>JABXJD010000117.1:0-267500 GCA_013375575.1 Percina caprodes
AATGAAGCTGGTTTAACAGGAGGATTCCGTTCTACAGTTGCCTGAAAAAGAGTAAAATATGGCTTTAACAGCCTGAAAAAGATGTCAAATATACTGTAGATTTACTGGACATTTTAGCCTTTAATTTTAAAATCCTACATCAGAATGGTCCAATATTGACTGTGTGACACCATGGATATGTGATGTTTCTCTCAGACTTGGAATGAAGCTGGTTTAACAGGAGGATTCCGTTCTACAGTTGCCTGAAAAAGAGTAAAATATGGCTTTAACAGCCTGAAAAAGATGTCAAATATACTGTAGATTTACTTGGACATTTTAGCCTTTAATTTTAAAATCCTACATCAGAATGGTCCGATATTGACTGTGTGACACCATGGATATGTGATGTTTCTCCAGACTTGGAATGAAGCTGGTTTAACAGGAGGATTCCGTTCTACAGTTGCCTGAAAAAGAGTAAAATATGGCTTTAACAGCCTGAAAAAGATGTCAAATATACTGTAGATTTACTTGGACATTTTAGCCTTTAATTTTAAAATCCTACATCAGAATGGTCCGATATTGACTGTGTGACACCATGGATATGTGATGTTTCTCTCAGACTTGGAATGAAGCTGGTTTAACAGGAGGATTCCGTTCTACAGTTGCCTGAAAAAGAGTAAAATATGGCTTTAACAGCCTGAAAAAGATGTCAAATATACTGTAGATTTACTTGGACATTTTAGCCTTTAATTTTAAAATCCTACATCAGAATGGTCCAATATTGACTGTGTGACACCATGGATATGTGATGTTTCTCTCAGACTTGGAATGAAGCTGGTTTAACAGGAGGATTCCGTTCTACAGTTGCCTGAAAAAGAGTAAAATATGGCTTTAACAGCCTGAAAAAGATGTCAAATATACTGTAGATTTACTTGGACATTTTAGCCTTTAATTTTAAAATCCTACATCAGAATGGTCCAATATTGACTGTGTGACACCATGGATATGTGATGTTTCTCTCAGACTTGGAATGAAGCTGGTTTAACAGGAGGATTCCGTTCTACAGTTGCCTGAAAAAGAGTAAAATATGGCTTTAACAGCCTGAAAAAGATGTCAAATATACTGTAGATTTACTTGGACATTTTAGCCTTTAATTTTAAAATCCTACATCAGAATGGTCCAATATTGACTGTGTGACACCATGGATATGTGATGTTTCTCTCAGACTTGGAATGAAGCTGGTTTAACAGGAGGATTCCGTTCTACAGTTGCCTGAAAAAGAGTAAAATATGGCTTTAACAGCCTGAAAAAGATGTCAAATATACTGTAGATTTACTTGGACATTTTAGCCTTTAATTTTAAAATCCTACATCAGAATGGTCCATATTGACTGTGTGACACCATGGATATGTGATGTTTCTCTCAGACTTGGAATGAAGCTGGTTTAACAGGAGGATTCCGTTCTACAGTTGCCTGAAAAAGAGTAAAATATGGCTTTAACAGCCTGAAAAAGATGTCAAATATACTGTAGATTTACTTGGACATTTTAGCCTTTAATTTTAAAATCCTACATCAGAATGGTCCAATATTGACTGTGTGACACCATGGATATGTGATGTTTCTCTCAGACTTGGAATGAAGCTGGTTTAACAGGAGGATTCCGTTCTACAGTTGCCTGAAAAAGAGTAAAATATGGCTTTAACAGCCTGAAAAAGATGTCAAATATACTGTAGATTTACTTGGACATTTTAGCCTTTAATTTTAAAATCCTACATCAGAATGGTCCAATATTGACTGTGTGACACCATGGATATGTGATGTTTCTCTCAGACTTGGAATGAAGCTGGTTTAACAGGAGGATTCCGTTCTACAGTTGCCTGAAAAAGAGTAAAATATGGCTTTAACAGCCTGAAAAAGATGTCAAATATACTGTAGATTTACTTGGACATTTTAGCCTTTAATTTTAAAATCCTACATCAGAATGGTCCAATATTGACTGTGTGACACCATGGATATGTGATGTTTCTCTCAGACTTGGAATGAAGCTGGTTTAACAGGAGGATTCCGTTCTACAGTTGCCTGAAAAAGAGTAAAATATGGCTTTAACAGCCTGAAAAAGATGTCAAATATACTGTAGATTTACTTGGACATTTTAGCCTTTAATTTTAAAATCCTACATCAGAATGGTCCAATATTGACTGTGTGACACCATGGATATGTGATGTTTCTCTCAGACTTGGAATGAAGCTGGTTTAACAGGAGGATTCCGTTCTACAGTTGCCTGAAAAAGAGTAAAATATGGCTTTAACAGCCTGAAAAAGATGTCAAATATACTGTAGATTTACTTGGACATTTTAGCCTTTAATTTTAAAATCCTACATCAGAATGGTCCAATATTGACTGTGTGACACCATGGATATGTGATGTTTCTCTCAGACTTGGAATGAAGCTGGTTTAACAGGAGGATTCCGTTCTACAGTTGCCTGAAAAAGAGTAAAATATGGCTTTAACAGCCTGAAAAAGATGTCAAATATACTGTAGATTTACTTGGACATTTTAGCCTTTAATTTTAAAATCCTACATCAGAATGGTCCAATATTGACTGTGTGACACCATGGATATGTGATGTTTCTCTCAGACTTGGAATGAAGCTGGTTTAACAGGAGGATTCCGTTCTACAGTTGCCTGAAAAAGAGTAAAATATGGCTTTAACAGCCTGAAAAAGATGTCAAATATACTGTAGATTTACTTGGACATTTTAGCCTTTAATTTTAAAATCCTACATCAGAATGGTCCAATATTGACTGTGTGACACCATGGATATGTGATGTTTCTCTCAGACTTGGAATGAAGCTGGTTTAACAGGAGGATTCCGTTCTACAGTTGCCTGAAAAAGAGTAAAATATGGCTTTAACAGCCTGAAAAAGATGTCAAATATACTGTAGATTTACTTGGACATTTTAGCCTTTAATTTTAAAATCCTACATCAGAATGGTCCAATATTGACTGTGTGACACCATGGATATGTGATGTTTCTCTCAGACTTGGAATGAAGCTGGTTTAACAGGAGGATTCCGTTCTACAGTTGCCTGAAAAAGAGTAAAATATGGCTTTAACAGCCTGAAAAAGATGTCAAATATACTGTAGATTTACTTGGACATTTTAGCCTTTAATTTTAAAATCCTACATCAGAATGGTCCAATATTGACTGTGTGACACCATGGATATGTGATGTTTCTCTCAGACTTGGAATGAAGCTGGTTTAACAGGAGGATTCCGTTCTACAGTTGCCTGAAAAAGAGTAAAATATGGCTTTAACAGCCTGAAAAAGATGTCAAATATACTGTAGATTTACTTGGACATTTTAGCCTTTAATTTTAAAATCCTACATCAGAATGGTCCAATATTGACTGTGTGACACCATGGATATGTGATGTTTCTCTCAGACTTGGAATGAAGCTGGTTTAACAGGAGGATTCCGTTCTACAGTTGCCTGAAAAAGAGTAAAATATGGCTTTAACAGCCTGAAAAAGATGTCAAATATACTGTAGATTTACTTGGACATTTTAGCCTTTAATTTTAAAATCCTACATCAGAATGGTCCAATATTGACTGTGTGACACCATGGATATGTGATGTTTCTCTCAGACTTGGAATGAAGCTGGTTTAACAGGAGGATTCCGTTCTACAGTTGCCTGAAAAAGAGTAAAATATGGCTTTAACAGCCTGAAAAAGATGTCAAATATACTGTAGATTTACTTGGACATTTTAGCCTTTAATTTTAAAATCCTACATCAGAATGGTCCAATATTGACTGTGTGACACCATGGATATGTGATGTTTCTCTCAGACTTGGAATGAAGCTGGTTTAACAGGAGGATTCCGTTCTACAGTTGCCTGAAAAAGAGTAAAATATGGCTTTAACAGCCTGAAAAAGATGTCAAATATACTGTAGATTTACTTGGACATTTTAGCCTTTAATTTTAAAATCCTACATCAGAATGGTCCAATATTGACTGTGTGACACCATGGATATGTGATGTTTCTCTCAGACTTGGAATGAAGCTGGTTTAACAGGAGGATTCCGTTCTACAGTTGCCTGAAAAAGAGTAAAATATGGCTTTAACAGCCTGAAAAAGATGTCAAATATACTGTAGATTTACTTGGACATTTTAGCCTTTAATTTTAAAATCCTACATCAGAATGGTCCAATATTGACTGTGTGACACCATGGATATGTGATGTTTCTCTCAGACTTGGAATGAAGCTGGTTTAACAGGAGGATTCCGTTCTACAGTTGCCTGAAAAAGAGTAAAATATGGCTTTAACAGCCTGAAAAAGATGTCAAATATACTGTAGATTTACTTGGACATTTTAGCCTTTAATTTTAAAATCCTACATCAGAATGGTCCAATATTGACTGTGTGACACCATGGATATGTGATGTTTCTCTCAGACTTGGAATGAAGCTGGTTTAACAGGAGGATTCCGTTCTACAGTTGCCTGAAAAAGAGTAAAATATGGCTTTAACAGCCTGAAAAAGATGTCAAATATACTGTAGATTTACTTGGACATTTTAGCCTTTAATTTTAAAATCCTACATCAGAATGGTCCATATTGACTGTGTGACACCATGGATATGTGATGTTTCTCTCAGACTTGGAATGAAGCTGGTTTAACAGGAGGATTCCGTTCTACAGTTGCCTGAAAAAGAGTAAAATATGGCTTTAACAGCCTGAAAAAGATGTCAAATATACTGTAGATTTACTTGGACATTTTAGCCTTTAATTTTAAAATCCTACATCAGAATGGTCCAATATTGACTGTGTGACACCATGGATATGTGATGTTTCTCTCAGACTTGGAATGAAGCTGGTTTAACAGGAGGATTCCGTTCTACAGTTGCCTGAAAAAGAGTAAAATATGGCTTTAACAGCCTGAAAAAGATGTCAAATATACTGTAGATTTACTTGGACATTTTAGCCTTTAATTTTAAAATCCTACATCAGAATGGTCCAATATTGACTGTGTGACACCATGGATATGTGATGTTTCTCTCAGACTTGGAATGAAGCTGGTTTAACAGGAGGATTCCGTTCTACAGTTGCCTGAAAAAGAGTAAAATATGGCTTTAACAGCCTGAAAAAGATGTCAAATATACTGTAGATTTACTTGGACATTTTAGCCTTTAATTTTAAAATCCTACATCAGAATGGTCCAATATTGACTGTGTGACACCATGGATATGTGATGTTTCTCTCAGACTTGGAATGAAGCTGGTTTAACAGGAGGATTCCGTTCTACAGTTGCCTGAAAAAGAGTAAAATATGGCTTTAACAGCCTGAAAAAGATGTCAAATATACTGTAGATTTACTTGGACATTTTAGCCTTTAATTTTAAAATCCTACATCAGAATGGTCCAATATTGACTGTGTGACACCATGGATATGTGATGTTTCTCTCAGACTTGGAATGAAGCTGGTTTAACAGGAGGATTCCGTTCTACAGTTGCCTGAAAAAGAGTAAAATATGGCTTTAACAGCCTGAAAAAGATGTCAAATATACTGTAGATTTACTTGGACATTTTAGCCTTTAATTTTAAAATCCTACATCAGAATGGTCCAATATTGACTGTGTGACACCATGGATATGTGATGTTTCTCTCAGACTTGGAATGAAGCTGGTTTAACAGGAGGATTCCGTTCTACAGTTGCCTGAAAAAGAGTAAAATATGGCTTTAACAGCCTGAAAAAGATGTCAAATATACTGTAGATTTACTTGGACATTTTAGCCTTTAATTTTAAAATCCTACATCAGAATGGTCCATATTGACTGTGTGACACCATGGATATGTGATGTTTCTCTCAGACTTGGAATGAAGCTGGTTTAACAGGAGGATTCCGTTCTACAGTTGCCTGAAAAAGAGTAAAATATGGCTTTAACAGCCTGAAAAAGATGTCAAATATACTGTAGATTTACTTGGACATTTTAGCCTTTAATTTTAAAATCCTACATCAGAATGGTCCAATATTGACTGTGTGACACCATGGATATGTGATGTTTCTCTCAGACTTGGAATGAAGCTGGTTTAACAGGAGGATTCCGTTCTACAGTTGCCTGAAAAAGAGTAAAATATGGCTTTAACAGCCTGAAAAAGATGTCAAATATACTGTAGATTTACTTGGACATTTTAGCCTTTAATTTTAAAATCCTACATCAGAATGGTCCATATTGACTGTGTGACACCATGGATATGTGATGTTTCTCTCAGACTTGGAATGAAGCTGGTTTAACAGGAGGATTCCGTTCTACAGTTGCCTGAAAAAGAGTAAAATATGGCTTTAACAGCCTGAAAAAGATGTCAAATATACTGTAGATTTACTTGGACATTTTAGCCTTTAATTTTAAAATCCTACATCAGAATGGTCCGATATTGACTGTGTGACACCATGGATATGTGATGTTTCTCTCAGACTTGGAATGAAGCTGGTTTAACAGGAGGATTCCGTTCTACAGTTGCCTGAAAAAGAGTAAAATATGGCTTTAACAGCCTGAAAAAGATGTCAAATATACTGTAGATTTACTTGGACATTTTAGCCTTTAATTTTAAAATCCTACATCAGAATGGTCCAATATTGACTGTGTGACACCATGGATATGTGATGTTTCTCTCAGACTTGGAATGAAGCTGGTTTAACAGGAGGATTCCGTTCTACAGTTGCCTGAAAAAGAGTAAAATATGGCTTTAACAGCCTGAAAAAGATGTCAAATATACTGTAGATTTACTTGGACATTTTAGCCTTTAATTTTAAAATCCTACATCAGAATGGTCCAATATTGACTGTGTGACACCATGGATATGTGATGTTTCTCTCAGACTTGGAATGAAGCTGGTTTAACAGGAGGATTCCGTTCTACAGTTGCCTGAAAAAGAGTAAAATATGGCTTTAACAGCCTGAAAAAGATGTCAAATATACTGTAGATTTACTTGGACATTTTAGCCTTTAATTTTAAAATCCTACATCAGAATGGTCCAATATTGACTGTGTGACACCATGGATATGTGATGTTTCTCTCAGACTTGGAATGAAGCTGGTTTAACAGGAGGATTCCGTTCTACAGTTGCCTGAAAAAGAGTAAAATATGGCTTTAACAGCCTGAAAAAGATGTCAAATATACTGTAGATTTACTTGGACATTTTAGCCTTTAATTTTAAAATCCTACATCAGAATGGTCCAATATTGACTGTGTGACACCATGGATATGTGATGTTTCTCTCAGACTTGGAATGAAGCTGGTTTAACAGGAGGATTCCGTTCTACAGTTGCCTGAAAAAGAGTAAAATATGGCTTTAACAGCCTGAAAAAGATGTCAAATATACTGTAGATTTACTTGGACATTTTAGCCTTTAATTTTAAAATCCTACATCAGAATGGTCCAATATTGACTGTGTGACACCATGGATATGTGATGTTTCTCTCAGACTTGGAATGAAGCTGGTTTAACAGGAGGATTCCGTTCTACAGTTGCCTGAAAAAGAGTAAAATATGGCTTTAACAGCCTGAAAAAGATGTCAAATATACTGTAGATTTACTTGGACATTTTAGCCTTTAATTTTAAAATCCTACATCAGAATGGTCCATATTGACTGTGTGACACCATGGATATGTGATGTTTCTCTCAGACTTGGAATGAAGCTGGTTTAACAGGAGGATTCCGTTCTACAGTTGCCTGAAAAAGAGTAAAATATGGCTTTAACAGCCTGAAAAAGATGTCAAATATACTGTAGATTTACTTGGACATTTTAGCCTTTAATTTTAAAATCCTACATCAGAATGGTCCAATATTGACTGTGTGACACCATGGATATGTGATGTTTCTCTCAGACTTGGAATGAAGCTGGTTTAACAGGAGGATTCCGTTCTACAGTTGCCTGAAAAAGAGTAAAATATGGCTTTAACAGCCTGAAAAAGATGTCAAATATACTGTAGATTTACTTGGACATTTTAGCCTTTAATTTTAAAATCCTACATCAGAATGGTCCAATATTGACTGTGTGACACCATGGATATGTGATGTTTCTCTCAGACTTGGAATGAAGCTGGTTTAACAGGAGGATTCCGTTCTACAGTTGCCTGAAAAAGAGTAAAATATGGCTTTAACAGCCTGAAAAAGATGTCAAATATACTGTAGATTTACTTGGACATTTTAGCCTTTAATTTTAAAATCCTACATCAGAATGGTCCAATATTGACTGTGTGACACCATGGATATGTGATGTTTCTCTCAGACTTGGAATGAAGCTGGTTTAACAGGAGGATTCCGTTCTACAGTTGCCTGAAAAAGAGTAAAATATGGCTTTAACAGCCTGAAAAAGATGTCAAATATACTGTAGATTTACTTGGACATTTTAGCCTTTAATTTTAAAATCCTACATCAGAATGGTCCAATATTGACTGTGTGACACCATGGATATGTGATGTTTCTCTCAGACTTGGAATGAAGCTGGTTTAACAGGAGGATTCCGTTCTACAGTTGCCTGAAAAAGAGTAAAATATGGCTTTAACAGCCTGAAAAAGATGTCAAATATACTGTAGATTTACTTGGACATTTTAGCCTTTAATTTTAAAATCCTACATCAGAATGGTCCAATATTGACTGTGTGACACCATGGATATGTGATGTTTCTCTCAGACTTGGAATGAAGCTGGTTTAACAGGAGGATTCCGTTCTACAGTTGCCTGAAAAAGAGTAAAATATGGCTTTAACAGCCTGAAAAAGATGTCAAATATACTGTAGATTTACTTGGACATTTTAGCCTTTAATTTTAAAATCCTACATCAGAATGGTCCAATATTGACTGTGTGACACCATGGATATGTGATGTTTCTCTCAGACTTGGAATGAAGCTGGTTTAACAGGAGGATTCCGTTCTACAGTTGCCTGAAAAAGAGTAAAATATGGCTTTAACAGCCTGAAAAAGATGTCAAATATACTGTAGATTTACTTGGACATTTTAGCCTTTAATTTTAAAATCCTACATCAGAATGGTCCAATATTGACTGTGTGACACCATGGATATGTGATGTTTCTCTCAGACTTGGAATGAAGCTGGTTTAACAGGAGGATTCCGTTCTACAGTTGCCTGAAAAAGAGTAAAATATGGCTTTAACAGCCTGAAAAAGATGTCAAATATACTGTAGATTTACTTGGACATTTTAGCCTTTAATTTTAAAATCCTACATCAGAATGGTCCAATATTGACTGTGTGACACCATGGATATGTGATGTTTCTCTCAGACTTGGAATGAAGCTGGTTTAACAGGAGGATTCCGTTCTACAGTTGCCTGAAAAAGAGTAAAATATGGCTTTAACAGCCTGAAAAAGATGTCAAATATACTGTAGATTTACTTGGACATTTTAGCCTTTAATTTTAAAATCCTACATCAGAATGGTCCAATATTGACTGTGTGACACCATGGATATGTGATGTTTCTCTCAGACTTGGAATGAAGCTGGTTTAACAGGAGGATTCCGTTCTACAGTTGCCTGAAAAAGAGTAAAATATGGCTTTAACAGCCTGAAAAAGATGTCAAATATACTGTAGATTTACTTGGACATTTTAGCCTTTAATTTTAAAATCCTACATCAGAATGGTCCAATATTGACTGTGTGACACCATGGATATGTGATGTTTCTCTCAGACTTGGAATGAAGCTGGTTTAACAGGAGGATTCCGTTCTACAGTTGCCTGAAAAAGAGTAAAATATGGCTTTAACAGCCTGAAAAAGATGTCAAATATACTGTAGATTTACTTGGACATTTTAGCCTTTAATTTTAAAATCCTACATCAGAATGGTCCAATATTGACTGTGTGACACCATGGATATGTGATGTTTCTCTCAGACTTGGAATGAAGCTGGTTTAACAGGAGGATTCCGTTCTACAGTTGCCTGAAAAAGAGTAAAATATGGCTTTAACAGCCTGAAAAAGATGTCAAATATACTGTAGATTTACTTGGACATTTTAGCCTTTAATTTTAAAATCCTACATCAGAATGGTCCAATATTGACTGTGTGACACCATGGATATGTGATGTTTCTCTCAGACTTGGAATGAAGCTGGTTTAACAGGAGGATTCCGTTCTACAGTTGCCTGAAAAAGAGTAAAATATGGCTTTAACAGCCTGAAAAAGATGTCAAATATACTGTAGATTTACTTGGACATTTTAGCCTTTAATTTTAAAATCCTACATCAGAATGGTCCAATATTGACTGTGTGACACCATGGATATGTGATGTTTCTCTCAGACTTGGAATGAAGCTGGTTTAACAGGAGGATTCCGTTCTACAGTTGCCTGAAAAAGAGTAAAATATGGCTTTAACAGCCTGAAAAAGATGTCAAATATACTGTAGATTTACTTGGACATTTTAGCCTTTAATTTTAAAATCCTACATCAGAATGGTCCAATATTGACTGTGTGACACCATGGATATGTGATGTTTCTCTCAGACTTGGAATGAAGCTGGTTTAACAGGAGGATTCCGTTCTACAGTTGCCTGAAAAAGAGTAAAATATGGCTTTAACAGCCTGAAAAAGATGTCAAATATACTGTAGATTTACTTGGACATTTTAGCCTTTAATTTTAAAATCCTACATCAGAATGGTCCAATATTGACTGTGTGACACCATGGATATGTGATGTTTCTCTCAGACTTGGAATGAAGCTGGTTTAACAGGAGGATTCCGTTCTACAGTTGCCTGAAAAAGAGTAAAATATGGCTTTAACAGCCTGAAAAAGATGTCAAATATACTGTAGATTTACTTGGACATTTTAGCCTTTAATTTTAAAATCCTACATCAGAATGGTCCAATATTGACTGTGTGACACCATGGATATGTGATGTTTCTCTCAGACTTGGAATGAAGCTGGTTTAACAGGAGGATTCCGTTCTACAGTTGCCTGAAAAAGAGTAAAATATGGCTTTAACAGCCTGAAAAAGATGTCAAATATACTGTAGATTTACTTGGACATTTTAGCCTTTAATTTTAAAATCCTACATCAGAATGGTCCAATATTGACTGTGTGACACCATGGATATGTGATGTTTCTCTCAGACTTGGAATGAAGCTGGTTTAACAGGAGGATTCCGTTCTACAGTTGCCTGAAAAAGAGTAAAATATGGCTTTAACAGCCTGAAAAAGATGTCAAATATACTGTAGATTTACTTGGACATTTTAGCCTTTAATTTTAAAATCCTACATCAGAATGGTCCAATATTGACTGTGTGACACCATGGATATGTGATGTTTCTCTCAGACTTGGAATGAAGCTGGTTTAACAGGAGGATTCCGTTCTACAGTTGCCTGAAAAAGAGTAAAATATGGCTTTAACAGCCTGAAAAAGATGTCAAATATACTGTAGATTTACTTGGACATTTTAGCCTTTAATTTTAAAATCCTACATCAGAATGGTCCAATATTGACTGTGTGACACCATGGATATGTGATGTTTCTCTCAGACTTGGAATGAAGCTGGTTTAACAGGAGGATTCCGTTCTACAGTTGCCTGAAAAAGAGTAAAATATGGCTTTAACAGCCTGAAAAAGATGTCAAATATACTGTAGATTTACTTGGACATTTTAGCCTTTAATTTTAAAATCCTACATCAGAATGGTCCAATATTGACTGTGTGACACCATGGATATGTGATGTTTCTCTCAGACTTGGAATGAAGCTGGTTTAACAGGAGGATTCCGTTCTACAGTTGCCTGAAAAAGAGTAAAATATGGCTTTAACAGCCTGAAAAAGATGTCAAATATACTGTAGATTTACTTGGACATTTTAGCCTTTAATTTTAAAATCCTACATCAGAATGGTCCAATATTGACTGTGTGACACCATGGATATGTGATGTTTCTCTCAGACTTGGAATGAAGCTGGTTTAACAGGAGGATTCCGTTCTACAGTTGCCTGAAAAAGAGTAAAATATGGCTTTAACAGCCTGAAAAAGATGTCAAATATACTGTAGATTTACTTGGACATTTTAGCCTTTAATTTTAAAATCCTACATCAGAATGGTCCAATATTGACTGTGTGACACCATGGATATGTGATGTTTCTCTCAGACTTGGAATGAAGCTGGTTTAACAGGAGGATTCCGTTCTACAGTTGCCTGAAAAAGAGTAAAATATGGCTTTAACAGCCTGAAAAAGATGTCAAATATACTGTAGATTTACTTGGACATTTTAGCCTTTAATTTTAAAATCCTACATCAGAATGGTCCAATATTGACTGTGTGACACCATGGATATGTGATGTTTCTCTCAGACTTGGAATGAAGCTGGTTTAACAGGAGGATTCCGTTCTACAGTTGCCTGAAAAAGAGTAAAATATGGCTTTAACAGCCTGAAAAAGATGTCAAATATACTGTAGATTTACTTGGACATTTTAGCCTTTAATTTTAAAATCCTACATCAGAATGGTCCAATATTGACTGTGTGACACCATGGATATGTGATGTTTCTCTCAGACTTGGAATGAAGCTGGTTTAACAGGAGGATTCCGTTCTACAGTTGCCTGAAAAAGAGTAAAATATGGCTTTAACAGCCTGAAAAAGATGTCAAATATACTGTAGATTTACTTGGACATTTTAGCCTTTAATTTTAAAATCCTACATCAGAATGGTCCAATATTGACTGTGTGACACCATGGATATGTGATGTTTCTCTCAGACTTGGAATGAAGCTGGTTTAACAGGAGGATTCCGTTCTACAGTTGCCTGAAAAAGAGTAAAATATGGCTTTAACAGCCTGAAAAAGATGTCAAATATACTGTAGATTTACTTGGACATTTTAGCCTTTAATTTTAAAATCCTACATCAGAATGGTCCAATATTGACTGTGTGACACCATGGATATGTGATGTTTCTCTCAGACTTGGAATGAAGCTGGTTTAACAGGAGGATTCCGTTCTACAGTTGCCTGAAAAAGAGTAAAATATGGCTTTAACAGCCTGAAAAAGATGTCAAATATACTGTAGATTTACTTGGACATTTTAGCCTTTAATTTTAAAATCCTACATCAGAATGGTCCAATATTGACTGTGTGACACCATGGATATGTGATGTTTCTCTCAGACTTGGAATGAAGCTGGTTTAACAGGAGGATTCCGTTCTACAGTTGCCTGAAAAAGAGTAAAATATGGCTTTAACAGCCTGAAAAAGATGTCAAATATACTGTAGATTTACTTGGACATTTTAGCCTTTAATTTTAAAATCCTACATCAGAATGGTCCAATATTGACTGTGTGACACCATGGATATGTGATGTTTCTCTCAGACTTGGAATGAAGCTGGTTTAACAGGAGGATTCCGTTCTACAGTTGCCTGAAAAAGAGTAAAATATGGCTTTAACAGCCTGAAAAAGATGTCAAATATACTGTAGATTTACTTGGACATTTTAGCCTTTAATTTTAAAATCCTACATCAGAATGGTCCAATATTGACTGTGTGACACCATGGATATGTGATGTTTCTCTCAGACTTGGAATGAAGCTGGTTTAACAGGAGGATTCCGTTCTACAGTTGCCTGAAAAAGAGTAAAATATGGCTTTAACAGCCTGAAAAAGATGTCAAATATACTGTAGATTTACTTGGACATTTTAGCCTTTAATTTTAAAATCCTACATCAGAATGGTCCAATATTGACTGTGTGACACCATGGATATGTGATGTTTCTCTCAGACTTGGAATGAAGCTGGTTTAACAGGAGGATTCCGTTCTACAGTTGCCTGAAAAAGAGTAAAATATGGCTTTAACAGCCTGAAAAAGATGTCAAATATACTGTAGATTTACTTGGACATTTTAGCCTTTAATTTTAAAATCCTACATCAGAATGGTCCAATATTGACTGTGTGACACCATGGATATGTGATGTTTCTCTCAGACTTGGAATGAAGCTGGTTTAACAGGAGGATTCCGTTCTACAGTTGCCTGAAAAAGAGTAAAATATGGCTTTAACAGCCTGAAAAAGATGTCAAATATACTGTAGATTTACTTGGACATTTTAGCCTTTAATTTTAAAATCCTACATCAGAATGGTCCAATATTGACTGTGTGACACCATGGATATGTGATGTTTCTCTCAGACTTGGAATGAAGCTGGTTTAACAGGAGGATTCCGTTCTACAGTTGCCTGAAAAAGAGTAAAATATGGCTTTAACAGCCTGAAAAAGATGTCAAATATACTGTAGATTTACTTGGACATTTTAGCCTTTAATTTTAAAATCCTACATCAGAATGGTCCAATATTGACTGTGTGACACCATGGATATGTGATGTTTCTCTCAGACTTGGAATGAAGCTGGTTTAACAGGAGGATTCCGTTCTACAGTTGCCTGAAAAAGAGTAAAATATGGCTTTAACAGCCTGAAAAAGATGTCAAATATACTGTAGATTTACTTGGACATTTTAGCCTTTAATTTTAAAATCCTACATCAGAATGGTCCAATATTGACTGTGTGACACCATGGATATGTGATGTTTCTCTCAGACTTGGAATGAAGCTGGTTTAACAGGAGGATTCCGTTCTACAGTTGCCTGAAAAAGAGTAAAATATGGCTTTAACAGCCTGAAAAAGATGTCAAATATACTGTAGATTTACTTGGACATTTTAGCCTTTAATTTTAAAATCCTACATCAGAATGGTCCAATATTGACTGTGTGACACCATGGATATGTGATGTTTCTCTCAGACTTGGAATGAAGCTGGTTTAACAGGAGGATTCCGTTCTACAGTTGCCTGAAAAAGAGTAAAATATGGCTTTAACAGCCTGAAAAAGATGTCAAATATACTGTAGATTTACTTGGACATTTTAGCCTTTAATTTTAAAATCCTACATCAGAATGGTCCAATATTGACTGTGTGACACCATGGATATGTGATGTTTCTCTCAGACTTGGAATGAAGCTGGTTTAACAGGAGGATTCCGTTCTACAGTTGCCTGAAAAAGAGTAAAATATGGCTTTAACAGCCTGAAAAAGATGTCAAATATACTGTAGATTTACTTGGACATTTTAGCCTTTAATTTTAAAATCCTACATCAGAATGGTCCAATATTGACTGTGTGACACCATGGATATGTGATGTTTCTCTCAGACTTGGAATGAAGCTGGTTTAACAGGAGGATTCCGTTCTACAGTTGCCTGAAAAAGAGTAAAATATGGCTTTAACAGCCTGAAAAAGATGTCAAATATACTGTAGATTTACTTGGACATTTTAGCCTTTAATTTTAAAATCCTACATCAGAATGGTCCAATATTGACTGTGTGACACCATGGATATGTGATGTTTCTCTCAGACTTGGAATGAAGCTGGTTTAACAGGAGGATTCCGTTCTACAGTTGCCTGAAAAAGAGTAAAATATGGCTTTAACAGCCTGAAAAAGATGTCAAATATACTGTAGATTTACTTGGACATTTTAGCCTTTAATTTTAAAATCCTACATCAGAATGGTCCAATATTGACTGTGTGACACCATGGATATGTGATGTTTCTCTCAGACTTGGAATGAAGCTGGTTTAACAGGAGGATTCCGTTCTACAGTTGCCTGAAAAAGAGTAAAATATGGCTTTAACAGCCTGAAAAAGATGTCAAATATACTGTAGATTTACTTGGACATTTTAGCCTTTAATTTTAAAATCCTACATCAGAATGGTCCAATATTGACTGTGTGACACCATGGATATGTGATGTTTCTCTCAGACTTGGAATGAAGCTGGTTTAACAGGAGGATTCCGTTCTACAGTTGCCTGAAAAAGAGTAAAATATGGCTTTAACAGCCTGAAAAAGATGTCAAATATACTGTAGATTTACTTGGACATTTTAGCCTTTAATTTTAAAATCCTACATCAGAATGGTCCAATATTGACTGTGTGACACCATGGATATGTGATGTTTCTCTCAGACTTGGAATGAAGCTGGTTTAACAGGAGGATTCCGTTCTACAGTTGCCTGAAAAAGAGTAAAATATGGCTTTAACAGCCTGAAAAAGATGTCAAATATACTGTAGATTTACTTGGACATTTTAGCCTTTAATTTTAAAATCCTACATCAGAATGGTCCAATATTGACTGTGTGACACCATGGATATGTGATGTTTCTCTCAGACTTGGAATGAAGCTGGTTTAACAGGAGGATTCCGTTCTACAGTTGCCTGAAAAAGAGTAAAATATGGCTTTAACAGCCTGAAAAAGATGTCAAATATACTGTAGATTTACTTGGACATTTTAGCCTTTAATTTTAAAATCCTACATCAGAATGGTCCAATATTGACTGTGTGACACCATGGATATGTGATGTTTCTCTCAGACTTGGAATGAAGCTGGTTTAACAGGAGGATTCCGTTCTACAGTTGCCTGAAAAAGAGTAAAATATGGCTTTAACAGCCTGAAAAAGATGTCAAATATACTGTAGATTTACTTGGACATTTTAGCCTTTAATTTTAAAATCCTACATCAGAATGGTCCAATATTGACTGTGTGACACCATGGATATGTGATGTTTCTCTCAGACTTGGAATGAAGCTGGTTTAACAGGAGGATTCCGTTCTACAGTTGCCTGAAAAAGAGTAAAATATGGCTTTAACAGCCTGAAAAAGATGTCAAATATACTGTAGATTTACTTGGACATTTTAGCCTTTAATTTTAAAATCCTACATCAGAATGGTCCAATATTGACTGTGTGACACCATGGATATGTGATGTTTCTCTCAGACTTGGAATGAAGCTGGTTTAACAGGAGGATTCCGTTCTACAGTTGCCTGAAAAAGAGTAAAATATGGCTTTAACAGCCTGAAAAAGATGTCAAATATACTGTAGATTTACTTGGACATTTTAGCCTTTAATTTTAAAATCCTACATCAGAATGGTCCAATATTGACTGTGTGACACCATGGATATGTGATGTTTCTCTCAGACTTGGAATGAAGCTGGTTTAACAGGAGGATTCCGTTCTACAGTTGCCTGAAAAAGAGTAAAATATGGCTTTAACAGCATGAAAAAATTTCAAATATACTGTAGATTTACTTGGACATTTTAGCCTTTTATTTTAAAATCCTACATCAGAATGGTCCGATATTGCCTGTGTGACACCATGGATATATGATGTGCTACCCAGACTTGGAATGAAGCTGGCTTAACCCTTGTATTGTCCTTCATGTCACGGGGACCTGTTCAGTTTATTGACCTTTCTACTACTCTTGAGTTGTGCTCCGGGTCCCCACAACTTCATGTGTATAATTTCACATCAACTGGCCTGGTTTATTTTATTTTATTTTATTTTATTTTATTTTATTTTTTTATTTTATTTTATTTTATTTCTGACTAACTTACATTGTATATACTTTTCTACTCTTTTCATCTCACACAGCACAAGTATCCAAAAAGGTTTTTATTCAGAAGAGATTCATGGTACATTTTAGTTTGTTTCAGTTGGTATTTTTCCACATTTGTTGCCACTCTTTACCCTTGTATTGTACGTTGCGTCACGGGGACTTGTCCAGCGTATTGACTTTTCTACTACACTCACGTTGTGCTCCGGGTCCCGGGACCCTCACGTGTATAATTTCACGTCAACTGCCTTGCTGTATTTTTTGATGTATTTTTGTATTTCATTTTTTCGCAAGCTTACACTGTAAATATTTGTCTACTCACATTTCACACAGCACAATAATCCCAAAGTGTTTTAATTTTATTCAAAATAGAGTCAAGGTTCATTTCCAGTTTGGCTTGCCTAACTAATATTGGGGGCCACTTGGATGATACGTTTTCGAGGACCATTCGATTTTGCCGTCTTTTGACAAAAACATTTCCCTGTCGCCATCCTCAACGTACTCCTCGTCTTCTCCACCCTCGTCTTCTCTAACCTCATCGTACTCCTCGCTTTCACCACCCTCGTCTTCTCTACCCTCGTCTTCTCTAACCTCATAGTACTCCTCGCTTTCACCACCCTCGTCTTCTCTACCCTCGTCTTCGCTAACCTCATCGTACTCCCCGTCTTCACTACCTTCTCCTCCCTCTTCACCCTCTTCCTCTTCACCCTCTTCCTGTTCCTCTCCTCCCTCTTCCCCCTCTTCTTCTTCTTCTTCTTCTTCTTCTTCTTGTTCTTCTTCTTCTTCTTCTTCATATTCTTCATCGGGCCTTTGTTGCCCACTTTCTCCACGTTCTCCTCCTTGTTCAACTTCAACATTGTCTTGGCCTCGGTCATCGTCTTCGTCGTGTTCTCCTTCGCTCTCGTCGCAGCAATGGTCCTGTTCCCAGTCCTCTTCTGACGCGCACACGCCACCGTCAGAGTCACGGTGGCGGTCATGTATGTTGCGGGCCTCTCGTACTTGGTCTTCTTCTCGTACGTGCACTTCAGCGGGGACATTGCGAGCGGACCCGCTGACGATAACCCAATGCAGCTTCAATTCCAGAGTCAAACGACGGGCCATGCTGACGTCGCACCAGTGCACAGGTCCAAAACATTACGACGTGAGATGACAACAGAAAGAAGACGAGACAAATGTGTCTGCAGTTTATACTGTAAATATGTGTGTGTGTGTGTGTGTGTGTGTGTGTGTGTGTGTGTGTGTGTGTGAATGTATTTCACTTTCCCTCTTTCTTACAATACAACACAAAATACATTGACCCAAAGGCCGCGGCAGTAGAGAAATACAGGACGGGTCCCAGGGACCCGAGGGTGCCGATGCCGCTGTAGTGGAAAAATACTTTGAATACTGGCCCGGGTCCCAGAGACCCAAAGGGTCAGGTCCACTGTATTAGACGTGTCGTGAAATGAAATCAACGTGGGTCCCGGGGACCCGAATGCCAATGCGTAGAGTCAAATAAACTGAACGTGTCCCTGCGACCCGATGGCCAACACAAGGGTTATACTGTCAACATGTCCGTATGTGTGTGTGTGTGTGTGTGTGTGTGTGTGTGTTTGTAGGTGTGTGTGTGTTAAATCTATGTAGTAGACCGAGGTCAAGCATTTAGTTTTGTTGTTAATTTTATTTCCCTCTTTCATACAATACAACACAAAATACAATCGAACCAGTGGCACGGATGTGGAAGAACAATACAATCGCATTCTGCCCCGGGGTCCCAGAGACCCGAAGGCCGAGGCGGTGATAGAAGTGAAATACATTAAATTACAGGACGGGTCCCAGGGACCCGAGGGCCTAGGCCGCTGTAGTGGGGGGTATACGATTGAATACCAGACCGGGTCCCGGGGACCCGAGGGCCGATGCCGCTGTAGTGAAGAAAAACTTTTGAATACTGGCCCGGGTTTCCAAAGACTCCAAGGGCCAGGTCCACTGCAGTAGACGTGACATGAATTGAAACCAACGTGGGTCCCTGGGAACCGAATGCCAAAGCAAAAAGTCAAATAAATTGGACAACACAAGGGTTGTACTGTACTTATGTCTGTGTGTGTGTGTGTGTGTGTGTGTGTGTGTGTGTGTGTGTGTGTGGGTGTGTGTTTGATAAATATATTTAGTATACCGAGTCAAAACATTTGGTTTTCTCTTAATTTAATATCCCTCCTTCATACAATACAACACAAAATACCTAACTACATCCGAGCCAAAGGCCGCGGCAGTAGAGATTCTCAGTCGAACGCAAGACGGGTCCCAGAGACCCGAAGGCCGAGGCGGTAGAAGTGAAATACATTAAAATACAGGACGGGTCCCAAGGACCCGAGGGCCTAGGCCGCTGTAGTGGGGGGAATACGATTGAATACCGGACCGGGTCCCGGGGACCAGAGGGCCGATGCCGCTGTAGTGGAAAAATACTTTGAATACTGGCCCGGGTCCCAGAGACCCAAAGGGTCAGGTCCACTGTAGTAGACGTGTCGTGAAATGACATCAACATGGGTCCCGGGGACCCGAATGCCAATGCGTAGAGTCAAATAAACTGAACGTGTCCCTGCGACCCGATGGCCAACACAAGGGTAATACTGTCAACATGTCCGTATGTGTGTGTGTGTGTGTGTGTGTGTGTGTGTTTGTAGGTGTGTGTGTGTAGGTGTGTGTGTGTTTGTAGGTGTGTGTGTGTGTGTTAAATCTATGTAGTAGACCGAGGTCAAGCATTTAGTTTTGTTGTTAATTTTATTTCCCTCTTTCATACAATACAACACAAAATACAATCGAACCAGTGGCACGGATGTGGAAGAACAATACAATCGCATTCTGCCCCGGGGTCCCAGAGACCCGAAGGCCGAGGCGGTGATAGAAGTGAAATATATTAAAATACAGGACGGGTCCCAGGGACCCGAGGCCCTAGGCCGCTGTAGTGGGGGGAATACGATTGAATACCGGACCTGGTCCCGGGGACCCGAGGGCCGATGCCGCTGTAGTGAAGAAAAACTTTTGAATACTGGCCCGGGTTCCCAAAGACTCCAAGTGCCAGGTCCACTGCAGTAGACGTGACATGAATTGAAACCAAGGTGGGTCTCTGGGAACCGAATGCCAAAGCAAAAAGTCAAATAAATTGGACAACACAAGGGTTGTACTGTACTTATGTCTGTGTGTGTGTGTGTGTGTGTGTGTGTGTGTGTGTGTTTGATAAATATATTTAGTAGACCGAGTCAAAACATTTGGTTGTCTCTTAATTTAATATCCCTCCTTCATACCTAAATACATCCGACCCAAAGGCCGCGGCAGTAGAGATTCTCAGTCGAACGCAAGACGGGTCCCAGAGACCAGAAGGCCGAGGCGGCGGTAAAAGTGAAATACATTAAAATACAGGACGGGTCCCAGGGACCCGAGGGCCTAGGCCGCTGTAGTGGGGGGAATACGATTAAATACCGGACCCGGTCCCGGGGACCCGAGGGCCGATGCCTCTGTAGTGAAGAAAAACTTTTGAATACTGGCCCGGGTTCCCAAAGACTCCAAGGGCCAGGTCCACTGCAATAGACGTGACATGAATTGAAACCAACGTGGGTCCCTGGGAACCGAATGCCAAAGCAAAAAGTCAAATAAATTGGACAATACAAGTGTTGTACTGTAGTTATGTCTGTGTGTCTGTGTGTGTCTGTGTGTGTGTGTGAATGTATTTCACTTTCCCTCTTTCGTGCAATACAACACAAAATACATTCGACCCAAACGCCGCGGCAGTAGAGATTCTCAGTCTAATGCAGGACGGGTCCCCAGAGACCAGAATGCCGAGGCGGCGGTAGAAGTGAAATACATTCAAATACAGGACGGGTCGCAGGGACCCGAGGGCCAAGGCCGCGGTAGTGGGGGGGAATACGACTGCATACCGGCCTGGGTCGCGGGGACCCGAGGGCCAGGTCCACTGTAGTAGACGCGACATGAATTGAAACCAAGGTGGGTCCCTGGGACCCGAATGCCAATGCAAAAATTCAAATAAACCGAACGTGTCCCTGCGACCCGATGGACAGCACAAGGGTTATACTGTAAACATGTCTTTCTTTGTGTGTGTGTGTGTGTGTGTGTGTGTGTGTTTGTGTGTGATAAATATATTTAGTAGACGAGTCAAAGCATTTGCTTGTCTTTTTAATTTTACTTCCCTCTTTCATACAGTACAACACAAAATACCAAAATACATCCGACCCAAAGGCCGCGGCAGTAGAGATTCTCAGTCGAATGCAGGACGGGTCCCCAGAGACCAGAGGGCCGAGGCGGCGGTAGAAGTGAAATACAAACAAATACAGGACGGGTCGCAGGGACCCGAGGGCCAAGGCTGCGGTAGTGAGGGGAATACGAATGCATATTGGCCTGGGTCGCAGGGACCCAGGGGTCGGGTCCACTGTAGTAAAAGCAACATGAATTGAAACCAAAGTGGGTCCCTGGGACCCGAATGCCAAAGCAAAAAGTCAAATAAACTGAACGTGTCCCTGCGACCCGATGGACAGCACAAGGGTTATACTGTAAACATGTCTTTCTGTGTGGGTGTGTGTGTGTGTGTGTGTGTGTGTGTGTGTGTGTGTGTGTGTGATAAATATATTTAGTAGACGAGTCAAAGCATTTGCTTGCCTTTTTAATTTAATTTCCCTCTTTCATACAATACAACACAAAATACCAAAATACATCCGACCCAAAGGCCGCGGCAGTAGAGATTATCAGTCGAATGCAGGACGGGCCCCAGAGTCCCGAAGGCCAATACCGCGGTAGTGAAAATGTACAGTCGAATGCAGGACGGGGCCCAGAGACCCGAAGACCGACACCGCGGTGGTGGAGAAATACATTTGAATGCAGGACGGGGCCCCGAGACCCAAAGGCCGATTCCGCGGTAGTGGAGAAATACATTTGAATGCAGGACGGGGCCCAGAGACCCGAAGGCCGATACCGTGAAGTGAAACAAGCGTTGGTCCCCGGGACCCGACGGACAATGCAAAATGTCATATAAACTGCACGGGTCACCTTGACCCGATGGACAACACAAGGGTTAAGCCAGCTTCATTCCAAGTCTGGGTGAGACAACATATATCCATGGTGTCACACAATTAATATCGGACCAATCTGATGCAGGATTTTAAAATTAAAGGCTAGAATGTCCAAGAAAATCTTCAGTATATTTGACATCTTTTTCAGGCTGATGAAGCCATAGTTTACTCTTTTTCAGGCAACTGTAGATCCAAATCCAACTGTTAAGCCAGCTTCATTCAAAGTCTGGGTGAGACATCACATATCCTTGGTGTCACACAGGTAATATCGGACCAATCTGATGTAGGATTTTAAAATAAAAGTCTAAAATGTCCAAGAAAATCTAAAGTATATTTGACATCTTTTTCAGGCTGTTAAAGCCATATTTTAGTCTTTTTTAGGATACTGTAAAACAGAATCCTACTGTTAAGAAAGCTTCATTCCAAGTCTTGGTCAGACATCACATATCCATGGTCTCACACAGGTAATATTGGACCAATCTGATGTAGGATTTTAAAATTAAAGGCTAAAATGTCCAAGTAAATCTTCAGTATATTTGACATCCTTTTCAGGCTTTTAAAGCCATATTTTAATCTTTTTCAGGATACTTTAAAACAGAATCCTGCTCTTTAGCCAGATTCATTCCAAGTCTGTGTGAGACATCACATATCCATGGTGTCACACAGGTAATATCGGACCAATCTGATGTAGGATTTTAAAATTAAAGGCTAAAATGTCCAAGTAAATCTTCAGTATATTTGACATCTTTTTCAGGCTGTTAAAGCCATATTTTAGTCTTTTTCAGTAAATTGTAAAACAGAATCCTCCTGTTAAGCCAGCTTCATTCCAAGTCTTGGTCCGACATCACATATCCATGGTGTCACACAGGTAATATCGGACAAATCTGATGTAGGATTTTAAAATTAAAGGCTAAAATGTCCAAGTAAATCTTCAGTATATTTGATATCTTTTTCAGGCTGTTAAAGCCATATTTTAGTCTTTTTTAGGATACTGTAAAACAGAATCCTACTGTTAAGCCAGCTTCAATCCAAGTCTTGGTCAGACATCACATATCCATGGTGTCACACAGGTAATATCGAACAAATCTGATGTAGGATTTTAAAATTAAAGGCTAAAATGTCCAAGTAAATCTTCAGTATATTTGACATATTTTTCAGGCTGTTAAAGCCATATTTTAGTCTTTTTCAGTAAATTGTAAAACAGAATCCTCCTTTTAAGCCAGCTTCATTCCAAGTCTTGGTCCGACATCACATATCCATGGTGTCACACAGGTAATATCGGACCATTCTGATGTAGGATTTTAAAATTAAAGGCTAGAATGTCCAAGAAAATCTAAAGTACATTTGACATCTTTTTCAGGCTGATGAAGCCATAGTTTACTCTTTTTCAGGCAACTGTAGTTCCAAATCCAACTGTTAAGCCAGCTTCATTCAAAGTCTGGGTGAGACATCACATATCCTTGGAGTCACACAGGTAATATCGGACCAATCTGATGTAGGATTTTAAAATTAAAGTCTAAAATGTCCAAGAAAATCTAAAGTATATTTGACATCTTTTTCAGGCTGTTAAAGCCATATTTTAGTCTTTTTTAGGATACTTTAAAACAGAATCCTACTGTTAAGAAAGCTTCATTCCAAGTCTTGGTCAGACATCACATATCCATGGTCTCACACAGGTAATATTGGACCAATCTGATGTAGGATTTTAAAATTAAAGGCTAAAATGTCCAAGTAAATCTTCAGTATATTTGACATCTTTTTCAGGCTGTTAAAGCCATATTTTACTCTTTTTCAGGCATCTGTAGAACGTAATCCTCCTGTTAAACCAGCTTCATTCCAAGTCTGGGTAACACATCACATATCCATGGTGTCACACAGGCAATATCGGACCATTCTGATGTAGGTTTTTAAAATTAAAGGCTAAAATGTCCAAGTAAATCTTCAGTATATTTGACATCCTTTTCAGGCTTTTAAAGCCATATTTTAATCTTTTTCAGGATACTTTAAAACAGAATCCTGCTCTTTAGCCAGATTCATTCCAATTCTGTGTGAGACATCACATATCCATGGTGTCACACAGGTAATATCGGACCAATCTGATGTAGGATTTTAAAATTAAAGGCTAAAATGTCCAAGTAAATCTTCAGTATATTTGACATCTTTTTCAGGCTGTTAAAGCCATATTTTAGTCTTTTTCAGTAAATTGTAAAACATAATCCTCCTGTTAAGCCAGCTTCATTCCAAGTCTTGGTCCGACATCACATATCCATGGTGTCACACAGGTAATATCGGATCATTCTGATGTAGGATTTTAAAATTAAAGGCTAAAATATCCAAGTAAATCTTCAGTATATTTGATATCTTTTTCAGGCTGTTAAAGCCATATTTTAGTCTTTTTTAGGATTCTGTAAAACAGAATCCTACTTTTAAGCCAGCTTCATTCCAAGTCTTGGTCAGACATCACATATCCATGGTGTCACACAGGTAATATCGGACTTATTTTAGGATGTTAAACTGTAACATGTGGGCTAATTTGAATGATTAATGGAACCATTAATGCTAAGGGACTGGTGTTTGCTTTAGCTATATGTTACAAGTGCACATCAGACACTGCCTCTGCAAAAAATAAATACTTCACTACATTAATTTGAGTTTTTATTATAAATTAAACTATCCAAAAATATAGGCCTACAAGTACAGCTGAAATGAGTAGACACTTAAACACGTGATAGACAGAACTGTTTTGATCGTT
Organism: Percina caprodes; assembly: GCA_013375575.1. Taxonomy (NCBI): domain Eukaryota; kingdom Metazoa; phylum Chordata; class Actinopteri; order Perciformes; family Percidae; genus Percina; species Percina caprodes. The sequence goes on from JABXJD010000117.1 coordinate 25,180, forward strand.
TCTACTTTTTAAAATATTAGGATTTTTTTCTGCATTGACTACTTTCACTTTTAATACTTTAAGTAGGCTAAAATATCCTGATGATAGGTACTTAAATACATTTACTTAAGTAAGATTTTTATTTTATTATTTTGCAGAACTTGTAATTGTAACATAGTATTTTTTTTATTTTTGCTTAAAATACTTCTTCCACCACTGACACTACTGTACCATTCATTCACATAGATTGTAGCCATCTACACTCCAGCGTATAGGGGGCAGTAGTGTAGCTGTCAGTTGGATGGTAACCGCACTTTAACAAAAGCAAGAAAGATGACGTGGGACGAAACAGGAAGTCCTCACATTTAGCAGACAACACCATGGATGTACAATAACAACGGGAGACTAATAATCAATGAGGAAGAGAGAAGCCTAATGTTTCGACGTTTTTAAGAGGTTAAAATATATTTTGGTAATATTATAGCTTGTACTTGTCAGATAGCGTCGGAGAATCAGTAACGTTACGGAATGTCAGTCAGTAATTTGTCATTTTACTTCATTTCAGCCAGTGTCAATGCTAGTGCTCACACGCCAAACTAATGAAAGTTACTAGCTAAAATGTGTCACTTTAATACGGCTGCTTTTTCTTAGAGTTGCATGTATTATATTGTAAATGCCGCTCAATTAAAATATGATATAGCCTAGCCATTCTTTCTGCACCAACAAATGAGCAATATCAGTTATTGAAATGCCAATAATTAAGTCATTTGTTTGTCTCCTCGCTGTTTTTTTTTCTCTTTCACTTAAGAGCTTTGAAGGTTGTGTGTGTAAATATGTACACGTTTATTTTTTTTTTTCAAATATTCAGAATCTTGCTGTGTTTTATTTGATTGACAGCAAACGCCCCACATGCACGACTCGCATGGACGTTGGACCTTAGGACTTTGCTGATAAACTGTATCAGCTAACGTTATTAAAGCCAGTTGTACTACATAATTACATTATGTAATACGGTATTACAGTTGCCACTCTACAAAAGATCTGTATAAAAGTAGTCACCATGTGAGTGAAACTGCTCAATGGGTGCATACACGTGACTTATCAAATTAAATGGTACATTTGCAATGGTGAAACAAAGGTGTTCATAATGTCCCCTCTCTTCCCTTGAAGTCAATACGATGGATAACATGGGGACAGACAACAGGGATGAACCACAGACGGACCTAATCTACTGTTGTGGAGCCATCACAGAGATTCTTAAATTTGGCTCCTGTCAGTTACACTCTGGGCACAAGGTGCTTTTTCTTATCATTCCAGGTGAGTTGAACTAATAATGTTGTTGTCATAAGTGTGCACAACTTAAAGCAGGGACATAAAAGCAGGGGTGTCCAAACTTTTTTTCAGTGAGGGCCACATACAGATAGCTTAAGGGCTGGGCCACTCACAAGAGAGCCTCACTTCTAATGGATTAAACTTAGCAAAAATAATCAAAAGAAGGTAAATTATGCTTAATAATTTAATATGCTTAAATAAAAAAAAACAGCCTACATAACAGATTTCCATTAATGGGTTTTATTTAACACAACAGTATCAGATTTAAACACACATTAAAATGGATTTTAATTGATTTTGTTATAAAAAAACTCAGCTCATTCTTAAGACACTCATCACATTAAAAATCACTGACACTTGTGGTTTTAGGTTTTAAGTCTTTGATTCGCTGCACAACTGTTTTCCTGGATATGCGTTAATGTTGAATTCCTGCATTTTACGTTTACGTTTTATGAACTGAGAAAGGTTTTCAGTGTCAGGCAATCACTTGAGCTACCTCGTAACTGGCTATTGTGGCGTTTTCTTGTGTTTTGTTACAAAATATAACTAAAAATATTGTTGAGTTTGCAATAGTGTTAATTTTGTCATCTATTTTTAATATAGTCTTAGTTTTGTGCCAAATGTCCTTGTTAGTTTTAGTCATATTTAGTCATTCACATATATTTTTTTGTTAGTCAGGTTTTAGTCAAATAAAAGTCTCGTCATTTTAGTCTAGTTTTAGTCAAAAGAGAACTCAAGGTATCTTTAAGTTTGAGTCAAAACATGTTAGTCTTTTTTAAAATAAATTATTTCTGAGATTATTTCTGAAAATCATTTCAGTCAAATAGTGTTTCACACATCTCAAATATTGGTTAAATGTCATAATTATTTGACAAAATACACTTGTTGAATGATTTTTGTTGAACGCAACTTTGTTAAACGAGTCTTGTTTTATATCGAGCCTCTTCCTTCATGCAAATACAATCATACGCAGACATTTGGCCGGGGCACATCGCTAAGCGCTGTAGCGGCTTCTCCAGCAGCCTGAACCGAGCTTCCTCCCTCCCCCGCTACCTGGATGTGTGACGGGTAGAAGGGAAAAAAGGGGACACGGCAAATCACTAGATGAACCGCAGTCGAGGTGCGCTTGATTGAACTGCGCTTAGTGGGGGAAAAAATACTGGGAACCAAGTGATTGGCCTGTTTGGAACAGGCCCGCCCTTCAAACGGCCACTGCACTAGTTCTATCTCATGATGAAAAAGTAGAAGACGATTGTAGACGAAAATGAAGAGAGATTTTATCTTAGTTTTTAATTTATGCAAAGCATTTTAGTCTCGTCTTTTTTCGTCAACAATAATGCATGTTAATTTTGTCTTGTTCAGCTTTTTTGAACATTGGTGCAGTCTCGTCAGTGTCTCGTCTTCGTCATGGAATAAGAGGTCAAACATAATCAGTCTGAAGAAATTAACATTCGTTTGCAAGCCAGCTGCCATTGGCTTAACTTTCTGTTCTCACTCGGCACCAGTGTAAATCAAGCAGACACACTGCCCCTTGACTTCTATGAGGAAGTATTTTTAATTTTCCCACCATGTCTGAAATGTTCTGCACTCACTTGCTATCTTGGGTTCTGCCATTTTTGTTCTCTTTGATTGCTCTTGTTTGTGGAGAAGCTGCCTTGTTCAAGACACTACCTCCACCTGGTGTGTAAACTTAGAATTGCAATACAGTCAAACGCAAGTTTATGAGGTCATAAGGAGCACGATTCCAGATCGGCCCATCTGAGCTTTTATTCTCTCAAAGGCAGAGCAGGATACCCAGGGCTCGGTTTACACCTATTGCCATTTCTAGTCACTGGGGGACCATAGGCAGGCTGGGGGAACTCATATTAATGTTAAAAAACCTCATAAAGTGAAATCTTCATGCCATGGGACCTTTAATAAACTCTTCCTAGAGATTTCGTCCGATCAACTTCAAATTTGGTCTGTGCCATCTTAAGACAGTAAAGATGAAAATGTATACGGTGTGGACGTGGCATTTTGAGCATTTATTGATGAACGAAGAAGTTGTTGTAACTTTAGTGTACATTGTCCAAATTGGCCAAAGTTTTTCTTGACCAGAGTCCAGGCCTAAGGACATTTGTATGCCAAAATTGACTTTTGGTCATAGTGCTCCCCACTGGCAACAGGAAATCAGCCTTATATGACAAACATCATCCGATTTACATGAAACTGTGTGGTCTACATGTGATACTGAGCCACCCCATATACTGTAACCACGCCTGATCCCTATGCTTTGGCCACGCCCTATTTCACAGCTAATGGCGTAGAGTCTTTTGTGAGGTATCATTGAACTCAGCAGGGAGTTCCCTTTTCATTGGTGACAACTTGCAGTGTCTGAGTGCCGTGCAAATGCACGATCGCAAGGAGTGGCTTCCCCCGGTAACACCGACACGCACAGAGGAGCAAGGGCCCGTCCGACGTTGCTTGCACCTCCTAGGGGATTTAACAGATTTGTTTTATATCACGTTGGTTTAATCCTGTGATCCAAGTGACCATAAATTGCGAAGGAATAGTCAATAGTGGGGAACTATGCTGATGTTCTGCTGTCTTCCATACAGGTAACCCAGGTGTAGTGGGCTTCTATAGAACCTTCATGCAAACACTTCACAGTATGTTTGAATACCGCTATCCAGTGTGGGCTGTAAGTCACGCTGGCCACTGTGTACCACCAGACTCTATGGATATGGTAGAAGGTACGGATTATTCTCAAATTCATTTTCATTTTAATCTATCTAATTACATTGAAAGAGAGAGCATGAATTATCATGCTACGTGAAATAGTAAATGTTTATCACACCTAACATATTTACAAATTGGGATTTGTTAGCCTACTAATTCTAGCTAATTGAACATGGACACCAAAAAAAGTATACAGAAATTGGAAAAATTCTGGCAAGACATGTTAGAATTCAATTTTTGTAACTTTTTTTTTCATACAGATGCCTTCTCAGCAGCAGAAGATGACGTGTTTGGCCTGAGCGGCCAGATTGAACACAAGCTGTCCTTCCTCAGGCAACATGTTCCCAGAGAAACTAGCCTGGTCCTGGTTGGACACTCCATCGGCTGCTACATTATTCTCAACATGATGAAGAGAAATCCTGAACTCAAGGTTAGTCACTCTCTTATATCTCCCAGTTTTATTTGGGGGCACGCATCACATTCCGGACATCAAGTCACATTCCCAACGTCAAAATACTAAGTGAAGTTTAGAAAGAATAAAGAACGCAGACAAGTTCTGACATATGTCATTGCATAATAATTAGCCGTGTGGATTTACCGCTGGTAGAAAAGAGAAGATGTTTTGTTTCAGCCAGCAGCAAAATTTCAAATTCGCAGTAAACTAAGATAACAGGCTTAATTCATAAAGCTTTAGTTTTAGCTTGTTTGTAACAATTAGCTTTTTGCAGCAGTGATGGTGGATGATCGAGAGACTGTATTCAGACAGAAGTCAGAGTCAAAGTCAGCTTTATTTCTTCACATGTCAAGACATACAAAGAGATCGAAATTACGTTTCCCTCTATCCCAATTCGGTCCACAGACAAACATAACATTTAAGTAAACAATATAAAAAGTAAAAATAAGAAGGCACGTACAATGAAGAAAATAAGAGCAGCAAAATTTGAATTGAAAATGTGCAATTGTGCATACAGAAGACAGTCAAAATAGTGCAAAAGTCAAAGTGTGCAAGTGTACAGTGGAGTAGTGCAAGGCAGCCATTGTGGGTCCAAAGTCCAGGATGTTATGTAACTGGGGAAGAGGGGGGAGAGCGTTCAGCATCCTAACAGCCTGGTGTGTGAAGCTGTTGGTGAGTCTGGTGGTGCGGGAGCGCAGGCTTATGTACCTCTTCCCACAACAACAGATTGAAATATCGTTTTCAACATGTTTACTTGTTGATCAGATTGATAGTTTTTTACTTATGAAGATTTTATTGCACTTACAGTAACGTTAGTTGTCATCTGCACCAGTGCTGTTGCTATTCTTTTCTCTATCGTTCCCAGTTTAGTACATGTGCTACATCTAGATACACACTACACAGTTTAGTACATGTGCTACTTCTTGTAACACATAACATCTCTCAGCTCTGCTCTGTGGAGTGTTCAGAATGTCGTCCATTTTTTCAAAATTCAATGTATTCAGATGAATTATGCTTGAAGCTGCATGACATATCCGGTTTTCCATGGGTGTTGGCCAGATCCTCCCACAATACTGAAACTAATAGGCATGAATAGAATTGATTGAAGTGTCCTTTGTAATCTCTTTGTTTGTTTTTTAATAAAGATTATAAAGGCCGTTGCATTGTTTCCCACCATTGAGCGCATGGCTCAGACTCCTCAGGGGAAGGTCATGACCCCTGTGCTGTGTCACATGCGTTATGTGGCCTACCTGCCTCTCTTCCTGCTCTCTCTGCTGCCGGAGGAACTTAAAGCCAGCCTGATCAAGCTAGTGTTTGGTGGCATCCGCTCTCTGGACTACACTGTAGTCCAACCAACTGTAGGTCTACTCAGCGGAGACTGTGCAGGTTGGTTATGCTTTGCTTTACTACTTTGATGCCTTATAGTGTTCACTTTTTGTTGAGAATGCTACAGTGCCAGCGCTACATTTTTGGCTGCATCGCACCACAGCGCCAGCCTTACAACCTCAACACTTGGTTCCTCTGTCCCTGTGTCACTTTGTCACTGAGTGATAAAGTTCCACCATTGAATGGAGTAAGTGAGGACATGTGTCAGATGATCTTTCAAAATGAATAGGCGCGAACGTTCTTACAGGGCGTTTACTTATGTTACATTCATGTGGTGCTGGAATAATCAGGGGAAAAAAATAGTATATTAAAGCAATATTTCTTTTGTGATTAAATAAACTATATGTTACTTTTAAATGATCATAAATGACCTGTAATGACTGCCCAGGTCTGATTTTTCTCGCAAAGTCACAAAATGATTTACGGCAGGTAGACTGGCTCTACAGTCATACATTCTGATGGGTCACAGATTTTGGTGTAACACCGGAAAAGCTAAGCTAAAGCAAAGTTAGTGTATCCAGCCAGGTAAAGGGTAAGCAAGAGATTTCTTTATGTAGGCCTAATTGTAATAATAATAATAATACATTTAATTTGTAATGCACTTTATATTTGCGCAAATCCCAAAGTGCTACATGATAAAACAGGTAAGTGCTAAAATAATGGCTAGTCCACACAGCATTCCAGGATGGGAGGAAAAAGTCCTCTGGTTTATTTGCATTTCTTTAACTCACTCACAATCGTATTGGGCGGTGCTAAGCGTCGGACAGAGTCATGATGCCGCTGTATATATGTAATATAATTGAGTCAGGCTTCTCAGGCCATCCTGTGACATTCTTCATTTAATCTCTGTTTCAGCGTGTTTGATTTTTTTCTATCTAATTCTAACAGCGCTTTAGCACTATTGTCCCCTGATCACAGCCTTTAATGCCTCTCACGCCACCCCTGAAGACGACACCAAAGACCAATTGATTGCCGAGTACTCTTACTTCGAGCCATTCTTTATATTTTTCCTTGATTAATGTAAACCTATGATGACTGGTAAATGCATTAAAGAGAGGTTTTGTGGGGTGGGGAGCAGCTTTGTTGTGGTTTTTGTTGTTGTCATGTCTTGTGACTGACGCCATATTTAGCAAAAAGTATCAAAACTCGAAAGGTTTGGTTAATTTACATGTATCAACTTGAAGGAAAGAGTCAGTTGGTTTGGTAGTTTTGGCAGTGCACTGTAACGATACAGGGCCACCGCCAGAATTATTGCAAGGGTTGTGCCAACTGTGCCACCCACAAATTATGGGTTTGCATGATTGCAAACCAGGCAGGCAAACGCAAATTTTTTATTTTTTTTTTACATTCAGTATTTACATTCAGTATTCTTGTGCTCTAAAAGTGAATTGCAGTTACAAATGACACAAATCCAAATGCAATGCTTGTTAGAAAATAGTGTTTTTTTCTATGAACTTACCACTTTGTTCTTTGGTCAGAAAAATGTCACAAATAGGAATCTGCTTATTATCTACTATGTATCATTGGTTTTTGAAACTGCAAGCTTGTGTGTCATTGAATATTTCTAGAATGTTTAATGTAAAGCAATAACTAGATTAGTGTAATTTCTTTTTCTTTGTAGCCAATGCTATGTACATGGGGGGTCAGGAAATGAGGAACGTTCGGGAAAGAGACAACATAACTATCAAGAAAAACCTAGAAAAGGTAAGAAAAGACACTTAACCCTACCCGTATAATCCCATTGTGAAATTTATTTGTACTTAATAGCTACTTAGTGAATATTTGATAACATAAAAACCACATGAGATATAAAGACAACATGCTTGCTTGAATTATCAAGTAATGGTGATGTTGAATGATGTTATTTTGATGTTATTGTGTATTAAATCTCAACATTAACAGCAACAGTAAAATGTCTGTGTTCCCATTTTCAGCTCATATTTTATTATGGAGCAACAGACCACTGGTGCCCTCTTGAATATTATTACAACATCAAGCAGGATTTCCCACATGGAAATTTCAGACTGTGTGAAAACGGGTTCCGCCACGCTTTCGTCCTGGATGCAGGAAGAGAAGTTGCCAAAATGGTGTTTGAATGGATCAGTGGAGATTTGGGGACATGAGTTCAATCTTTCCAGACCAGGAGTTTATTATATTTATAGGATCACTGGTTTATTTTGGAGTCAACAAGATGGGCCTCAAGACAAAGACTGATTGGGAGGGTGTTGGAGTTTGGCTGGATATAATTTTTTTTTGATACTTCAAATACATTCAAAACTGGTAACTAATGGACAAATATAATGATCTAACTTATGCATAAACCTTTGACAATGCTAACTTGGATTGAAACACAGACACAAATAGTGTTAGCTAATGTGCTAAACAAATGATAAGAGGTTTAATAAGAAAAGTCATATTGTGATTTTGTGACCTATTGTATGGTTAGCCTTCTCGCTGGGCAAGTCATGTTTAGGTGGAATTTACAAATGATTATCTGGGCACAGGTTTGAATCACAGTTGGGCCAAAGCCTGCGACACGTTGTCAACGACGCAGATATTTATTAATCAAGAAATATTAAATCCTATTTTTTGGTCACTTTTTCTTTTCAAATGATTTAAATGTAGTGGAAGAGGGAGGTGAGTGCACATGTTTTTGATATTTTAATTTATTTAGTACCTTGAAATAAATAACCATCAAAATAATCAAAAGCCCTTAGAGGTTAACCAGAGCTGGTCTCTGTACTCCCTGTACTGACCTATGCTCTGAAAAATCTGGACATAATAGCCGGCTTGGCTGTCATCTCCGCCCACAGCAGCAGTTAGAGTACCGCAAGCAGAGAGCCTCAAGAATAGCACCAGCACTTGCCATCCCGGCATTTGGGCCTCATGCATAAACATGGAATATAAATGTGGCACAAAAGAAGACATACGCCGCTCTCGACGCAAGAATTGGGATTTATAAACCGCTAACTTGACAGAAAAATGTGCAGTCCTCCCATTGACTGTAAAATGAATGGACAGAGCATTCGATTCAGTGAAGTGAGTCAAATGTGGAAGTGCCTTAAACCTGCAGTCTATCTAAATTCCAGCAGAGGGCAACGCTTACGGTTCGAAAAGGAAGTCAGTGACCCACTTCTCACTTGATTTATTACCTCAGTAAACATTTTCATGAAGCGCTTATGGTCTCAATCGCTAATTTTAAGTCTTTTTCAATGAGGTTATTTTTTTTTAATTATTGTCTGTTTAATTTTAAAATAGACCAAGCAGGTGATCAAATACTTGTGTCATGTAATAAAATGCAAATAAATTATTTAAAAATCATTGTTCATTAAACACAAAGTCCAGTGACTCATCGACCCTGGGTAATGAATATGCGTCCTTTTTGTTCACACTGTTCTTATTTCTGTAGTCCACACAGAATCATTTTGATATCATTTTGGGGCTCCTCTTTTTTGAAACCATCACCACTCCCGAGGCCCATGTGCTGTCTGACGGTTCGATAACGCCAGCTCTTTGCATGTCTTCCACCTGCAGCCTCACGGTGAGCCATGGGGAGGCGCCGGGGAAGTGTCTGGATGGGCTGTGCATCCCGATGTCTATTTCATGCTGCACCAGGTGTGTCAGGCCCACTTCATTGTCTGAAAAATGTCTGTAAAATCAGATAACACCTCCCACAGCTCCTCCTGTTGCCATTGCTCCAATTGGTCCTAATTCTGTCTCTATAGCTCTCACCGCTGTCCACCTGTCTGTCCCCTCCCCCATAGTTAACTGAGCTGGGGGAGATGAACTGTGCATTTATTTAAGGAACGCAGCTTAACTCCGGTCACTGTTGGTCGTGACCACACCGAACATTCAGTCGCCATACATTCAGGGCCCCCGCTCTTCCTCAACATCCAAAACTCGGGTTGTCATCCCCCTCACGAGACAGTTTTTGTTAAATATATAAAAAATCCAAACTTACAAAAGAGTAATGTCTCTAAACTTACATCACACATAATTTGTCTTTTGCTGGTTGTACTACATCACTTTTTAAAAATAAGCATATGCATAATTTTGGGGAATGTCTTTTTGCCAAAAACATTTAATATTTTTATAATTAAAAAAGTTGTGTCTCTAAACTTACCTCACATTGGTTACTTAAAATATGCATAATTTTGGGGAATATTTTTGTTGAAAAACATTTAATATTTTAAAATTACACAGAGTTGTCTCTAAACTTACCTCACACATTCTTGTTCTCTATTTTATAAAGGACAACACACATTAATTAACATCTCTGTAAATGCGCCAGTGTTAGCCAGCCAGGTAATTTTCGACTTTAGGCCTTTGGCCAGATGATTTTAGACCAAAGCAACAGGAAACAAGACATTATTACAGGTTAAACTACACAGACAGAAGTCAACAAGACACCATACAGACGCTAGAGCAACAAATAAGCTTTCTCAGTAAGCCATGCAGAGCTACAGGAAGCAGCAAGACATTAGCACAGTTACAGTATCCCCATTGACATCCACAAACCGTAATCAATGATGAAATAGGCTACATCACTCATGAGGGAGGTGTTACTACAGCACAGGTTAATAGGATGGTAAAATAGTACACTTGTAACTACAAGTTAATCTTTCATACATACCCAAGGAAATGTAGAGCAGGCTATATTTGACACCGGGCAAGACATCAAACATGCTAGCAGCAGGTCAACAGTGATAACAACGATAATATAAAGACCAGGAGATTAAAAATTTTAACAATTTTGACTTTCCAAGAGCCAGGCCTTGAGACTTTGTGTGAAGTTATGGTAGGTGGTGCAGTTTCTTGTTTCATTTGGTAGCATGTTCCACCTATAATGTATTCCCATTAACCATTACATGGTACCTGCTCGACTCAGCGTCCCGTCCTCCTGTTTGCATTCCATGTGTGAGATGAGCGTGGCTGGTCGTCATAGCAGGAAACTGCCGCGACCTAACGTGACACACACACAGAATGTCAAAGGTGTGTTGCTTTTGATTCTCAGCATGTGGCTGTTGCCACAGCCAGAAGAAAAATTTAGTTTCAAAAGAAGACTGAGGCAGCAAAAAAAGCCCACTGGCTACACTTAATTAAACACAGTGGTTTTGTTCAGGACACCCCCGTCTGTCACTAGCAATGATGACAAATGGCCATGAATAGAGACGATTCTCTCCGACCAATCAGTTGTCTGCAGGTTTTCATGTCACCTTTTGGTATTGCCTCAGCTATAATATTCCCCAAAATTATGACTATTCTTATTTTTGAAAGGTAAGTGCTACTACACTACAACCAGCAGGGCCTTCTATGTGTGGCATAGTTTTGGAGACATGCCTCGCTCTATTTATTACATAAATAACATTTTTTGGATAACAATGTTTCCCAAAATTAACTTTTAAAAAGTTAGTAATTTAGCAGGGGACCTTCTATGTGTGGGGTAGTTTTGGAGACATGACTCTGTGTAATTATGTCATATTAGTACAGAGCCTTTGGAACGGGAGATTGCTTGGCCTGTGGTATTGGTGCTTGTAGAATTCTTCAAAACCAAATTGTGCCCCAAAATTAATTACAGAAAGACACCAAACCACTAAAAGTGCAACTCCACTGCCATTGATTTACAGTGTAGGCTACAGGGTATTTTGGCAACAGTAATGTTTAAGTTACTTATTCAGTGTTAGTTAAGCAGTATACGTAATTAACCCAACTCAGGATGAGTATAATGAAAACTGATGTAGAATCAGGAATAACCTCTGAGATTACTTTATGTTCTGCCCATTCCCTGAAGTTAACCACCTGCCACAGTCACTTTTTACCAGCCAGTTTTTTTTTGGCTCATAAAAGTGTAAAACAGGAATTGCTGTGTCTCTATGATCCTATCCTGTCCAATTCATGGTAGCCTACTTGTGGATATTGCGCCGTCATCACATGTTGTAGTAGGGGGCCAGCATAAAGGCACAATTTACTATCCTGGCCTGGGACACAATTTAGGTCATCCTGTACATTTCATATGTGGTTTTCCCTGCATCCACCATGTGTGATTGTGTGTGTTATGTGTGTGCATGCATCAGTCATGGGGGCAACGGAGTAGCAGCCCCGCCCGCTGCAGCGAGCTGACAGGATTGAAACAGCAGCAATTTTCAGCGACTTTATAGTGAAAAAATGTTAAATGCTGGCATGTATACATTTTAGGCCTTACATTTTGGTCTGAAATGTTTTGCGCTTGGGCTTTTTGGGCTTGTCGCAAGTAATGAAAATGCAATGGGGGACCCCGACTGTTAATCAATGTCTTCCAGTGATGCGGGCCCCTGATTGGTCCGGGCCCTTAAGCAACTACAGTACATACCCTGCTTACCGATAATTACAAGTCTGAGTCACTCAATTTAATCAATGTCTTCCAGTGATGCGGGCCCCTGATTGGTCAGTGTTACCCGCCAATTGCAAACATTCACCCTGCTTACCGATAATTACAAGTCTGAGTCACTCAATTCTCATTGGCTACCAGCCAAGGTGGCAGGTAGATTGACAGTGTTACCCGCCAATTGCAAAATTCACCCGCATTTGGCAGATAGTCGAGTGTTAATTTCAGGCCCATTTCAGGTTTTGCCAGCTCAGAGCAACATAATACAATAGCAGGAAAAGAGTTGTAACACCCCCACAGTCTGAGGTGTATTTCACATTTTAGCTCCCAAAGCTCCACTGCTTTCTTCGACCCCTGTCAAGTTTGAAATCCATCGGACTAACGGTTCGAGAGATATGCAAATAACACACAGACAGTTCCTGTAGTTTATAGATAGATTACATTTTTACATTATTAGTTATTATTAGTCTGGAGGAGAAATGTCTTTGTTGGAACTGCGAACAACTCGTGGGTTTTTTGTATGTCTTTACTGTGGTGTCGGTAGGAGCATTTAAATTGACCTTGGGTGTCCTGAAACGCACCATCATATAAAATTTAGTATTATTTTTTTATCATTTTAATATTTACAGAAACACTAAAGGAAAACAATTCCAAAAGAAAGGGTTTGGTCATTTGGAAATATTATAAATTATTATATAATATTATTTAATGTTATGTAGCAAGAAATGTTTATTTAAGAAAAATCTCCCTTTGCTATTAATCATTTTGTCTTAGACATCCAAAGGTTTCTGGTCTTTTTATTTAATTAGAAAATGTTAGAACAATATTTGACACACACAAAAATCAAGGTATGTTCAGTATTGTTTCATTGAACACCATCATCAAACTTTAAAATGGAAAACATTGGTAGGTCATAATTGTCTATATCATCAAATTTAAAGAAATCTCACTTAATGGGCTATATTGTGACTTAAAACACCTTTAAACACATTATCATTGGCATCAAACAAAAAGTCATTCTTTCACACAGACATAATTTCAGTGAGCCATAATGATACCACTATATCAAGAGAGCCATGACTTACTCACTAGTTGGCCATTCGCTGAAAGACTTCCAAAGAAAGGGTAAAGGAATTTCAATGTCCATCTTTTTATTGCTCACTCTAACGTACGGTGCTGTGCTCTGGGATATCCTTCTCATGAGATGTGTGCTTTCATTCAGTCCACTGTAGAGATGTGATTGCAAAATACTGATCAATTCGCTGGTATCATTATTTACCTTCTCCATGCTCAAAGCATCATAAGCCATTTGAATCTTCATTTTGGCATAGTTTCTATACTCAGCCACATATCTCTTGGCCTCCACAGTATGTTGGTTTGAAGCTTGCAGAACCTCTGCGTGGATGGCATCAACTTGAGAAGCAATTTTCATGTTTGCGTCTTTTAGGTGGGTGATGGAATCGTTTGCTTTTTCACCAATCACTTGTAGGAGGTCATTTACTTTTTTCTTAAGCAAATTGTACCCTCTGCGCATTGAATGTCTGAGCTGATCGTATGCAGATCTTATAGAAGACATCAGTTTATCCATGATTTCATTTCCATTGAAAACAACATCAGTTCTAGGTATGGTGAAATTGATTTCCCTGATGTATTTGGAAATATTCTCCACAAGGTTGGCAAACCTTTGGACTGCCCTGTCAGTGGCTCTTGATACAGACTGATGAACTCCCTGGAACATCTCCAGGCTTGAGAGCTTTTCTTCAGATCCAGGCACTGTAAACTTTGTTTCACTCATGAACTGTGTCACTGACTGTGCAAAAACATTAATCGTGTCGTTAATATGTTTCAAAAATTGTCTAGCTTTGTGAGCCAACATGTCTATAACATCCTGCACACTCATGGACATCAAGCTTTCAGAAGCCTTCATGTACATGTCTTTTCCTTGATCACTAAGGTGGTTGATTGTATTCTGCAGTGTGGTAAAAGACACAGGCATCTCATGGTAAACTCTCTCTATGGCATTGGAAGCCACGTTTTTCAGCTTCATGCCGCCACGTTTGAGATCAAAGCCAAAGTGGGCAGTGTGGTACTTGTTAATGAACTTGAGCACAGCATCGGTCATAGCAGGAATCCTTTTCTTGGTTCCTTCAATCACATCATGGAGGAAGTCCCAATTCCATGATGTCTGTAACATAAACTGAGAGTTTCTCAGCATGGCTTTGGCAGTGAAAACATCAGTATCCTTTTCAGGAGTAGACTAGAGTTGAGGGAAGAATTTAAATTTTTAAAACAGTGTAAAATTACACTACATATAGCATTTAAAAATTCTTTATTGTTGACAACAATATGCAAAATAACAGCTTAGAAGTGTCTTACCAGGTTGCGACTGAAGAGTTTTCCATACAACTGTGATGGAGACCTCCGTTGAAATTGCAATCCAAGGAACCCGGCTGATGGACAAGACATAGATGCAGTGATGCCGTCTTTGCGGGAAGCAAAGCGGAAGTGTGCATCAACAAATGTCCGGCTAGTGATGTCCACATTGAGAGTATTACGAGACTCCCTTTAAAAGAGAGAAACCGTTGTTAGAGGATTTCCTAGAGTGTTTGGTTGACCCATGAACAACAACTCTATTAAGAACTGTTCTAATATGCTGAAAAGTGCAAAAAACTTACATAGAACCAGCCTGAGGGGTTTGGCGCTTCATCCTGAGAAAAAAACAGCCATATTTCTATAATAGTGAATTTAGTCTAGATCAACAACAGTTCATTTCAAAGATCATCGGCGGCGCTACATGTTGTGTATGACTCCGTTCTCTTTGGGAAACAAACTTTAAGATAGCAGGCTACATGCTGAATATGGCAAGTTTTGACAGAAGGCAGGCCGGCATGGTTCTTTTGGGGAATGATTGTAAAGATTTACAAAACTGGTGGGGATTTGCTGTAAAAATACACAAGGCGATATATTGGTAAGAGCAATTGGCATTTAAATGTAATAGCTCACGTTTTGTGTAAACAGTTAATTTAATATAAGGTATGTGGCGTTTTCTTTTATGGGCTGCAAATGTTCCACCTAAACAAGTTCTTTCCTGAGACTATTTTGCATAGCCTGCGTTGCTGAGTCTGGAGCTTAGTGACACCCAAGACGATTGTGATTGGTTTAAAGAAAACTCTGAAAGCTTTTGCATCCCAGGAGTCTTGGCCAACAATTTCAAACCTAAGCCAAAAGATCTTTGTGGCCCCATTGAGAGTGGTGGTAATGCATCAGAAGCAGTTTGGTAACTGACAAAAAAAGATAAAGGATGCAGTTAACAAATATATACAATATGTCTATTTAGAAATTGAGATGTAAGAACGCCCATTTCTACCAGTAAAATAAAACAAAAAGATTATAAGTTGGTCATGATGAAAAATGTATTAATGTAAGTAAAGATTTTGACTTACTGGGTCAAGATAATGAGTTAAAAAGTAAAGGATTAGGAAGTACCATGATAATGTTATTATTATCATCTTTTATTTATAGAGCATGCTTCAAGCCATAAACACAAGAGCACAAAAGTAGTTGTTTTCTCCCAAAGCCTAATAAATGCGGAATGTCTGACAGAAGTTAGTATTGAGCTGTTGGCAGTAGCTCAGTTTGTTGGGAACCAGAGGGTTGTTGGTGTCATTGAGCCCAATGTTTCCAGATGGCAGACAGCTTAGTGTTGTTGTTTTTTATAACTATTAGGCCTATAATCTGCAACTTTATCACTAAGGCTTGTTGGGACATAATAACGGAGCGCATTAGGATGAGATGGCCCGACTCCATGTATGACAGCATCAAATATCCTACCGTTAGATAATGACAGAACACAGTGTAAATAACTAAATATTCCTGTGCATATATAATCAAATGTCAAAGTCCGGAAATACAGCCGTTAAGCTCTCAATCGTTACACTTAATGTCCTCGTTATCAGTCCCAACTTTAATACTGTTGCTGAAAAATCCTGCATGAAGGAAAGTGTTTTTGCCTTTTACTTTTTTGTCTTCAACTTGTATCTCTAGATGGGGGTATGCTGTGCTTTGGCAAAGTGTTAACAATCACAAATTGTTACACATTAAAATACTACGGTGACCCCCCGTGCGTAATGCTGCATGGTAGCACTGCTGGCACTGCAAGAGGACTATCCCCGAATAGAAGAATCAGGAGAGAAATAGACTTCAGGGACTATGACGATGACGGGCTAATATGACGATTTAAATTCCCCAAAGCTGTGCTCTTGGATCTGTTTACTGAATTGGGTCCAGTAGAGAGGGCAACGCACAGGAACCATGCCATCCCGGTCCAAATACCTCGCCACTCTGGGGTAAACCGGCTGTGTAAGTGTTTATATAAATATTATATCTTCAACTTTATCACTAAGACTTGTTTGGATATAATCAGGTTAAAGCTTATTATACCTGTAGGTCAGATATAAATCAAAGCTGTCCCGGGGTGCCGTAATGCCTGTGTCAGGTTTCCCTACACTGTGTGTGAACAAGCTGAAATTATAATAAGATTTTCAGCAATTTCTGAGCGTCTGATAGGCTTTTTGCTTTTTTCCGCCAGTCGTCGTGATTCAGCATGATTTACCGTCACGTTTGAAAAACTGCCAGGGTCATTAACATACTTATCACCATTCACAAGGTGCTTTTCACTGACAATTTATGGTTAAAAATGGGTGTGTACGGGGCATGATAACAGGCTGATTAATGTACACCCACTTGTGGGTAATCTCTGATTTATAAAGGGAACATTGCTTACAGGTGTGCGTACACATGGTTTTATAAATCTGACTTTTTTTTTGGCATACGCCATTTTTAGCTTTCGAGCGTAAGTACACTTTTAGTAAGGATCCTACGCACAGTTTTAAAAAAAAGACCCCAGGTTTCCCTACACTGTGCAAGAACAGTGCTTTGCTTTTTCTCCGCCAGTCATAATTCGGCGTAACAACAGAACAACTGCCAGGGTCATTTACATACTGATCAGCATTCATTAGGTGCTTTATGGTTCAAAATGTGCGTGTACATGGCGGGATAAGAGGCTTATTCACATACACACACTTGTGGGTAATCTATGATTTATAAAGGGAACAGTGCTTACAGATGTGCGTACGCACGGTTTTATAAATCTTAATTTTTTATGGCGTACGCACACTTTTAGTAAGGATTCTACGCACAGTTTTATAAATAATACCCCAGTTCCTCCATACTGAACTATATCATGCCTGTGTTGGATTATGTTGCTGGGGTTTGGGGATACAAAGTATATAAGCGATGTGAACAAGTCCATTATAGAGCAATACCGTATTTTCTGGGAGCTAATAAGTATGCCCCTATATTAGCCATTACAGGAGAAGTCAGTTGGGAACCATGTGAAATCTGCTGGGTAGTATCTATGTGCAGTTTATGGAATATATTTTTGGATATGAGTGGATACGACATTAGGTGACCACTGGCCGGTCCGTAGCAACATGACAGTTAAGTTTAGCGGTTTATACGGTTAAATTTAGTTAACAAAAGCTGACTTTGAGTCGGGTACAAGGCATCTAGAAGGGACGGCCCTTTAAGGGGCGGGTGCAGTTGAGATTAGCCCCCAAAAGGTGATCGTCAAGCGGCTCAAAAGTTAGGTTTAGGTACCAAAACGACTAGTTAAGATTATAAAAAAGGCTGGTCCCTTTAGGGTACTCCCAGGACACAAACACGCGTTTCCTGGGTGAAGGTACACACATTCCCCCTTTAAAGCCCTGTGTTGTTATGACCCACCCACACACCCGACCACCTTCCTACGCAGACCTGAGCGGTCTTATACAGCAGCAGTCACTGTGGTGCATACAGCAGTCAATACTTGGGATACATATGAATTCAAGCATTAATATATGTAAGAATGGTTCATAAGAACAGCCTGGTATACACCTACCTTAGGTTTTGTGCCAAAACATGTTGCCAGTCGACATTTATATCACTGTGAATAAAGTTGTACTTCCCATTTAGCTTGATTACTCCATTATCAAATCCAAGGGTTGCACTGGCTGAGGGGACATAAGCAAAAAAAAAATATTATATACATTGCAATGTTTTAGATCTAGTAATTCATACTAAATTGTCTTATCAATTAAAGTGTGTGCCTATCTTACCAGAGAGGTCATATTCCAAGAAGATCATGGTAGAAGTACAAACTGAATTCAACGAGGTTACAATATTTGAGTCCTTTCTCTCCACATTGGAAGTTGCTGATACATTATAAGTAGGGGAGGAAATGTTCAGAGTGGCCACGAGGGCTCCAAAAGCTGGAATAAACACACTTGAAGGCAGATGTGAGACAATTTCAGGGATTTCAATGTTTTGCTCTGGCACTGACATTTTTGGCAAGCCAGGTAGCATGATTTCAAAGTCTGTAGTGGTGAAAACCTTAGGGATGGTAAGGTTCTTAGGATCAATTGTAAAGCGTTCCACATGCAAATTGGTAAATGGCACATCAAAGGCTGGAACTGAGATTGCAGGGGGAAGAGTGACAAAATCAGGGACATCCAGGTTTTCAAATCGCATGTCTATGTTCCTTATGGAGTATGGAATTTCTTTTACCCAAGAAGGCACTGCAATACTAATCCCAGGGATGACAAAAGTGATGCTGTTTTCAAATAGTTTGAATGGAATTGTATACTCCTGGCCATCCATGGTCTTTGTGTACACAATGCTGGAAGAGATGTCAAGGAATTGTAAGTCATGCATATTTGTGACCTGATCGTACTTGAAAACATCCCACAGGGTTTTCTGATATACAGGAAGCCTAACTGACTTCAAGAAAACTAGGTGGCCTTTCACTGAATTGGCGAAGTCCATGCGTACTTCAGATTTATCATTGGACACAAATAAATCAAAAACATGGATAAGAGATGCCAGCTGTTCCTTACAAGTCCAAGTGAAAGACTGCTTATTTGAGCTGATGACAAAGTTAATGCTCTGAATAAGTTCAGCATGACCCAAACTACTTGGCTGACTTGCAGTTATGCTTAATGTAGTCTTGAAAGTTGTTAAAGGAACATCTAGTTCTCTCTTAACAATGTGCTTTCCATTTGTGTTGAAATTTGGTAAATCAACATTGTTATTGCTTGTGTAGCCAACTGTTGCAAACATTCGCTGCAAGAAGACTTCAAGAGCCAAGTTTTTATTCATGTTAAACTGAAAAATGTTTGAGCTTTGTTTTTGATTTTCCTGTTTGTCAATGTTTGAGTTCAAGACAGTCTTGACAGTTGAACGCAGGCTATTGGCATTAAGGTAGAATGTTGCCTCATTTTCTAGATCTCCAGCAAAGTTACACCTGTCCATTATCATTATGTCTGCCTTTCCTTGGCTAGATGTCTCCAGTAACACATGAGAAGAAAGTGCTTCCAGTGACCAGTTCATATCAATGTTTCCTTTGCCTGCAGACTCAATCAGAGGAATGTTAAACATGTATTTTAGTTTTATCTTGGAAACAACATTTGACTTGGTCTTGGTATTTCCGATGAGTTCCTGATTCAATTCTAGATTGAGGAGGGGGAAATTGATTTTAGCAATGTTGGCTACAGAAGCTTCCATGCTCCCTTTGGTGAGACTAACAGCATATTTATGGTTTGCCTCCACATTGTTATGCTCCAGGGACACAGTGGTAGCCAGTTTTATTCCTCTCTTCCTTGTCAAACTGGTGGTGCCATCAATTTTTCCATTCAATATGTCAAAGATAGATGTTGAGAAAGCTCCGAACCGTGCAACAATGTCAGATTGGTTGTAAAGGCCAGCATTAACACCTAAGCTAATAACAGTGGATTTGAAGGAGAAGTCACAAGTTATGTTGCCCATAGCTGGGATCAAAATGTGGTTCTGAATGGCTGGTAGTGTAAAAGTAGGCAGCTTTATTTCACTTAAAGTTTCTGGAACATGGACGACAGGTAACTCCAAAGATGGTAGCACAAGGGTGTAGGATGGAACAGAGAAACCAAGTGCTGGAACTTTGAAGCTTGGTGTACTAACTTCCTTGGGAACAAAGTAGCTAAAGGCCGGCATCTCAGCCCTAAAAGCAGAAACATTAATATCTAAAACTGGTATTTTGTATCCAGGGACAGTGAAGATTCTAGAAGGCAAGCTAGAAGTGTCTATTTTGTGTTTGATATACTGTAACTTTGCTTGGTTGTACGAATCTTTTAGAATAGCAACTACTCTGTCTCTACATTGTTCAAATTGAGCATGGATAATGTGGGCATTGTCAGTAATTGTATTGTAAATTGGTTCAAGATGTAATTGAAAGCTGTGTGTATCAGGGTTCTTGTAGTAATGAAGCTTTAGATTCATATCGAATGACTGTTGAGGAGTGCTAAGCAAGGTTTCAAATCCAGCATTTTCCCACAAAGAAAAGTCTTTGACCTCAGGGGTTTTAATTGCGAGATAAGGTACAGTTATCTCTGGGATAGATAGAGGAACAGTTAAAAAGTCAAAATTAGCCTCTCCATTAGCGGATGAGTGAAATAAGATTTCCATTTTATTGTTTTCTGCTGTGAAGTTGTGATTGTACTTGTATTGGTTGAATCTTGCCAAAGTAAACCAACAAGCACGCTGCTTCTCAGAGTTTAGTATCACACCATAGTCATGTTGCAGATCCACCTTTCCAGTAAGTTTCAAGGGGAAAAACATCTTTAAGTTTACTTTATTCTTAACATCAAGCCCAATCTCAAATGGATGGGCCATGAATTCCAGCGAATTGGCCATGAATCCACTCAGACTTTCAGTGAATTCAGCATCATGAGAGGCTGTCAATGCAACTTTCAATTCCCCAACATGAGCCTCTCCATTTAAAACCACAACACTCTTCTTGACAGATGGAAGTTCAGTTTCACATCTTGCTTCAACAGTGATATGGCTTAAGGCCACTGATTCAGCAGTTAGTGTTTGCTTAGATTTCATGGCCTTACAGTCTGCTTCTCCTACAAAAGTTAATTTGGCCGTGCTAAAATTGTTGTTGAATTCTACATTGCTTTTGTATGTACATTCGTCAGAATAGTCTTGAATGGCCCACTTTCCATTACCAGTAGTTTCACCAATCACAGTTATTCTGCCTGATTCCATTGTGGCTGCTATATTCTGTTTCACTGATGACTGACTTGAAGTTTCAATTGATGGGATGTGCAAGATGTGGTTGTAAGTTGTGTCTATGGCTACAGAGATTCCATTCTTTAATGTTAGTGCCATATTGTTGACTAAGTCTGTTGTGCACATTTGGGTTGTGGCCTTGGTAGTGGTCTTAGCAGAAGCCTCAGCAGAAGAGCCAGTGAGTGTCAAGGATCCTTCATGATCAATCGAGAAGGCCACATATGTAGCTTTCACTTTTTCTGTGAATAGCAAATACTTCATTCTGGGAGCTTCCAACTGAGCAGTGGCTTCAAAGCTGTATTCAAGGGGTTCAAAGGGTGATTTTGCATAAGAAGTAATAGTGGCTGTTAACTGTGGGTTTTTTGGTGTGGATGTTGAGTTCTCAATCTTCCCTGTAGTTTTAAGAGTGTACTGAGGGGAGTTCAATCTAAATTCTCCATGTAGTTTGCCAAAAACTGGGATACAAATGTCACTGGGAACGTCAGGCAATTTGATCTCTGGAATTGGCAGCATTGTGATTTCAAAGCCATTCAGATTTAATTTGGGGATATTGAAGGCTGGAAATTTTATTTCGGAAAGAGTTATTTCTGGAAAGGTGAGATCCGGTAGTTCAGATAGGTAAAGAACTTTAAGGTCACCAAAGGTTTTCTCAGGATCCGGTGTTTGGATCTCAAATGCTTGGATTTTGTCAAGGATTGCAACTATATTTGCTTTGATCTCATCAAAGTCAATGGTAAAGGTAGAAATTGTGTAGGAGTTGAGTATGGTGAACTCAGGGACTGAAATTTGAGCTGGGATGCTGATTTCCTGCAGTTTGTTCAAGTTGATTGTAAATGCTGGAATGACAAGGTCAGTGAGAGGTACAGTAAAAGTGGGAATTTCAATCTTAGCTCTCTTCAGTGCACCCAGAACTCCATCTACAATTTGCTTCATCTGGGTAATGATCTCATTGTCATTGGCTACTTTTCTGATCTTCTCCATCAGTTGGTTAAACTGTGCAGAAATGTAGGACACCCCATTACTGTAGGATTGGCTTGCCCTTTGGAGGTAAATGTTAATTTCATTTCTGATATTCATGTCAAGGATTCTTTGACGTATGTCCTCAAGGATATCCTGCAGTTTTAACTTGATGTCATTGTAAAATGTAGTGTCAATCACTTTTTTTAGTTTCTTTAAAGCATCAGCTACCTTTGTGTTTTTGAGTTTGTGCAAATATGTGAAGATGGAACTTTGGATCTCTCTAAAAAATTCCCTAAATGCCTCAATTTTTTGCACAATCTCATATGTTTTAATCTGTTCGTTGATATGGTTTGTTAGTTCGTCAATTTTCCTGTTAAGCTCATTAACAAATTCACTGTAGTCAAATTCCTTGATTGACTTAAGCATTAAAGAAATGCATCCATTAAGGTTATCAATGCTTTTCCTAAAATCAATTTTTCTGAGCTGGCTTGTCACACTGTGCAGAAGTTGCATAATTCGATCATAAACAAATTCAAAGTTGATAGATTTCAGAGCATCTACCATTGATTGCACAGTCTTATCAATTTTGAATTCGTTGATTAGAATTACTACCTGATCCATTAACTCTTTACATTTATCATCGAGACTGTATTTTAAAATTAGATCCCTAATGTAAAAATACACTGTATTTATTTTGTTGGGGATTTCATATTCATCAATCCAGTTGACAATAACATCATTCATAGATTCTATCATATTTGCTATGTCAGAAGAGGGGATTTTATATGATAGCTGTTCAAAATACATGGCCAAATCAATTGAGAGAAGATAATCCTCTAATGTTTGTAAAAATTTGTTAACTTCAAAGTTCTCAACAAATTGCTTCGTTTTGGACAGTTTGTCTTTGATTTTCTCCATGATTCCATAGTTAGAATCAAGTTCTCGCAGCCATCCAGCACTGCTTTCTGTGAGCTTCTGTAAATCAATCTGTCTGATTATGTCCTCGAAGGCATCAAGTACTTTAATAAATGAATGCTTGATTGAATACTTCTCATCAAAGGCTCGAAGCTGATTTCCAATTTGTGAAAGTACATTTGTTATCTTGTCTGCAAGGTGTCCGGCCTTGACATAGTCTTTGACTGTAAGAATTAAGTCTCTAAATTTGGTGGCAATGTCCATTGCCGTATTTTCCATGTTCTTTCTCAAGTTGTTCATTGCAAACTCTAAGTCATCCATTGTTACAGCAGACTCATGGATTAAATTATCAAGTTTTGCTTTTACTTGATTCACTTTGTTCTCCAAGTCAATTTCTCTCAGGAAGTCTTTCACTTGCATAGGTAGCCGATCTAACTCGGCTTTAAAGTCAGTAATCCTCTGATTAATATCTAAATTGTTGATGGATTGTTGAAGCAATTCCAAGGCTTGTACAAGTGTGTTCTTGAGGTTCTCAAAAGCAACAGGAAAACTCTTAATGAATGGGATGTTAATGATATGACAGTCACTGTTTTTGTCATACTTGAGGAAACCAGCCATACTTAATTCTTGTATTTCTGATCTCTTGTCTTTGCTTAATTTGCTGAAAATGTCTGTTAACATTATTCCTGAAAATTCAAATCCAATCTTCTCATGATTATTGTAAGTACTGATGTTCTGGTTATAAGCATGGTTGTTTAGTTCAGATTTTACTTTCCAGGTCAGAGATTGGTCACTTGGTGTCAGGAGGCCATCAAATTTGTTGTCCAAATTAGTGGAAGACTCCCCACTTGAAAGTATATGTGTGATTGATACCCGGTTGTCATGTAAGTATGCAAGAGCTAGGGGCTCAGCTTTAACCAACAACTTGCTGTACAGCTGTCCAGTGTGCTTCCCGTATAGATTAATTTCTCCATCACTGTTGATGAGAGCATCAACGGTAAAGCTGAAAGGCAGTGTCATAGTGCGAATGGTGCTGTTAAAACGTAGAGGTTCAGAAGATATTTGTGCCTCACAGTTTGTCTTGGAGGAAAGTGCAGCAAACTCAAGTTCACAGTTGTGACTTAGCTGGGCATCCATAACATTTCCAGACATGCTGTGTTTTACTGTACCAGCCATATTATCATACTTGAGTTCATAGATATGATTCATTTTGTGTTCTCCATACGATCCCTTCATACTTCCACTCAGATCCATCTTAAACAGCTCAAGCTTTATGTGGCCTTCATTGTTCAAACTGACATCATACAACTTGAGATCATTTGCCATATCAAATGATATAACAAATGGTTTCATATCAACATTGGTGTCTTGCTTGTAGTAAATATCTTCACAGATGAAGTTGTTAGTCTTGGAGTGCAGGGCTAGGGTCCACATAGTGAGGGTCAGTGTGTGGCTATTTTCTGTGGTCATCTGCTTCAATGTTCCCATTGTATTGCTAGTAAAGGTCAGAGCCCTTTTGGTAAGTAAAATATCAATGTTGTTTCTTGTAGTTGCATCATATGCATGGCCCTTAAGGACACCATTCAAAGAGGCTACCACAGGTGTGATTTTACCCTCAATGCTCAGCTCTCCTCTGCTCTCCTCAGCCATCACTTTGGTCCCAGAGGACAAGAATGCTCCATTGTTGTCTATCTCACCACTGAATATATTCTCCACCGTGACAGAGCTGCACTGAATGCTGTTAGTTCCACTTGTGGTCAGACCATTTCTGCCAATCTTAACAGAAGCTTTGTGCAATCCACGACATGTATCAAAGGTGAGGGAAACTTCAGAGTTTACCTCAAGCACATTTGAATCCAGGGTTCCTGTTATAAGTGAGTATGCCCTATTTGTGTTATCATCTGCCTGTGACTCAATTATGAGGATCGCCATATGGCTGGACCCACTAAGCTCAACTTTGTTATGGAATGATTTACCCATGGCTGTGGCAATGGCATTGCTCTTTAGGGTTAGTTGTGCATCTTTATACTTGAGCTCTGCTGCATGCTTAAGAACATCCTTCTGGGCATTGGTTTTGAACACAATGTTCAACTCAGAGTTTGCATAGATTCCACGCATCATGCTGTGAATTTCAATAAATGGAAAGTTGATGTGCAGATTGGATTCTCCTCTTCCTTCTCCATTTAGTGGATGTAGGTTGTAGCTGTGGGTGTAGGAGGTATTGGTGTAGAATGAACCTATTTTAAGTGATCCGTCCACGGTGCCATCTCCTGAGACTTCATCAGAATCTAGAGCTGAAGTTGACTGAGCAGAGTAGTAAAGAGAGGCTTGCAAGCCTACTGGACTAAAAGCTTCAATCTTATAGCTGGCTCTGGCATTCAATTTGTTGGTTACCTTTAAGGTTTCTAAGACACTGAAGCTTGTGTCAATGAGGCTATGGCTGAAGGAACTATTCAGAAGATACTTGAGATTATCATCAGCTCTTCCTGACATCATCCCGATTCCTTGAAAAAGAAAGAAAGGATATAAAGGAATTATCAGAATCTGTAACAGCACAGGCAAAGATGTAGAATAATTTCTGAAAAACACATGCCTAATGCTGAAATGTTATTTGCTGCAATTGATCAAAAACTCTTACTATAAGCGTGTGCTCCAGATCTCATCTTTCCCGATGGAAGTCAGTTTTACAGAAACAAAATTTTATTTTGACCAACTATTAGTAACTACATTTTAAAATCTTATCAGTAATTCCTCTTTTTCTTAGTGAATAACAAAAGCCCACACCATTATTCAAGGTGCTTTAAATACTGTCCAAAAATGTAGTCTGGGCTGGGATTGCCTCCACAGATCTCTCACACTAGAGTTTGACTGACATGGCCAGGAACGGATGTACAGAGCTTTCGCTTTCTGATGTGACAAGCAAACATGGAGGTGGATGAGCCGTAATGGCGGCTATAGTGCTCTAACTCTGCACAGCACGCTACCCGGGGTGCTAAGATGAAGGTTACCTGGCTATCGCCACAGAGCGGTGCACATCAGTGGTGACGTTTAGCAGCTAACCTCTGTATGAGCCCCATTCTGCAGCAGTAGAGCAGAAGGACAGTGCGCAGTGCAGAGGGGGCGACGAGTTGCTGCCACCCAGCTAGCCAGCGAGACATGAACATGAAGGGAGAGGCTAACAGCTTCAACAACTCGTTCTCATAGCTACTGTAGGTCGTCAAATACAGACGCCAAATGGAGGTACTCAACATGCATGTGCGTCTGGACCGGCTATCAAAACAATGTAAATGGACAGTATTTATATGGTACTTTTCTAGACTTAAAGACTACTCAAAGTGCTTTTACATAATACAGGAACCTTTCACCATTCACACACACATTCATACACTGATGGCCGAGGCTGCCATACAAGGTGCCACCTGCACAATCACATTTCAAACATTCACGCAGCATGAGGAGCAATTTGGGGTTCAGTGTCTTGCCAGTCTACATGTTAAAGGTGTGTGTGTGTGCGCCTCTGTAGTGTGTAGAGCATATTGAGTGATCATTAAGACTAGAAAAGTGCTAAATAAATGCAGTCCATATACATGACGTACAGGACCTTTAACTATTAATTGGTGTTTTAAAAAATGTTTACCTTCAAGCTTGTATGACAGTAGATGAAAAGGTGATTGGGCCATAGCTTTGTACTGTGCAATGTAGCTTGGGACATCAACAGTGTTGTTGCCCCCAGTGATGGAGCCTTCCCAGCTGTAAACGTTGCTGTTGATCTTCGTGGATGCTTCAGCCAGACCCAGAAGAGGGACAGTGAAATCCAAAGAAGGAGGTATGGTGAATGATGGTAGTGGATAGTTTTTGGCAGGGATATATAGACCTATCGCTGGTAAATCTATAAGAGGAATAGACAGAGTGGTTGGTATGTTTATTTCTTCTGACTTTTTGCCTCCATGTGGAAGAGGAATTGAGATGGCCATCTTATCCTTGTTGAACTGGTATTGGAACAAACTGTCACTGTTGAGATAGAAGAGAATGCATGATCAATATGGTTCCAATTTTAGACTGCATCTGGATGTTAATACATAACATTATCTATTATTCACCATAAGCACACTTTGAATTAAATCTCGTTACTACTGTGCAGGAAATCAGAGAACAGAACAAGTACTGTAGTCCTGAACTGTTAAATTAGGGTTTATGCCCAGTAATACCTGAAAATAATGTAACAACGATCAAATAAAAATAAAAAACTCACGACTGCAGAAACAGTTTCTCAGGCAGGGCTGGCAGGGTGAGATCTGAGATGCTCCTCTTACTTCGCAGGTTTGCAAGATAGGGAATGCTTGTTGTCAATTTGTCCAACCATATATCACCTGCCTTCAGGGTGACATAGAGATAAATTGCATGTTACTTAAAGCAAAAGCTGTAAAGCTTAAAGCAGTCAAAAAGAACATAATAATGAAGATAATATCTCTGGTTCTGTTGTGTCATTTTTTATCATGTCTAGCTGTCCATCAAGACCATCAATATTAAAAGTGCAATGCTAAATCAGAATACTTAAAACTCTGATGCACAACATGAAATTTCATTACATAGCATTGTACCCACCAAATGGCACAATCAACCCAGAAAACTAGTATGTCATTCGCCCATGGGCTAACTTTTAACCATAATTCTTAGTTTTTGAAATGTTCTGAAAAAAACAGACGAATCAGAATGATAAACGCAAACTCCTTGAAGAAGGTAGTAAATAAATGTCAAAGCACTACCTCAATTCCTTTAGTCACTATGTGACGCAGTTTCATATCAGTATTTGTCACTTTCTGGTCCAGGATATGATCGATGAGCTGTTGCAGCTGCCTGTGATGATTCTCCATATTTGGGATCAGTTTCTGAATCTCTGACTTCAGATGTGATTTCAGTTCCACCTCAAATTTGTCATCATCTGTATAGAGAAAATCTGAATGTATCAACGCATATACAAATCAATAAATGGATCTGTTGTCTGTGTTAAAGCTGTGACTGACGGCTGACAGTTACTGTATTTAAGGGAAGCTTTCTGTTGGTAGGATGTCTCAGGGAGGTTGATGACCGTCTCTAAGTCCATGAACACATCCTCATCCCTCTTCAGGGTTGCAGTGACAGAGGCATCAGTTTTCAGAGATGGAATGGCCATCTGGAGTTGCAGCATGGCATTCTTCATCATGTCAAGTCTACAATTAAAACAAGGACAAATTGGTGGGTAAGACTGCATTTCAGTTTCTTAATTATTTGCATTGCCTGGGATGTTTCTGATCCACTCAAATATTCTAAAACTAAATGGTCTCAAGAATCAGACAGCACTGAGACTTATCTATAGCATTATCTATCATAAGGAAGGATTGATGGTTTGTTTATACAACTATGTACCTTGAGTGTCCAACAAGAGTCAGCTGTGGGAGGTTCCTGTTGGTGACATCAATGGTGATTCCTCTCATCTTCTTTCCTTTGGCATCACTGTCAGTTATAGCCAGTTTGATGCCTGCTTCCACATCGTAGTCAGGAATGACAACCTCAGCAGTGAGAGTATTCTTGTTGCGATTGTATCTCAGAGCTACGGTGGTCTCAGATGAATCGTACCCTAGTAGCAGCAATATTTAGTTATAACTCTTTAGTCAGTTTTTATTTCCAGAGACAGTAGCAACTGGTGGCTTAAGTGAGGTACCCATATCAATGGCATAAGCTTTATGTGCACTTAGTAAACCCTTAATATATATAAAGGAATGCAGTGTTAGTAAGGGCCTAATGTTGTGGCACACATTCATTCATTTATTCTGGATCATTACGATTTTAGTACATGGCCGTACCAACCAGGGATGGTTACGCAAAACCCAGGATTATGTTCAATGACAAAGCCAATGTCTAGAAAATTTGGCATATGTAATTTAAAATATGGCAAATATGACCGAACGGTACTGTCTTCATAAACTATACTTTAAATAAATTGTCTGTACACTTATAAAGTTCTCAATGCTTCGGTTGGAAGTGTGGTGCTATTTTGAACCTTGTTGGTGGTATAGAAATAGTGATTTCTTTTTACTTTTGCATGCCCCAACAACTAGCGTTATAAGCTAATTAGGGTTTGCACTATGTTGGATGGGTAAAATACAGGGCTTTCACCCAGCAGACCGGGAATTGTGTCTCGCGTGTCACGTTTCCTTCATGTCCCGCGTGTCACGTTTTCTAAACTCAACCGTCGGTTCCTTTTTTTACTAAAGCCAACCCCGTTGTTCTTTTCCAAAACCCAACCGGTTCTTTGTTTCCTAAACCCAACCATCGGTTTCTTTTTTTATTAAAGCCAACACCGTTCTTCTTTTCCTAAACCCCACCACGTGTCACGTTTCCAGTAGCGTACCGTGGGCTTTCAGTCAGGGCCTTCTGTTACGACCTTCTGTCACTACACATCAAAATTTGATTGGCTGATGACACACGTCACTCAAAGTTATAATCAAATGGGAAATGGCAGCTTCAATGAAGGGCTAGCAATGCTACTAGTGCTGGTCCACGGAGCTGTGATGCGTTTAGATGACATGGAAAATCCAGCTACCATATTCTTTCTGGAAATAAAATCGTAACTTCCTGAAAAAGTAATGGATTTTTCGACACACATTCATTTAATTGTGAAAAAATATATTGTATAATAACTGTCGCTTTCTTCTCGCAATAACATGGCAAGTGGCAATAACACGCAAAGGCGTATATGTTTACGTCCGCTGTATATAGCGTAGACATAAACGTGGGTAGCTCAAAATGCGCACAGATAACACGAACATTTACACAAAGTCATGATGTCATGTTGGGTACTGGATGTAATTCTTAGCTATACTGGGCTGGCCCGTTACATGCATGCTTACATACACAGGAACGACACACACACACACACACACACACACACACACACACACACACACACACACACACACACACACACACATCTTATAGTACCTTCTGCTTTTAGGGATAGCGTCAGAGAGTGTACTTTATGCCGACCCTTTTTACCCTCTCTGAGCGTTTCGTCAGTGATGGTGGCAGTGTACTCTGAAACTTCCCCTGTCGGCTGGATTTCAACTGCAAACCTGAGAAAACAACACAGGTTTAACTTTCTGGTCAGGTATGTTAACTATGTAGTTTGTTAAAATTGTAGAGTGCTGCATTAAAATATCAACCAATTACAGTAACTATTTACAGCTACAAATCAGCTACCCAAGCAGAAACTACTTAAGGAATAAATGTTCTTCATGTGCTCTGTTAGCCACATGGGGACGACATCCATAACATGACTGACTGCATCACAGAATACATTAAATTCTGTGAGAACATCACCGTGCCCTCCTGGACTGTACGCTGCTTTCCGAATAACAAGCCATGGAACTTCTGACACCCAGACCAACCATTGGCCGTGGTTCAGGGGTAGAGTGGTCGCCTGGAAATCGGAAGGTTGGAGGCTCGATTCCCTGGTCTTGCAGTTCCATGTCAAAGTATCTTTGGTCAAGTCACTGAACCCCGAGCTGCACCATTTGAGTCTAAGTGTGTTTGAGTGTTTATCTGATGAGCAGGTGACACCTTGTATGGCAGCCTCGGCCACAGTGTATACATGTATGTCAATGGTTCCTGTACTACGTAAAAGCCTCACCAGCCAAAAAAGTAAAGTTTTATCATTCACTGGTATTTTGGCTGGTGGACAGTTCATTTTGAACCCTGCATACCAGCCCCTTATACTCTCACTAATCTGACTGGTAAGTAAAATAGTATGATAATGTACTCACTGAATCGAAAAGGCTGCCTGGCTCCTAATGGCAAGATGGCTAAAGGTTGAGGGTGGAGCCTGGCTGTCATCAAGATGTCTTGCATAGTTAACAAGGGACGAGTCTGTAAATTAAGCTAAAGCTGCATTTTGTACACAGTATGCAATTTTATGTTATTGTGGAATGTGGGTAAGTCAGAAAGCTATAGTATTATGCTGGCAAGTACCTTAGCTTTCTTATACATAACTGACATTAGCTTATTAACAGCTAACTTGTTCTCACTATGCTATCAGTTGTCCTTACAAAGGGTTCTACAATAATCGTTTGATGTGCTTAAATCCCGTGTTTTTAGCATAGACAGTAAAATAAATGGACACTTGCAGCGGAGAGCAGTGAAGTCTATTAGAAGCACTATTCTGGTAATGGTTGAGCGTTACTGCGCAGCCTCCAACTGAGCTTGACGACGCAAATGTGATGTGAGCAACCTGTCTGACAGTTGGAAGTCTTCTAGTAGCTGTGACAAAAGAAATCTCAATCATTCCAAATCTTGCTGACACGGAGAGCATAGGTATATGTTAGGAAATAACATAGGCACAGGCTAATTATTGCTAACTAAAAGGCTAGCTCACATTAGTAATTAAACTACAACAGCCAAAGTAAGTCAAAACTGCCTGCAAGTTTCACCTGTACTGTATGGTAATTTGTCTATTATGTGACAGAAAGTCTTGTGGTTATGACACAATCGTTAGCCTATTTTGACAAAAACGTCTGCTACAGCGCCATAACGTGAGATACTAGGTAATGGAGCCTATTATACATTGTTGTGTTTCTTTAGAAAGAAACAATGTACAACACAATGAGTCTTTTAACTCTTCAGATGTAAAGGTATCCACTGTAAAAGTGGCGCCAAAATGAATGGCAGTCAATGGAATGCTAACGGCAAGTGATGGTTTCTAAGCAACAAAAATGGCTCCATAGGTGGACGCTCGCTTATCCTCTTGATTTTTAGCTGGCTACTGCACTTGGGAGCACGGTGGGGGGCAAACATATTAACAATTTACACTATCTTGTTATTACACACTACACACAGGCCTTAAATACACACAGATGCTCAGTTCCTATACATGCACTAATGGAGAGATGTCAAAGTGAGTGGGCTGCAACTGCTGAGCAGGCGCCCTGAGCAGCTGAGGGGGGGTTCGGTGCCCTGCTCAAGAGCACCTTCACAGTGCCCAGGATGTGAACTGGCATCTCTCCAGCTACCAGTCCACACTCTGTACAGGGACTTGAACCAGCAACCCTCCAGTTCTCAACCCAACTCTCTACGTAGTGAGCTACTGCCACCCCAAGCTCATATTGCATCTGGATTGCAGTG
Organism: Percina caprodes; assembly: GCA_013375575.1. NCBI lineage: Eukaryota > Metazoa > Chordata > Actinopteri > Perciformes > Percidae > Percina > Percina caprodes. The sequence goes on from JABXJD010000117.1 coordinate 57,588, forward strand.
GCAGCACTGTGAGAATCATTTTGATTTCTCCAGTGCATTCAACACCATCCAGCCACTACTAGGTCAGAAGCTGCAGCTGATGGGTATAGATGTGTCCGTAGTCTCCTGGATCACTGACTACCCAACAGGCAAACCACAGTTTGTCTGTCTGGACAGTGTTGTGTCTGATGTGGTGGTGAGTGGTACAGGGGTTCTACAGGGGAATGTGCTGTCTCCACCACAGACTTTCAGTACAACTCAGAGTCCTGTCACTTATAGAAGTGATGACTGACTTTGCAGTTGTTGGGTGTATAAAGGATGGATGGATGGAAGGAGAAGGAGTAAGAAGAAGTGGTAAGAATCACCTGCTGCTGAATGTGGATAAGACCAGAGAGATAGTTATAGACTTCAGGAGGAAGGTAAAAACTCTGTAGCCCCTTCGCATTCTGGGTGGAAATGTGGACATGGTTGAGGAGTACAGATACCTGGGTGTTAACATTGACAACAGGCTGAACTGGAAAATCATCAGCACTGCTGCTTACAAGAAGTGGATGAGCTGCGATCCTTCAATGTGTGCCGCGCAATGTTGGAAATGTTCTACCAGGCTGTTGTGGCCAGCTCTGTTCTTCTCCGCCATCTGCTGGGGCAGCAGCATCGGAGCCAGCGACACAAACAGGCTGAATAAACTGATCAGGAAGGCTGGCTCCATTATTGGCTGCAAACAGAAGACATTTGAAGCTGTGGTGGAGAGGAGGTCACTGAACAAACTGTTATCTATCATGGATAAGCCCGACCCCCCTCTCCAACCCACACTGGTCCTACAGGAGAGCACTTTCTCCAAGAGCGTCAGTGTCTCACTGACCGCTACAGGAAATCATTCCTACCATAGGCAGTACAAATCTTTAAGACTTCATCACTGAGTGTTAGATAAGACTCATACACATCACAATACTGCACTAAGTGCAACTTGCACAAACATAGCTTATACTTATATCTTTAAAAATACTATTTAAGTAGGTTTTACATTTTTATTTGCCACTTGTATTTTTTTATCTTAATTTTGGAAGTTGTTGTATTCTATCCTATTATTTCTTGTATATTATGTATGTGTTCTATGTGTCTTATATTCTGCTGCTGTAGCACTGAAATTACCCAATTTAGGATCAATAATCTCTAATCCAATCTAAAACTCAGATTCAAGTTACATTTGCTAAAGTCGCTTTCTCTTACCTGCTTTCTCCGGTCAGGGGGTAATATGGGGCCTGGTCTATTGAAGTAGCATTGGAGTAACGTGCTATTGTGCATAATTTCAGACCATAGAAAAGAGACTGGCAGTCAGTTGAGTCAGTCCGGTCCTCCACCAGGGATGGCACTATTTTTGTTTGACCGGAAGACACTGATATCAGCTTGTTGCTGTATTTTGAAAAAGAGAGAAAGGAGAAGAGGCAAGAGAGAACAACATGACTTAGTGGCAGCCACTGAAAGTGTTTTGTGTTATCTGACTATACTGATAGGTGCCACTGACCTAATACTGAACAACTGAGTGTTTGACTTAGGGGCAGGGATGGTAAGCCTCATCTGGTTTCTGCTCATGGTGATCTTAGCATTGAGGGAACTCTCAAGATACATGTTAGTGTGCATCTCAATTCCAGCTTCCACATAGTCTGGAATGTGCACACCCATTTGGGTGATGATTTCTAGCCCAACTGAAGGCATGAAGGACAAGTCAGTCTACAAGGAGGATACAACAGAATAGCTGTAAACAGCAATTCACACGTGACAAACATGTAAAAATATTATTTTATTTTACATCTAAACTAAGATGAAGAAGAGCTAACTTACCATTGTGTTAGCAGGTGAGTAGGTCAGGCCTCCTTTGGCACCAGGTGCAAACACACCAGCCATTGAGAACTTTAGAGGAAAGCCAGAGGCAGTGGGTAAAGAGAAGGCATTCTCCATGAAGATGTAGTGGCCAAAAACTTCATTTTCAGTGCTAGATGTCAATGCAAAAAAGGCCTGTTGGAAAGAAAACAAACAGGTTGTATGAACATATAAGTTGAGTCCAAAATCTCTTTGGCTAGTGACATCATCGAGGTCCACTATCAAATTGTGTTTTTTGTAAACTGCAATATAGACTCAAGCCATCACTTTTGCTTCACAACATCAGCACAAGGCAATGTTACTTAAGGCAGTTGAAATGCATCTCTTGGCATATTCCTTCTAGATACCACACCATGGTTTTAGAGGTGAAATGGCACCTCTCTGGTTTGTAGGTGGGGCTTGAACTAGCAAACCCTCCGGTTTCCAAGCTAAGTCTCCAAGGACTGAGCTTCATGAGTAGGTTACAAAAACCAATCAGATGTGTTGGAGGAAGACTATCAAACTATAATCAACTAAAGTAGAAAGCCTTGTCGATAAACCTGCCACCCTGAGGAAGATTAGTGTGTGGTCAATACGCGGCCTGTTTTGGGGATGTAAAAATGCAACTGTTTTTCAGTTTTGTTCTTTTAAAAAAATTATCTTAGGAAACACCACATCTGACCTTGACAGGTAGCACTTTGATGAAAACATTGTAGTACGTGGACAGAGTCTCAGCCATCTTTTTCATGTCGCTGGTCTTGATGTATCCTAGCTCAGCTCCCAGAAGCCGGAGATAGGCAATGGCTTCAGGGGCTGAAGAGAAATGCACGTCATCCATGAGCTTCTGAATGCTGTTTGAGATATCTTTCAGAAGATCCTGTGGAACCTGGAGAGATAGTACAGGTGCATGCATTAGTTTCTGGGCATGCATGCACCTTTCTTACCAACAGGCCGGGTTGTATTCATTTGGTAGTGTAGACAAGACAATTATGTGTCCAAAAATCATGTCACCTGTCTCTTCATTCTGTCTCTTTCGGGGGTCATTCTATCCAAAACCTCTCTGAGCATCTTGGCTTTGTCCCCTGCCCAGTACATGACTTTGGAGATGGAGTCAGGGAAGAAACCATTCTCTCCAAAGAGAGCGTCAATTGTTGGTTCAAATCCTGTTCCCTCAACACCAATCTTGAAGGGGGAGATTTTGAATTTGTTAATATCTTTACAAAGCTAAATGTGTGTTTTTATAAAAGAGTGCTATTGAAAACATACCTCAAATATGTCATAGTTGTAGTCAAAAACCTTTAAAGTGGTTTCTAGCATCACCTCCTTAGGTAAGGTGTCCGTAGCATCGAAGATGATGTTACTTTGCACTGAACCCAAGGGAGAGTCTATTTTGTAGTTGCTTGACATGCCAGCAAATACCTTGTTTGTGGGTGATGGCTGATCTTTCAAGGCCAACTCAATGTACTCTCTGAGTCTTTAGTAAGGAGGATAAAGAATGTTGTAGTAAGATGACGCAGTGCCAAAAACAACATTTCAAGATTCTGTCCCTTTTTTTTCACATGCCCCATAAAGTTCAAACTGATCTAGGAAATGTACAATAATTATATAACATGCAATAATATATTTATAATGTGTAAATAGCATTTGGCACAATGTTTGCAGTGTGTGAGGGTGTGAGCATGTGTGGAATTTGAATTACCTTTAGAGGAGATGTGCACTGACAATAAAGGAATTCTATTCTGTAGTTTTTTAGCATACAGTTGAATTTTATTTATATAATAAAGCTGTATTTCCATGATTATCACAACAGTATACATTTGCATGTGCTAAGAAGCTATAAATATATTATTGCATAGTTGTTTAACTAGCTAATATTGCTGGTCAATTACTTACTGATGCATTTGTGGCTCGCCGAGTTGCCAATGTTTTTCAGGTGGGAAACTACAAAGCTTTTGAGCTGCTCATCACGCACATTCTCCAAATTGTACAGAATGTCTCTAACCAGGGCTTGGTCTGGTTTCTTCATCAGAATCAGATAGGCTGCTACACGTTTTTCAACAGGGCTCTTAGCATCCTTGTACACCTCCATGAAAATGTTTCTGACCTGTGGTTGACCAAATGTTAAATTACAATGTGAATCTTTGTCAGTTAAATCCCACAACATATGCTGTGGTGACCTTATGATCACAATATGTTTCTTGATGTGTTAGTGTAAAGTAGTCGTACCTCATCATTAATATCCATCAACCTAAAGGCCTGTATAGCTGCCTTTTGGTTTGATAATGGAATATTGGTTTTCCTAGCACAACGCAAAATGGAGGAAATCAGACTGGGACTGACAGCTTGCATGGCTTGACCCATGACACCAACAACCTGGAGATTAGAAAAAAATAATTGGGAGAATGCACACTTGAACCAGATTTACTGACAAGCGCTAGCTCAATCCAGAAATACAGTCAATTAGATGCTTGAATGATTAGTACCCTCAGTACAAGGAAGGACACGTCTTTGCGGTCAGTGGAAAAGTCAGAGTCATCATCAAAGCTGCAGTCATTTAAGAGTGTTTCCATGAACTTTGACACATCTGTGACCACTGGAGTAACCTCTGATTTATAGAACCTGTGCCAGGTGCCACAAACAGAGAATATGTTAAAAAGTCAAATTTAAGTGTTTCCTACGGTAGCAGTTATAAAGTTTGCCAAAACAAATATTCAAATATATACAAATAAATATGTAGTAATATTTAAAAGTATTTTGTGTCATAACTATCAGTTTTTCAAAGCATTAAATAGTATTTTGCTTACTTCTTGACTGTGTTGGCTAGAGCATACATAATTGCCCTGCTCTGTTTATACTGAGCCATGCTGAGCATATCTCTGACACGTGTGGCATCAGGGTCAGCCTGTAGACTCAGCCCATAGACTAGAGCGTCCACCTCTGGTGACAACCCATCAAAGGTCCTGATAGCGTTGAGGATGGCGCTGGTGCACTCTGTGGTTCCACACTGAAACAAGGCCTGCCAGGTGAGCCAGCCTGACATATCCAACATCTCAGTGACTGTCTGGCTCAGGGTCTCATTCCTTAGGACACGCAGGCCGGACACCAGCTTATGGAAAAGGCTAGTCCTCTTTTGACCTTGGTCTGTGCCTGCCAGAGCCACAAGCTCTTGTAGGGTGCCCAGAACAGCGTCCTTTGTCTGTATTGGAGCTTTATCATCAGGGTCTTCAAAGTAGAGTGGTTTGCTCTGGCTCGGGTTCACATCTGTGTATAAACATTTCACATTAATTTTGAAATTTCCTACTAAGAGAAATGAACTAAAACTATAGATACCAGGCACAGTAGACATGCTGGAAATGATCACTCACCAAAAGCTTTGTTGTTGATCCTTTTGGAGCTTTGAAAGTTGAGATCCTGGGTCACCACAGATGATATTCCATTGCCCCTGCAAGGCAGATTAGAAGGTGATGCAAAATACAACAGTGCACTATGTACACATACATCTGCACTCAGATGATGACTTACTTATGGGAAAATGGTAGGTAGATGTGTTTTTCTGTGCACATGGCTGCTGTTATGTGCTTTCCCTTGTTATCAAACTGGTAGTTGCAGTCTTGAGTGCTTGTAATCAGTTTAGACATGGGGCCATGCTGTGAAAAAACATATCCACAATGCTTGTGTGTTACAAGACAGGTCACAAGACAGTTTGGACTTTATATAGGCTTCATTGGGGCCCGAGCACAAAATGCCCCAACAGTGCCTTGCGCTGGAACCTATTGTTTTTGTAAAGATTACTATTATTCTGCACTCGCATTTTTGAGGGGCTTAGCATGCTGGAAAACACACAATAACTTGCCAGACCTAGCGAAATCTACATAGTTTTGTAGTGATTGGGCTTGGGCGTTGCCAGGCTCCATAGTGCCCCCTAACTTGCTCCATGAGTCGGAAAAAAAATGTGAAGTTTTGAGGGAACATAGGTCTCATCTTGAAGTCCATGGAGCATTTTGCATGGAGCACGAACGTGTTTTAGGACTTTAGAATGCACAAAAACTCTCAACGTGTAGCCATGGGCAGAATAGGAAATTCTTTGATTTGAGATCACATTTAGGCTTGGGAGTGTTATGTTGCTCTATAGCGCTCCCTAATTGGTTTTAGTGGCAATAGGAAGTAGACCTAAAAGTCAAGGTGCTATACTTTAACAAACTCCTTGAGATTTCATCCGATCAACTTCAAATTTGGTCTGTGCCATCTCAAGACCTTAACGATGAAAAGTTATTAAAAGCTTAAGTTTTCGTCCAACGGCGTGGGCGTGGCACCCATTGTTTGATGAACAAAGAAGTTGTTGTAACTTGAGTGTAGGTTGTCTAATTTGGCCGAAATTTGTCACGATTGACAAAGGTCTAGGCCTTGAGGACATCTATAAGCAAAAATTGACTTTTGGTCATAGCGCCCCCTGCTGGCAACAGGAAATCAGCCTTATAACAACATCCGGCTTACATGAAACTTGTAATGTGTGGTCTACATGTGATATTGAGCCCCCTTTATTTTAAGGCCACCCGCTTACACAGGCCACGCCCCCTTCCATAACATTTAAACCGTTAAAGGTAGAGTCTTGTGTGGTATCAGTGAACTCTGCAGAGAGTTCCATTTTCATTGGTGATGGTTTGGCCCACCCCCTGTGCTTGAACCGTGCCCCCTTTCATAACTGGTGATCTATTTAACGTAGTCTTGTGTGAGGTATCATTGAACTCAGCAGAGAGCTTCGTTTTCATTGGTCATTCATGGTTAACTGGTGATAACAGAAATTAAGTACTCTAATTTGAAACAACATTTTGGTAAAGAACAACTGAATGATGGACATTTTACTAATTCAGGAATTTTATTATTTTACTTAAAGCACCTAATAACCACATAACCACAATAACCCTAACTTATAATCACATTATAACTTACAGCAGTGCTCATTATGCATTATGAAATAATTATAATACACTGTATCCTGAGAAGAAAATGTAGTCAGAGAAAGATGAGCAATTATGAGTATTATGATACTTGTTCTTGTAAGTTATAACATTTTTATCAGATTTTTTATCATGTGTACTATGTGTATCAGACAAAATACTTATTGTAGGTGATATTTAATATCCATATGAACATGTAAATTGTGATTTCCCTGTGTGGGATTATTAAAGTATACATTATTAGTATCAACTCACTATTAGATTCAATTCTAATCAGTTATGTGAGTCAGGATTTATAATGCATCATAGCACAGAGACGGTACTGGGGAAAATTACAACTTTCTAACTGCTTCAGACGAAGGACAAAGATCTTAGTGCTGCACAGAGCCGCAGGGACATATTTTGAATTGGGGGTGCTGACAAATTTCCAGTGAAGTTTACAGCCAAAGTCAACCAGCACACACCTAACTGCATCCATCACGATTTATTTCACTGTATAGAGATTCAATTCATTATAAATAGCCGATCCAAGACAATAATTAGCCTTCCATAGGCTACTGACCGGGAAACACCGGATAATAATACACCCTTATTGCTATTCAACCAAATATAAATTTCTTTCTTACCCATAGGCCTACTGTCAAGATAAAGACTCCTTATTAAAACAAAGGCACTTTGTGGTGTCAAAACAGTACTAAGGCTTCGATAATAAAACTGGAACACATGTAGGCTACACGCTCCACAAGCATAAATTGGCAATTCTTGTGTTTTTTTACACGTGTTTTTTACACTTAAGTAGCCTATTGGAAACCCAGAATGAGGTCACACCTATATTTAATTATCCAACTGTATTGTTATAAAATTATTAGGCCAGGCTTAACACGCGTTAATAACTTTTGATACATATGGCCCAATATCTTTATGCGTTTAATTTGCTATTGCTGTGCTACAAAAAACTCAAGGCAGCATTTCTCTATTTCAATGTTTGTGTCAGGACTGCGTGTGTGGGAACAGTGGCAACCAGCAGAGAACGGCGGAGGATCAGACTGGTTTGCGCTTGCTTCACTTTGATTTGATTTAACATAATTCATTGATGTGTTTTATACCCTTGCGTTTAGTGGCTCCGCTTTTGAGCTTGTAGTAGGCCTACAAACCAAGGGTGACGAGACTCAATACAGGTTGAAGGTCGACCTTCTGACCACGTGGTGCAGGGACAACAACCTCCTGCTAAATGTCAGCAAGACTAAGGAGATTGTTGTTGACTTCCGGAGAGGCCACATCCATCACCTGCCACTGACCATCGACGGTGCTGTGGTGGAGAGAGTGAACAACACCAAATTCTTGGGGGTGCACATCAGTGAAGACCTCTCCTGGACCACCAACACTGCATCACTGGCAAAGAAAGCCCAGCGCCGCCTGTACTTCCTGCGGAAACTCAGGCGAGTAAGTGCTCCACCAGCCATCATGAGCACATTCTACCGAGGCACCATTGAGAGCATCCTCTCCAGCTGTATTGCTGTGTGGGGCGGAAGCTGCACTCAACACAACAGGAAAGCCCTGCAGCGCATAGTGAACACAGCTGGAAGGATCATTGGTGCTTCACTTCCCTCCCTGAAGGACATTTACACCTCCCACCTCACCCGCAAGGCGACCACAATTGTGAGTGATGTAAGTCACCCCACTCACTACTTGTTTGACCAACTGCCCTCTGGGAAGAGGTCCAGAAGCCTGCGCTCCCGCACCACCAGACTCACCAACAGCTTCATACCCCAGGCTGTTAGGATGCTGAACTCTCTCCCCCCTCTCCCCCAGTTACATAACATCCTGGACTTTGGACCCACAATGGCCACCTTGCACTACTCCATTGTATGTGCCTTCTTATTTTTACTTTTTTACTTTTTATATTGTTTACTTAAATGTTATGTTTGTCTGTGTAAAATATGTCTTGTCTCCACCGTTTGTCCGTGTAAAATATGTCTTGTCTCCACCGTGGGATAGAGGAAACGCAATTTCGATTTCTTTGTATGCCTTAACATGTGAAGAAATTGACAATAAAGCTGACTTTGACTTTGAAGAGGAGGCGGTACGTCCGGTTAAGACTTGGGCTGAGGTGCACACTATAGTACTATAGTGCGTAGTCTCGTTGTCAATTCATCAACATGACGCAAGCTTTTGGTGATTGCACACCATCCCCACCTTTCCTCCACAACAAACAATTATGATTGACTCGAAAAAATGAGCTTTCACGTGCGAAAGCCATCAGCCATACCAAGTAATGCAGAGAGTGTTATGTGGAGCTGATAAGCCTAATTAGTGTTGTATCAACTCATTTGGCAATGGCCTGAATGTAACAAACATTCATTATTATAAAATAGTTGCGCACTATTGCTTTAAGGTTTGCAGAGATAATACTGCCAAGCAATTAAAACAGCTAAATACAACCTTTATATTTTCAACTGGTACCCGGGCAATTTCAAGAGGTTGTTCACCATCTTCCCCTCTCCTTAAGTCTATGAACCTTTAATTGGAGTCAAATAACCTTTGACTTTTAGCAACATAGGAGAAAGCGAAGAGAGACAGTCAATGCTCCCTTTAGAGTTCTACAGAAACAGTATGCCACTTAATTGGCTCTATAAAGTCAAATTGTATTTGTAAAACTCTTCTCAAAGCAATCACTGTTTTATGAGAAGGTGTCATGTTTTACCAAAGCCTTTATTACACAATACAATAGTATTAAGTAAATTCAAGTCAATTTTTTTGTATAGCCCAATATGACAAATAACAAATTTGCCTCAGGGGGCATGACAGTCTTTTCAAACCCCTTGCTTTTGGAAAAGGGAAAACTCCCCAAACAAACTCATTTAACTGGGGAATTCTGCTCCCAGGACGAATAGATGTGCAATTGATGTTGTGTGTGTAGACCAACATAATATAAAGAGTATATTAAAGACAGTATCCAGTCAGAAGGTCTAGAGGCAGGTACTAATATCTCACCAGTTTTTGCAGCAGGGCCAGGGGGCTGTTGACTAGTTTCCTGCTGTAAAACTGGTCACACTGGGACAGATCTCTGGACAGTGTCACATCTGTGGCGATATCCTTCCTGGCATGGACCAGGTATTCTGTTAAACATTGGCCATGCACTGTGCTCTGAAAAAGAAAAAAAAGATAGTTAGGGATTTAGCTCATGAACATTAGCTTTAAAATACAGTAGAAAAAGCGTCAAGTGCAAGTGTATTTTTTTTCATCATGTGATCTTTATTTTTCTGCCATGTTCTTCAACTGCTCCCTAATGTATATCTGTACTGTATGCTCAATTGCTGTTAGCAAATTACTTCACCCAATTTACATCTAATATAATGTGTCTTCATCTAAAGACCCTAATGCCATAATTGGGCCCATTTTGGGGCATTTTTAGAGTTGTGAGAATATACCAACCATGAGGCTGTTCTGTTCGTCCTCCATGACGGGCACATTGAGTGCTGAAACGATTCCTCTTTTAATGTTAAGGATGTTGACTGGCTCGTCTGTCTCTGGGAAAAGCTGTACACTGGTACCTCCTTCCACAGTGAACCTAAGAAGGTTCCTGTGTAAAGAAAAGTACAAAGCAATTCAGCCATTTAACTCAGTATAAACTCATACTATTTCTATATGTCTTATATAGCGCTTTTCTAGTCTTAATGACCACTCAAAGCACTTTAGCATATTACAGGAACCATTCACACACATTCATACTCTGTGGCCGTGGTTGCCATACAAGCTGCTACCTGCTCATCACTCAGATGGCGAGAGCAATTCAGGGTTCAGTGTCTTGCCCACGGACACTTCAACATGGGACTTCAGGGCCAGAACCACCAACCTTCCAATTGGTAGGTGACAATTCTGAGTTGGTAGAGTTGATGTTCAGTTTCAATATTGGCAGTCTGAAACCTTCACCAGACTGGTTCTGCAAATTCCAACAGTTCACACTAAAGATGCATTGCCATAATGTGATTTATGTCCTGTGTATTAAATCTACATGTATGGCCACATGTAAAAGTGTCATACACCCGAATTGAAAACATCAGATTTATATAAAATTTTCCCTATTCTTTGTCATTACTAAAACAGATCTGGTTGTGTGTATGACTGAGGTTATTGAGATTTGGGTCTCTTTCTACATTGTGAATGTAGCCTTCTATGGTATTTTTTTTTTAAACTGGACCCCATTTCCCCATGCATTTGTGTATAATAGACTGATGTAACCAAAAATCTTTGAAATTGTATTGAGAGAGAACAAAGTGACGGGCTGGTGCGAACAGAGCTGCAATGTAATTTTGATATTTGAACACTAAAAGTGATTGTTTTTGCCACTGATGGGCTCAGGTTCTATTAAAAGTGTTTTACATCTTTTTGGAAAAAGAAAGAGGTGCCCTCCTTCAAGCACTGGCTGATAGAACTGACTGACACATGGAGAGAATTAGATTTATTCTGGACAAGCTTTGACTTTGACAAAGTGTGACGTCCCTTGGACTCTTATCTTGACAGAGAATGCCATTAAGATGTGAGTAAGAACACACTTCTGGGGTGGGAGGGTGGGTAACTGAAGAAAGTGCCATGGGGTGCCATGCAAACTTCATTGTTGAATGAAAATGTTTCGCAATAAACATATTTCAAATGAAAATTGTCTGCAATCCTTATGGATCTTATGGATCTCACAATCTGACTTGTATTCCAAAGATAGCGGTGTGGTGTGTGGAACGTGAGTCGGGTAAAAGGCGTTCCGGTAGTTTGTTGTTTTGGAGTATGCTACAGAAATTATAGGTTTGTGTTGTTATCTAAACAATTTTCAGTGCCATGGCTGAATATTTAAATGATTTCAACAATGTGGATGAGGTCATTTTAGCCTGATTGGATGGCCGCCCTTATTCATTTAAGCCAGAGTAGGCTATACGGATGAAGAGAGAGAGAGAGAGACTGCAGTTGCAATGTGTTTAGTGTAGTCAATACGCATATACAGTGCCTATATAAAATCATCAAACCCTATAAAAATGTTTACTTTTTGTCACATTACACCCTTGGAAATTAAAAGGAATTAAATCTAACTATTTTCAGATGTATTTACACATTAAAACGCTTAAAATCAAAGTGAAAATAACATTTTCAAACATTCTGAATAATTATTTAAATGTAAATAGTAAAATACCTGGTTTGGATAAGTGATCAGCCCTTTAGCGTAATCATTAGAAACTTACTCCGGTACAACCAGTTCATTTCCAGATCACACACCATGCTAATTGCCACCCACCTGACATCAATTGTAGTGATTTTGATTACTTCCTAATAAAACCAGCTGTTCCATGAGGATTCCATTACTAGTAGTGCAAGGCAACGCAAATAGGTGCTTTCAAAAGGGCTCCGGGATAAAGTTGTGGAAAGGTACAAGTTAGGAGAAGGATACAAAAAGGTTTCAAAGGCTTTAACCATCACTCTGAGTACCATTCAGAGCATTATTAAGAAGTGGAAAGCTTATGGCACCACCAATACCTTGACCAGATCGGGCCGTCCCTCCAAACTGGGTGACCGAGCCAGGAGGACATTGATCAGGGAAGCTACCAAGAGGCCAATGGCAACTTTGAAGGTTTTACAAGTTTTTATGGTTGAGATTGGTCGGTCTGTGCATGTGACACCAATCTCACAAGCTTTACACAAAGATGGCCTGTATGGCTGGGGGCAAGAAAGAAGCCTCTTCTGAAAAAGGGCCACACAGAGGTTTGTTTGCGCTTTGCAATGAAACATACGGAAGGCTCTAATGCCACGTGGCAAAAGGTTTTATGGTCAGATGAGACCAAGATTGAACTTAACTGCACTTATGTTTGGCGAAAACCAAACACAGCACACCCCCAAAAAACACACCATACTGTGAAGCAGTAACATTATGTTGTGTGGGCGTTTCTGTTCAGCAGGGACTGGGCAGGATTGAAGGGAGAACGGATGCTGCCAAGTACACTGACGTTCTTGAGGAAAACCTGCGGCCCTCTGCTAGACAGCTGAACGTGGGCAGGTGGTTCACCTTTCAGCACGACAACGACCCTAAATACAACGTCAAACAAAAACTATTTAATGGCTTAACGATAACAAGGAGAACGTCCTCGAGTAGCCATGCCAGAGCCCTGACCTAAATCCAATTGAAAATCTGTGGATGTTCCTGAAGACGACAGTCAATCGCCGCTCACCGCAAAATTTGACTGAACTCTAACAAATCTGCAAGGAAGAATGTGAAAATATTCCCTAATAGGAGGCATATCCAAACAGACTGATGGCGGTAATTAAAGCAAAAGGAGGCTGTACCAAGTATGAAATCATGGGACTGATGACTTTTCCAACTCTGTTATTCTAGTTTTATTTTATGTTTCAGAACTATTGCCTTTTTATGTTACTTGAATGTTGTTAAGGAGAGTGTGTAAATAAAGCTTTTAATTTTTAATTGTTTTTTTATTATTAATTATTCATTTCAGGCTGCAAGACAAAAAAGTGACTATTTCAAAGGGGTATTATGATTTTCTATAGGCACTGTGCATCCATGGTTTCGTGTTATCTTCAAAATGTTGAATAAAAAAAACCACCAACACCACCAATATCTCGAGCCTCGCAGCCCTTCAGCCGCTACCTCATCTTCTGCCCGCTGTCTCTCTCTCGCTCTCTCTCTCTTCAATTTTCAATTTGCTTTATTTGCATGACAAAATCAATAAACATGTGTTGCCAAACATACAAACAACAAGTTGTAAATACATGAGATAAAATAATACAAAAAAACAGGATAATTATGAAAAAAATGCTGATAATATAGGTATCTGAAGACTGGCAATTGCTTAGGAGAGCTTTGAATGCAATGCAATTTTTATCAGTTTGATTTAAGTACTGTCAATATTTAATTTAAATCTTTTTTGGAGGGACTATACAGAGTTCTGCTCTGCATGTATTGTTTGGGGTGTTTGGGCACACTTTTAAAATAATTTTACAGAATTCCAATTGTAATTCTTCAGTGGGAGTTTATCCCAGTTTTGAAATTCTGGTTTTGAAATCGGCCCCCAGATTTTGCTTCCATAAGGCATTATTGGTGTGCCAAATTCTTGTGGGGATAATTGTTCTTCTTCTAATGTTAAACAGTGTTGGACTCAAACTGACTCCATGCCCCTGTTTAAAGAAGTCTGTTCTTTTGGAGCCAATCTTACTGCACATTTAATTTCCATGTACAGTTATTTAATAATGTCATAAACTTTACCCCCTACACCGCTTTCAATTTTAGCGTATAAAAAAGGCCATCATGCCATTTATAATCAAATGCTTTTTTTGTTAAGTCTATAAAACATGCAAATATTTTCCCATTGTTAAAGCATAATTGCTTTTATACAACCGTTTTACAGTTAACACTGTTGACTAATGAATGGCGCTTGTGATATATTCAACAAGATTTTGATATGTTATGTGTAAAAAAAATGTGAAAAGTGATTGCTGGAAGTTAGTGTTTCTACCCTTTTGGCTGCTCTAAGTACGTAACAGCACAAAAAGATGCGCATTAAAATCCAACATCGCCAACGCTTGTAAAGCATTCATGCACTTTATAAATGTTTTTCACCCATGTCACCTCTTGGTCTCAGTACTAATGCATGTTATCATGTGAAGTATGTTTTGCACTGACCTTTCCATGGCAGCCTGGAAGGCGTCAGAGCCGGGGGCCTGCCTGTAAACCGGCTGGCCCTGGGGATCCATGACAGACACCTCACTGAGAGTACAGTCCCTGGTGTGCATGACGAATCTGCACAACTGGGGGACTTCAATCTCAACCTAAAGTATGTGCCAGCAATAACAGGGTCAATGGAGAGACAGAGAGGGAGCTTAGATGAGAACATTCTGTTATGAAGTGGCTTGACAAAGTGGGACACAAATATCATGTACCTGACAGGAGACTTTAGGGCCGTTCTTCAGGTTAGCAGTGCCCACCACACCATTTCTGCTTGTTGCGGTGTACTGGTACTCATATTTCTTATGGGTCTTGAATCTGGATGCCACTGCAATAAGATAATGGCATCACATGGTTATATTGACTCTTTAAGATCTTTGTCCCTTACAGTATGTACAAAGCTAATCAAATCAATTTAAGCCAACACTGCAGACCTTTGGACCCAAAAGCATCTAAACAATGTTCTGAACAGTGCAAAACTGCTATTGTAGAGAATCATGAACTCTGAAGGAACAAGAGTCCACCCGTTGCTGCTGCTATCTCCAGAAAATGAGTCATGTGTTTATTAGTATAGCGGCCACCATCGATCTGTTAGCAGGTTTGACTCTCTTAGCACATTGACCCTTCTCTATCTACCCTATGCACATACACACTTTTCAAGGTACACACACTGACAGCCTCTCAAAGGAACTGACAAAGTCCAGAGTGTTACATCGATTTGGGGCCCTATCAACCCTTTAGAAAGTACAATTTGTGCCAAAATACCAAAATAGTACAGAATAAAATGAAAACAATTCAATTAGATTATCATCAGAACAGCATTGATTGAATAATAAAAAAGTGCATGTGAATTTAACTGATGTGTAGATTGTAACTTACACAGACAACTTTGTTCATTACTGCCATTGCCTTCCTCTGAAAAAAAGTGAAGGGTCATAGACATGATTAGTAAACATAAGTTTAATACATTATTTATTTTAATTATAAATAAAAATTCAGGTAGTAAAGTGAACAAAAATGGTCTAATTGCCTTGTGAAAAACAACAGCAAGAGTATGTTTTGGGTGTTATGTCCCTTTAAACCACCAGTAGTAGCAAAGATAACACGCTGAGCACTAGCATAACTTCAGCACAAGCATTCATTTTGCATCCATAAATGACTGTTGAAGGGTGGCTAATATGTACAGTATACAATATGAAATATCTCCAGTTCTGTTCTCTTAATGCTTGGATGACACTTTTAAAACACATGAATTTCTGAGTAATAACTTTAAAATCATAATCATCTTGCATATCTGTACACGCACTGCCTTTTAACTAATGTATGTATGGATGGATGGATGGATATTAGTATAATAAAGTAATTTTCATTCATTTCATTTTCTTGAAATTGTGTTTTTAAATGATTTCACTGACAAATAAATTAATTGAATAAGTTGATTGATTGATAGTAAACATCATCAGAATATTTGTAATTAACTCAAAGACTTAAAAACATATCTCAGGTGTTATTGATGGCTCTGTTCTATTAACTTTTAGTAGTAGTTTATTTTGAAAATGAAAAAAAAGGACGTTCATGCACAAACTTTTCAGCAGTTTGTGCCCCCCTTACCCCCTTTCTCTATTTTTATCCTTTAGTAAATACAAAATAATTTTATGCTTCACTTATTTACACATCTTTACATATGCTTACACCATATATTTACCTACCTACTGCTTTCATCAACACATAGACACATATGCATACATACACACATTTACACTGTTTTTGTTTCTTTTCTCTTTTTTCTTTCTTTACCATCTATCTTCTATGTTTCTGCCTATCTATAGCAAATCAATTAATAACCCATCCAAACTAGACTTAGTATATAGGCCAAGGAACCATACCGTCATTATACAATACTATTACTTCTAATCCTTTTGGTATCCCTTTAATATATTCATTTTAATAGTCTCTTAAAATTGCTAATGATTTCATCTCTTCACTGCAGCTGTTCCATACTGTTCCTTACTGTTGCCAAAGTGAGTCAGCATGCCAAATTGCTATAGACACACCTATATGGCCTATATAGCTGTGTTTTACAGTAGACATTTTGATATGGAAAGCACAGGTTAAAAAAATAAACAATGGCTTGTATTCCAGGGTCCTGGTATTGTTAATTCTGGTTCACGATGGCTGTGCATTAAAAAAATGCTATTGTAGTCCAATTATTATAAATTAAAATGGAAGCCTACTTACGGGCCAACGTGCAGCTGCTCAGCAGCAGTAGCAGACACAGCTTTCTGTAACCCATCATGGGCTAAAGAAAAGGGTTCCCGCTGTGTTCTTCAGCTCCCTCAGTCTTGACTAATACAGTAACACTTCTACCAAGATCTTTTATAAAGTCCCCTCTTTCCTGTCCCTCCATAAGCCAGCCCTGCTGACTAGCACAGGTAGACAGACACTGCAAAGCCTGGGTGATCGTTTCAAAGTACAAACTCTGACAAACAACGAAGGTACTGCCTAGGCAGTCTAGCTAAGGATTTTCTAAGTGTCTTCAGACAAAAGAGGGGTTCTTGTTAGTGTCAATACAGGATTTCACAATAAAATGCAGCTGTAAACAAACAGCCAGACTGTGTACTGTAACGATTCATTTTGTTTTGCTCAAGAGACTACTGATGAAACATTTAATGAAAACTTTTGACTGCTTTGTTTCACTATATAAAATTACATTAGCGTCAGTATTGTTCCTTTAGTGACACAAAGAGCCCATAGACTTTGGGAGATTCTACTCTTAAAGACTTATAGATGCCCCTGTAGGATATCTCTGGGCAGAAAACAAACACACACTGTTTAGGGGGCCAGCCTTAACCCTCTTCATTTTATTATGTGCATTTTATTACAGGTGTAAATTAGGCTTGGACCAGATACCAGATCAAAACTGGTATTTACACTAAAGACAATCAAAGCCCTACTTTAAACCAGAATCAAGACTGCATTAACAAGGAACTGCTAAGTGTTCCTGTCAGGGCTGTAGCTTTTGTCAAGTCCAAGAAAAGTCCAAGACCAGGACTAGTCAAGACCAAGTCAAGACCGAGTCCAAAGAGGTTTGAGTCCAAGACAAGACAGAGTCCAGGGCAGAAAAAAAGGTGTTATGCATGTGTTGTAGGTAGATGTCGCTGCGTAGTCGTGAGCAGGTGCAAACACACAAGGTGAGTCGGAGATGGAGTTGAAAAGATGTTTTTTTTTATTAATTTCCCCAATTAAGGCCACGGAGGCTAAAGAGTTCACTTCCAAGAAAATAAAGTTAATTGACTGGGGAGTCAAAAAGAACTATCCCGTAATCTTAGAATACAACTGTTCATTAAATTGACCTTAAATCTAGTCACCACACTGAGGGCATCCAGCAGACTCACATCCTGTTCCCTCAGGTGTTTCCTCAAGCTGTCCTCCTCAGCAAAAGAAGCGGCTAGATTATATACACCTGCAGCTCGCCCTCTAATTGGATCATTCCAATTCCATTCCATTCAACACAACAGTTCAATGCAGCGGCGGCTCAGGTGGGTGGACAGTCAAGGCTTAACACAGCCAAAATTCCTCTTGCTATAACATTCATAGAAAATTGTATATACACACACTTGATTAACACTACACAGACACGTGGGTAACAAAAGACATATTTGGTGCGGGATTATAATTAACAGTAGTGTTTGTTAATTACATGGCATGGTTTTGAAGAGAATGATGTAGGCCTATTGATGAAGGTAGCTATAGCATGTAAATCTCCGTAGTATAGGATGTTATATGTGCACAAAAAAGCTACGGGATTACTACGGGGAATTTGATGAATGGCTAGTTAACAGATGATTTTAAACATTGTGAAAATGGACAGAACATATGGACACGTTAAACACACACAGGCAACGTTTAAGGTCAGTCCTTGAGACCTAAAATAGGTAGCGCCTCACTACCCTGATGGCAGCCATGCGCTCCGTCACAGCATGACGGTATCGAGACAAATATTTTTGGTTATTTGTTGATATAAAAAAAAAAAAAAACAGAATTTATGAATATAGCCATTTCCCTTGATAGCATATAATCTAAAGAAAACTGAATGACATATGGTGATAGCTCATAATAGCTACATAGACAATACTGCTACAGCAGGTACTAGTACTGAGCATTAGAGCAACTAAATGACTATATCCAATACACAATGAACAGAGTGTAATTTAAGTGCAGAATTTTGATTGAATGTGTATGTGTATTCTTCACATTAAAATCGTACCAGGTACAATTCCAGAGAACTTGTTATCCCATCAGCTCCTAAAACGATAAATAATGAAGCAGAATGTGGCCGTCAGATGTGCTCACAGAAAAAGAATCACCAGGTTGAAAGACACTGGCTCTCCAGGAAAGAACACCACAGCTTCTGACATCCCGCTGGAAACCGATGGAGGCCCCCAGCTCGTCCGATCCCTTCACACAGGCCAGCAAGAAGCCCTGCAGAGAAGTGACAGTCGGTGTTCGATTCCTCCACACTTGCCTCATTGTCCCCTCTGATGTAGAGATTGAGATGGACGCAGAGATGGTCTTGCTCGTTCACGTAGTTGGGATCGTATCCATAGGTCGTAGCTGTTAGCCATCTTCACCTTTTCCTCTGTGTTTACACTGATCATTACATTTGAAAACGTGGACCGGCCAGGCTAGCGGTGTCAGCAGCAGAGTCAGCAGTAGACTGGTGAGGTGATTGCCCAATCCTGATCAACCAGAATAGCCACATGCTATTCCTGTCCAACGTCAACCACAAAAAGCAAAACTAATGGTGTAAAATAGACAATTTGCTAACATGCTAGTTATTAAGCAACCAGGAATAATCATTTAAGAGATTGTCCTAAAAGTAAAATACAGCTACATGGCCACTGACCTCTTCAGGAACAGTGTGCCCACGTGGGATGGTAACAAAAATATATTGATAAAAATGGAGGTGATGAAAATGCATGTGAACTGAAAAATTGAGAGATACATTTACTTTTTTTTATACATTTAGAAATTACAAACAGTGACAAACAATTACAAACAATACACTGGGACCAGGACCAGGTCTATCCATGCATGGATAGACAGGTCATGAGGTGGTTTCCAACTGAAGCAAGTCAAGCTGATTCAACCAGCTGTCACAGTGGGATTTATCCAAAGTAACCTCAGATTCATACAGATTGGAATAAAATGTCTGAAAGGATTTATTTATGTCAAAAGGGTCCGTTTTAATATTACCTTCTGAAGATTTAATAGCGGGAATATCTTCAAAATAATCACTGGCTCTTAATCTCATAGCGAGGTGACTAGGTCTAGCACCTGGAAAATCATAGCGCTGTCTTTCTCTTTGTGAATTTGATATTCACAAGGTTGTTTATTTCTTTCTTGAGTAATGATCATTCTAAAGCTAGCCGGTCAGTAAAATTAGTTTGTAACAGTGAGTCCAATCGGCTGAATTCTGCTTTAAGGTTTTGCAGTTTCAGTGACGTATCTTTGCGCGTATTAGAGCAGAATAGTATGGTGTTGATCCTAATAAACTCTTTTATCGCGTCCCACAATATCCTAGGGTCTTCTACAGAGCCAACATTAATGTCTGCAAATATCTGGAACTATAATCCCAGTGATGTAGGATTCATTTTTCAGTAAAGAAGTATTAAAACACCATCTAGCAGCACGTTGACACAGACAGTCTAGGGTGGGGGTGCAAAGGACCCTTTTATGGTCAGATAATGCTATTGCAAGTAACACCGCTTTGTCAATTGAATGAAATAATTGAGGGGATGCAAAAAGAAAATCTATTCTGGAAAAATATGTCTACCTGAGAAAAATGAATAATCAGTACAAGTGGGATTAACTGCACGCCAAATATCTAAAATATCTAAGTTGCTGGCCCATGATTTCAGAGCAATTGTAGCCTGAGCCTGTTCCGTAGTGGCCCCTGCATTCGACCGATCAATATTTGGGTCCCACACAGCACTGAAATCTGCACCAACAATAAAAGAACAGTCCATTAACTCCAGCATTTGATTGGTGAGCGTATTATAGAAATTGCCATCAAAAACATTAGGCGCATAACTTGACACAAATGCAATTTTCCTAACACCAAACTCTGCTGTGGAGACCACAATCCTGCCTGTATCATCTGATCAAGAGGACAACACTTTAAGTGGGAGGTTCCGTTTGACAGCAATGGCTACTCCTTTTGTTTTAGAACTTGCTGAGGAGGATGCAATTGTGTGATAGAATCTTGACCCGTGCTGAATCCATGGCTCGATAAAAAGGGTGTAGTTGCTGTAATCTGGGGAGAAGCGCATTTTCTGGTCCTCAGTGACGAGCAGCTTGTAGACTCGTCTGCCTGGTTGTATAGCGAAGCACATTGAAAATCAGCATGCAACTGGTAGTGGTATTCTTCTTTGGGCTATCACTGTAAATTCGGTTGGCTCTCATAACTTCTATATGAACATCTAGTAGATTAGGAAGACACTTAGGCAGTGAGCATGAAGATATTGGATAGCATTAGCACCTTCTAATGTATACTTTATTTCATTCTAGCCCCTCTCTCAGCCCGACGATGCGGATGTCGCATCATGTTTCTGTCCTCCATGTCTGCTAGCTTCACCTCCAGCTCCCAAAAGCGTACACGGCTGTCCAGAATTTAATGTCAGGTATAAAGTACACAGTATACATCTTTATCCTAAACAACGTATTTTAGCAGTAATGATGTATCAAACTGATTATGTAGGAATTTAGACATTTTCACAGAATGACGGTCACACACTCTGGATTTAGACTGCTTTAATTTGAGTGCACATGTAGCCATTTTCATAAATAGTCCACTAGTTTCAAATTGAATAACTAACATATTTGGTGAAAAAGTCTATTTTCCATCTTCATTTCTTGCATTTGTGGGGCTATTTTCCTTCAGTCTGGTCCGCAGCAAGGAAACAGGATTAGTTTAAGTGGCTCAATGATTATGAGCATTGTCCTAAAATTGGGGGCTATGTATAAGGTCCTGTAGAAGTGGAGTGGACCTTCCTGTTCTAAGTCAGCAGACAGTTTGTATTGACACATTTTTGCACCCAGCCTAACATTCATAGCACATCTGAAGTGGCGTGTACTTTTTAGCAGAGGTGGAAAGTAAAACAATCGTGGGAAAGAAAGACTCAGGCATCAGATGCAAATGTCTCCAACTGAGTATTACAGCAGTGGCCACACAGTGGTCTGTGTCATGTCTCTGCAGTACCAACAGAGTCACAGCTCCTACTCCTCTTTCTGTTCTCACTCTTCCCATCTGCTGCCCTGTCATGGTAGCCCACTGCCTGTCCTGCATCAGTCCTTTGGTGAGCAGAAGGTGTGTCTGGGAAGCTCTGGCCAGGCCCCAGCACTTGTCTGACAGTCACATTCACTCTGGAGCTCTGGATGTACCTGGAGCACACAGCCCAGTCCTCCTCTGACACCGGCTCCACCACAGAGCGGTCCTGTTGAGGTGAGGCCAGGCTGCAGCCTTCCATCTCTAAAGCTGTACGTCCCTGGGGTGCTGAAATGATGCGTGGGACGGCATGGTAAAGGAGGCGGCTCTGTCCCGACATCACCATCACGTCCCCACTGTGCATGTACATAGCAATCGGGGGGTCCTGTCTGCAGAGGCCTCCCAGGAGGAAGATGGCTGACTGCCCAAAACTATTAAGAAAGACAACAAGGTTCAAAGCAAGGTTGTTGGAATATTGCTCTGTAGTTCACCAGGTAATGGAGTCTTTTTCTTTCCCATATCGCAACATCCTGGTTTATCGGTACAATAAAACTAACAACAAAATAACTGCTTGGCATTGTAAAACCCTAGATGTATAGGAGAATGCTTTCCTCTCAGCAGATTTTACTTACAATTCTCCCCTCTCACCTGAATGACAGCAGCGGTCGGCTGTGATCTAGTTCTGATTCATCTACATGGATTCCCAGAGATGAATCAGATAGGTAGTAGTTGAGGATTCCAGCCTCTGGGTTAAAGTCCTGAAACCCACAGGCGGCTGTTATTTGGGAGGACAGCAAGTGGAGATCAGCTGGGAAAGGAGTATAATGGTTGGCAGAGTACATCTGTGAACAAAGCAACATAAAGATGTATGTTTTAACAGGCTGTGAAAAGTTAAAATTACACCGTTTTCTTTAATATATTTTCACAAAATTGTCCACAGACAACCGGGAGCCTGTTGCACAATAGTAGAATAAAGATAGCCAGGATAAGTGAAAAAGCACAGCTGGACTTAGTGTGATCCGCTCATCGTGGCTTAATTGGGTGCACGTTTGCCGAGCCAGGATGAACAGGTGGAGCTATGTCAAGCCAGGTGTAGATAGCTGGGATAAGTGCACGTTCACGGCTTTCTTATATAGACCACGGTATCGATTACAGATTTACTGATGCATGCGGCATATGTTTCACCCAGTGAGTGAGCAACTGCTTCTAGTGGAAAGTAACGAGAAGGTGAAGCATATAATATGCAGAAAGGGAAATACGGCTCTTATCAAACGGAGAGGAAAAGCCCAACAGACTATAGCGGACCGACTGAATGCATAAGGATTTAAAAATATCTACTTAACCTAAGTCACAACATATTTTTACAAAGTTGTAGGCTACACTGTTTTAATTGCTTTAAATATGCTAGTTTCATGTGTTGGTTTCATTGCTGTATCTGTTTTTATGTGATAAATGTGCTGGTTTAACTGTAAAGTGTCTTCTGAGTAGCCTAGGTTGTGCAGGTTCAAAATCGCCCTATGAAGCACCGAGAGGGAGATGTAGTGAACCTGTATTACATTCAATTTATCGCATTGCTGTGACAAAAGGAGAGCTGAGCCAGAAGGCAAAGCTCTCGATCTACCGGTCAGTTTTCGTTCCTACCCACACCTATGGTCACGCAGGCTAGGGTCATGAACGAAAGAACAAAATCCAGGGTACAAGCGGACAAAATGGGTTTCCTCAGGAGGGGGGCTGGCGTCTCCCTTAGAGATCGGGTGAGAAGCTCAGTCATCTGTGGGGAGCTCGGAGTAGAGCCGCTGCTCCTTCACGTAGAAGGGAGCCAGTTGAGGTGGTTCGGGCATCTGGTGAGGATGCCTCCTGGGGGGCCCCCCTAGGGAGGTGTTCCAGGCACGTCCAGCTGGGAGGAGGCCCCGGGGAAGACCCAAGACTAGGTGGTGCCAACGTGGCCTGGGAACGCCTCCAGATCCCCCAGTCGGAGTTGGTTAATGTGGCTCGGGAAAGGGAAGTTTGGGGTCCCCTACTGGAGCTGCTGCCCCCGCGACACCATACCGGATAAGCGGACGAAGATGGATGGATGGATGGATGGATGTTGTGCAGCTCTCTCAATACCAATTGCCCTTTGCCTGTCAGCATCTCATATTGGCGCACACATGTTTAACTGACACAGAAAGGAATTGCCATTGGGCAAATCTTCACAGATCTCCACTTTGTGTAGTGTAGCTAGTCGCCTGTTGTAGAAACTATGTATAATGTATAAACATTTAGAAATTTGGACTGGGTTTGGTACATCTCATAAATGCATGTAGCTTGCATTGCAAGTTACTTCCAAAATGTAATACATTATAGATTACTAGTTACTGTCATTTGAGAGTAATTAGTTCTATTACAATATTACTGTCTCTGAATTGTAATGCATTGCACTACTTTTGCATTACTTTTGAGTTACTTTCACTAAAATAACAAAGGTTTGACTTGGCAGCTAGCATGGGAATTTAAACACCATCAATAAATTCTCCTCTGTATCACTTTAATACATCATAGATTATTCCAAATATTTTGTAAAATGTATATGAAAATACAAAATAAAGCTATAAAAATAGATAAGTAAAACGTACAATAGGCAAGTAGGAGAAAATGAAAATACTCAATTAAAAAGTACCTTACAGTTGTATTGAAGTAGGGCATTGTTTGTTTAAAGCACTTGAATAAGAAATTCATGTTTAGTTTCAAACTAAATGTAGTCTAAAAGAAATGGTCAATTATATTAAAACTCACTATTTACATTATTTACAGTACTTGATTTACATGTGTAAAAAGGTACACAACCTTATTTGTTTAACAGGAATGTAGTTTTACTGCGAACCTTATGTCCTTAATAATACGCACAGCTTTTTTTCTTCTGAAGTAATGTTTGGTGTTTGTGTTGGTGAATTAAAAAAAAAACAAAAGAAAAAAAAACCAACTAAATGTTGCGTTAAAGTGTAACTCGCGTTACTGAGATTGGAACGAGTACAATATACCGAAATGTAATTAGTAATGCGTTATATTACTGCATTACAGCAAAAAGGAATACACTAGTGTAATTGTGTTACTCCCAACACTGCACTCGTAGGGGTTAAGGGGTGGTATCACTTAAAAGTGGGACATGAGCGCAAACCCTCAAGGATTTTACATCCTTAAAAATAAAAACATGGTTTGAAAGAATTAGACATTTGTGATGAAAGGTAATGTAAATATACTGATAAAATGTATATTTATGATCAAAAAAATTGGCATTCTTTTTTGCATTTACAGCTCTACCTTCATCAGTTGAATCCTACCTAAAGGATCCTCTAACAAAGCAGGATGTGTTGCTTACCTTGGTGTCCCAGTTGTAATGATATCCCAGAGTGACCCAGCGCAGCCTGTCAAGTAGAGTCTTTGTTTTTCTCTTTCCAGAGTGAGGAGAACTATGGCGGGAATAAAACATAGCACACTTACATTGTTATAAGTCATATTTCTATTATCATTACTGCTGTTTGTACTGCTACCGTTCTATTATACCCACCGCTATAATTATTATTAGTTGTATCGTTATTTCAATGTTAATATTGTGGTTGCTGTGCATCGCTCTCTCTCTTTATTACATATGTTTTATTGGCATGTACAGTATGTCAAGTGAACATTAATGCCAAAGCGTCAAGGATCATTCAGTATAATAACTCTAAATGATCTCTCTCCTGACAAAATAACAATTTTCTCACCTGAGGCTATGAACGCTCTTTTGCCAGATGTCCTGGGTGTCAGAGGGAGACATGTGCATATCCAGGTTGCAGACATTGGGCTTCTGAGAGTAGGTCTTCAGACACTGTCTGACCCAGAAAGGTTGTGAGCCCAGCAGGAAGGGGTTGGAGATGAAGATGAACCCTGAACAACAAAACAATGCTATAATGGCAAAAAGAGTCTGTCGGAGAGCTGAACGGACATGGAGAAAAAACTAAAAACCTTTACTTTGAAAATATAAAAAAGCACTATTATTGCATGCTGACATTTTCCCTGCTTCTCTTAAGTGTGCTGTTGTCTCACCTCTGTATAACTAATAACTAAAGACCAATATCCAATCTCTCTTTTATTAGTAAAATACCTGTATATAAAAAATGTATATAAACAACTGGATGCATATCTTTCAATGTACTGAATACCGGTTGGTGCTATACATACCAACCTTTTTTATATTGATAGATATTTCATCTCAAGCAGGTTAGACTACAGTAACACAATCTGTAGAATGCTTCCAATTTACTCAAAATGCAGCAGCCGGAGTCCGTACACATACAGTACACATCATTTTACTCTTATTACTCATATATATTATATTAGTTATATACTGTATATGTTATACATATACTTACATACATACATATATGTTATACATGTTTCCTCTATGTGTGAATTTGTATGCTTTTGTTGATTACCTTGTTGTGTTTATTGTCTTATTTCTATTAATGCTTTGTTTTAATGTAAATCACTTTGGGTTTACTTGTAACAAATAAAATTGGCAATGACATTGACACAACAGAATAGAAGTGGGTCATAGAAACAAAGTTGATTAAGATTAAACCCACTGTTATACATGTGCTTGTACTGGATGTACAGTAGTATATCCGGATGAAAGAAGATGCTCTGAGCAAAAATGTGGGGGGAGAAATTAATTGCAGATACTTCCACACAGAGCTTAGCGCTCACTGAACGCTTGAAAATGAATGGAAATGATGTTTCATAGCTCACAGTCACCAGATCTCAACCTAGCTGAACACACATGGGAAATGTTGGAGCAACGTGTTAGATAGTGCTCTCAACCAACATTGTCACAACACAAAAATGAGGGAATAGCTTTTGGAAGAATGCTGTTCATCCTTCCTGTTGAGTTCTACATGCTTAGCAAATCTATGAAAATTTTCCTTTCATTCAACCTGCGTCTGTATTTGAATTAGGGCTGGTTTAAAAAAACAGATTTTCCAATTTATTTCAATTTTCATTTGCAAGATAATCCAATATCAACTACTCTGTCATTTTAGCTTGTCAGGAAGGGGGTTGAATTCTGGGATCAATTCTTAATGCAACATTGATATTGACTTCTAATAATCCCCAGGTTAGAGGGGACCTTGTACATTTATAGAATTCCTTGCATGTCCAAGCAAAATTGGAAATATCCCAAATCGACAATGAATCGGAAACCAAATCAAATCATGACCTTGTGAATCAGAATCAAATCTGGAGTTAGTGGCGATACCTAGCCCTAATTTTTATCCATGTCATTCATGTCAAGTACAGCCTTTTGTTTTGGTCTATGAGTGTGTTGAACTCCAGGAGTCCTTTTCAGAAAGCAGGTTTAGTGAAAACTGAGTTTTTTAACCCTGAGATGAGGGAAACTCTGGGTTTTCTGTTTCAGAAATCAAACCTGAGAGAGAGAGAGAGAGGGGTAACTCCAGCTCGTTTCAGAAAGATAGGTAAGTTAACCTCAGACTCAGTTAGTAATTGAGTCTATTAATTTCATATTTAATCACAGATTAATTATTGTTTGTGTTGACTTAGACTCTATGAAGTTCATGGTGTCACATACTCCTGTACAGTTGGTGGCGGTATATTACAAAAGTAGTAATCTGCCAACTACAAGAAGAATAAGAAGACGAAGAAGAAGAAGAAGACGAATTACGTCATGGCCAAGATGGCAGCCTCCTGGTAGAGAGTGGAGAAGATGCATTTAGAAAAATATTCAAGTTTTATCAGAGAAGAAACCCACCGCCGGATTTCAGCGCTCAGTTTAAATTTTTCTAACAATTTTTACATTTTTGCCAGCAGGATTGCACCTGAATGAAATCATAGGTGTAATTTCATTCTAGTTTTCACCAGTAATATATACCTGTGATTAAATATGAAATTAATAGACTATATTAGAGTGAATCATTGACTCAAGGAGCAATTTTCTCCCACACCAAACCTCACTATTTTTCCCAACAGGGTTGCTATTTTAACCAAATATACTGTATATTCAAACTCACTGTAGGCCTATGTGTGCATGAGTAGTTCCATCTCAGGGTACATCAACTCAGAGTTGAAGGTTAGACTCAGAGTTTGTTAAACCTCTATCCTGAAAGGGGCCCCTGGTATTTGAATCTGATTTAAGGTAAACAATGGTCTGTCTCTCCATCTTTCCTGCGTTTACCTGGGTAGCCCTGCAGGCTGAAGGCTCTCCAGTCTCTGACTGACTGTAATCCAACCCTGGCAGCCTCCACATCACTCACCGCAGAAGGGTCCAGTACAGCTGGAACTATCTATGACACACACACACACAAACACACACACACACACACACACACACACACACACACACACACACACACACACACACACACACACACACACACACACACACACACACACACACACACACACACACACACACACACACACACACACACACACCCATATTGCTGGTCATTTTGCTGATAACAACGTTCCTTCTGTCCATGAAATACTACCCACACACACACGAAAACTAATGTGGTGCCAGGTGGTTTCAGGTTCCTAAAGCTGCCATTTCTATCGACCTGGTATGGTAGTCCCCTTACTTTGTCACTCGGTAACCCTTTGGAGAAATCAATGACAGCGCTGAAATCCGGCGGTGGGTTTCTTCTCTTATAAAACTTGAATATTTTTCTAAATGCATCTTCTCCACTCTACCAGGGAGGCCGCCATTTTGGCCATGACGTAATTCGTCTTCTTCTTCGTCTTCTTCTTCTTCTTGTAGTTGGCAGAGTACTACTTTTGTAATATACCGCCACCAACTGTACAGCAGTATGTGACACCATGAACTTCATAGAGACAAGACCAGATAACAAGTAACTGCCAGTAGGAGGCAGTAATGCAACTAGCAGGATGCTAACTGTCGTAAATCCTTTAAGAAGAAGTAGAAGAAGACGCAGCGCGGCAGCGAAACATGGCGGCCCCTCAAAGAAAGTTTTTGAGGTCTTCGTCTCTAAAATACCATGGACTATAGCCAGCAGTAAGTCTATCAAATGGTTCAAATTACAATGTATATTTAGGGGCAGCTAGATATGCGTCTGTAGCCACTTACTGTATTTGTACATAGTTCGATAATGTTCCTGGATGCAGCCTTGCCATCACGGTCATGCTGTCACCTCAGCTAGCTAACGGTAGGGACGAGGAGAGCGAATGATGGAAAGAACAACGTACCAAAGCCTTTCTAGAATCATAGAGAGACACCATTTATACGTTATAGCAGTCCTGCAATAAATACCACTTTCATAAACGTTATAATGCTGGTTTTGTTGAAACTGTTCGAGGGAGAGTTTCCTGTGTTTTTGTGTGCAAGTGACTGTAGCCTAACAGGTCAACGGTATGGAAAAGATCGCGATACATTTAACGTGGATAGAGCAATATATTATCGCACCGAAATCGGTAAACGATGTTTATATTTCAACCAAAACTAGAGTTGTGATGGTTGGAAATGTGGAAAAATGACCCAAAGTTGCTTTTCATAGTTTTAGTTTGTTTCTGCCGACATTAAATGAAGTGTATTTTACGACACTAAAATTCCTGATTATTTCCATGGAGTTTGGTGGGTTTAGCGAACGCAGAAAAGGACTTTACTCTCTAACAGAAAGGTCGACCTCCTAAGAAATACTTTCATAATGTTGTCAGACACTTACGATATTAATCTGAGCCTGTCAGTGGCAAAATAAGCTGCAATACGATTGCCCTATTAACTTCCATTGTAGCTTTTTTCCTCTGCTGGCTGAAGAGAAACTCATGCTATGTGCTTGAAATGTACCTGTTTCGTTTTCAGGGGAGATGAGGGAGTACTTTGGACAGTTTGGCCCAGTGAAGAAGTGTCTTCTTCCATTTGTAAGTTGTCACAGCATTAAAATGACTCATGTACACCGACAGGCAACTATTTAGTGGTTCTGTTCATATCGGTTTTTTGTTCATGTCAAAGCTTACAGCCCTTCTTACTATACTACTGTCCTATTCTTTTATTGTTCATGCTCCACATTAATTCAGTTCACTGATTTGATGGAAAACATTTTTTGTTGTACTTCTATTTGGTGTGTGCAATGACATTTGGGATGTAATCTAATGACTAATAAGAACACTTGTGGTTACTGATGATACTTTTCCTGTCCAATCATTTCTACTCATACCATGGTGTTTTAGATTTTTTTTCTTCCAGACAGGTTTCTGTTTTTCAGTATGGTATAACATAATCATCATACTGAGATTTAAAATGTCTAGCGTTATCCATCCCAATGAGCAACATTTTTTCTTTTATTCTTGCCAAACCTACAAAATGTTCCAGAATTGCTTGTGTCTGAATGTGTGCTGTGTGTTTCACCAGGATAAAGAAACAGGCTTCCACAGAGGCTTCTGCTGGGTCGGATTCTCAACGGAGGAAGGACTGAACAATGCACTTCAGAAAGACCCACACATGCTGGAGGGAGCCAAGGTAAAACATAAGGTGATCTCCATCACCAAGCAAGGTCTTGTGGCGTCACAACACAACAAAAGCTTAGATTGCTGTAGTTTCACATAACACCATAAAACCATAACCAACAAATCACTTACTGGTCAGACCCTTAGGCTGCTGTCAAAAAGTACAAAATGTACCTCCTCAGTCCTTTACGAACCACTTTTCCTTAACCCTGATGGTAAATGTCATGAGGTCAAGAAAAGACGTGACGGAGAATTCAAAAGGAATTAGGAAAAGACAACCGCCATAAAGTACAGTATCATTATTAAATGGGTTGAAATGTCTCACAGAAAATACGTACTGTGCGTACAGGATTATGGCTGCCGGCGCTACTGTGCAATATTCTGAATTTGAACGGCAAAACGGTGATGCGTCGCTTAAATTGTTGATGTTGCAAGGACTTGTGGGAGGGCATTTCCTATTTGTTTTTTTTTTTTTATTTTTATTTTTTTTTAAATGATGGTCCCGTAGCCTCTGCTAAAGGAGATTAAAAAGGAAGCATTGAAGCACCTTTCCTTTTACTTGGACAATTTGAACGGCTCTTATCATGGCCTCAACTACAGGTACTTCCAGGTCATTTTACTCCGCTAGAAACCTTCCCAAGCAAAATTGACTATTTGACCGCAGCCCAAATATGTCTTTGCCACGTCAGTTTCACGTCTGACCTCTGACTTGCAGGTCAGGAGTAAAACATTAGTAGTTTATGGAACAAAGCTTTTGCAGTTAATTGTATAGTTTGGCCTTTCTGTTAAATGTATTTGTTGTATCTCTTTTTTGTTCATATCTACTGTCGCCCTTTCAAGTGTTGTATTATTTTTTCTTTACTGTGCTTCCTTGTATTATTAAAACCATTTAACTTGAAAACATTAAAAGAATCTTTTCATTGTAATACAAAAAAGTAATTTAAAGGCTGTCATTGGCACTGGTTTTTATAATGATCAGCAGTAAAAAATTAAGAAAATGTTGACATACATTAGCCAATTGAATCATAAAATGGTAATACGTATGTTTTTAGAAATCATACTTAACATGATAAAGTTTCAGTATGACCTACAAATATTGATTGTGCATGTATCGTATCCTATCGATTGCCCTGTCGTTTGTTTTCAGCTCCAGGTTCAGAGGAACAGACGTCCATTTGCAGGGCAGAGGTCAAACAAAGACAGTGAATATGACTGAGACTCTGCTGCGTGGATGAGACTTTATTTAGTGTGTCAAGACTATTTGTGGTTGCTGTTTTATATTTCAACCTTTTGTGACATAATGAAAACTTAGACCAGGATACCAGAGGTGGTGTATATAGTTCTATGCTGAAGTATTACCCAGGTGTTTATCATTAATACACCTTTAATTTGGACCTCACTATTATTGCCATAGTTGTTGTCTAAAAGTAACGTTTGTTTTTTGTCAGTGATAAGTGTTTTACTTTAACCATCCTGTCACACACTATCATCTATTGAATGGCAATAAAAAGTTTAAATCCATTGTGGCTTATGTTGTTAAACTGCTTCCTTGTAATATGGTATTTAATTTTGTTTTGGCCACCAGAAGATGATAAAATTCTGCAGTGGTGGAGGAAGTATTCAGATCCTTAATGAAAAGTACTTATACCACACTGTAAAAAAGAATCCATTACAGGTAAAGTTTTGGCATTTACAGTCTTACTAAAAAGTAATATCAGGGAAATATACTTGCATTGAAAGTCAAAGTAGTCATGCAGAAACGTGTTGCTGTGACTGATATACTATTACATTATTATGCATCAATGTGTAAACAGCATTTTATGTCGGTGTTTGAGGTGGAGCAAATTATGAAAAAATGTGTTAGTATGCTGATTTATTTTTTTCTTGATTAATCAATTGAATCATGAAAATAGTAAGAAATTAAAAAAAAAAGTGACACCTTCACGATGCTTTGTTTTGTCCAACCAAAAGCAGCAAATCCATGAAATGTTTACCGATTTTTGCATGAAAAAGTACAATTGATTTTGTCAATCAGTTTATCAATTAATCAAATGATCGTTTCTTCTCCACTTTTCTGGGCACTACAAGCAGAAGATTGTTGCATGTTTGTATGTCTGAGTTGTATTGCGCAGTGATGTCTTACTTAACTTCTTATTTAAAAGGTTGAGACTATTTGTTTTGCAATAAATGCCTGTTGTGAGCTTACTGTATTATTATTGTGTACACAACAATACGTGGCTTTGGATACGAGTATAGTACACTTTCTAATATTGTTGTGGGACAGGGACTACTGGGAGAAAATAATTGTGCTGAAACAAGGTACAATACATCTATTGTTTTTTATACAAGATTAATATTTAATTGTGCACTGTCCCTGTCTAAAAATGACAATTACATATTACTGCACTGTGCCGCCAATGCTTGAATAGTTGAAATATGTAATGGCCTACTGGTATAGTATATGTAGATCTCCAGGTTTACAGCACAAGTAGACACATTAGCTTTTTGAGCCATATACCCACAGTTGGGACTTTTTCATGTTAAATTCAGCTATTGAAGTAAAACACCTTGGTATATTACTCTTTAAAGAGAAATTATGAATGAGGTATGGGCCTATGTGTGTAATTGAATCGACATTGTACCCACCAAAATCAGGCAAAATCAATAGGCCTACTGTAATTAATTATTTTCACGTGACAATGTTGATTAATTAATTAAATAGGCCTATATCATTCCCGTTCCATCTCCCTTGGAGCTGACTTGAGAGCAAAGCCTGCGACAGAAGCCACCCATACATGTATTATATTAAAGCGACCACACAGAGGAGCCGTTTCCTAGGATTGCCATGGACGTTTTAAAGACAATAGAGGAAGATGAAGACATGACCCGCACTACTGTGTCTCTGAATGGCGTAGTACTCGTTTCCTTCTTTGATTAGATTGGTTGGTTTAGGTACGAGGAGCGCGATTGGTCAACATTAGGCTAAGAATACCAGGGTAAGCTAATGAGAGCAAGAGTAAGGCAAAGTAGGGCGGGACATGCCTTCGCTATCCTAGGAAACGCGAATTCGCCTTCAGAGGGATCGAAGTGTAGTTTTAAATCATAAAATTATCACAAAAAGCGAAAATCAAGGACAACACTACGTTACATTATGACATTAACGCATTCACTCGGACTGCATTGATGGGGAACATACAGGTGGACCTTCATCTCTTTAAACTACGTTAACCAGAATGCTTCGCTCTGACGTCAAACACCAGCGAAGAGAAACAGAACAGGACAACGCGCGTGGACCCTGAAGGTAACTGACTGTATCACTCAAAGTGTTCTTCTTGACCGTTGACAGTGGCAGTCGGACACAACGTTAGTTTTGTCGACATCACACAAAACGCAGCTAGTCGGCATAACACATGTAACGTTAGACAAGTGGTCTGGAACGTTATGTAGCAACCGGTACTGTGCCTTGACGTGCTCTTTGACCAATTAGCTTTAACGTGAGACGCCTTCAAACTCTAGCTAACGTTAAAATGATATAACGATTGGATTTATGGCGAGTGGGCTGTGCCGGGTTGTGCCACGGGTAACCTA
Organism: Percina caprodes; assembly: GCA_013375575.1. Lineage (NCBI taxonomy): Eukaryota > Metazoa > Chordata > Actinopteri > Perciformes > Percidae > Percina > Percina caprodes. The sequence continues at coordinate 91,453 of JABXJD010000117.1, forward strand.
CCGAAGGTCGTGTGACCCTAACGTGTGGACAGACTACACCGTCGCCGGTGTACATTAGTTGGTCAGTACACCGCCGCACCTAGGCGTCCACCCCCCCCACCCCCAATTTAAAAAAAATTATAAATTAATGAATTTGTCAGTCGATATACAGTAGGATTAAGTTATAGCTAGGTTAAATGTCTTTCAATTCATTAAATATATACATGTTCCAGGCCCTTAATCCATTATAAAAGTTGCTCTAAAAGTAGGCTAGGCCTACTGACTATATAGAAAAATGTACGATACATTAAATTTTAGTACATCATCAACTAATGTGACCTGCACTGTTGGAAGAATGTATTGCAACTCCAACATTGATTGAATAATTGGCGCCATCTACTGGATCATTTGCACTAATTGCCTTACTTTTTTATAAGCTTCATAGATCTGTTTACATCTACAGTACATTTATGTAGGCTATGTATGTACAGTATATGTATATGCATGTACACACTTTATTATATACAATTTGTGTTATATACAACACAAAGCCGTACTCAAATTCCCTTGTGTTTACAAAATCTAAAATATAAGACATGGAGTCTACATCACTGAGCTATTGAAGCCACATGATCCTTCAAGGTCATTAAGGTCTGCGAACCAGTCTCTTCTAGTTGTCCCTAAAACACGGCTCAAGAGCAGAGGGGGGGTCAGGCTTTATTGCCTTTTCGTGTCTGACTGGCGCCCAGCCTTCCGCTTTTTAAATCGCAACTTAAAACACATTTTTATTCCTTGGCTTTTAATCCGGCATGAGAACTGTATGTTGTATTTGTCTGGTGTTGTGTTGTCTATTTATTGTTTCATGTTAACGTACAGCACTTTGGTCAACTTGGTTGTTTTTAAATGTGCTTTAGAAATAAAGTTTGATTGATTATTAGCCACAAAATAATTAGTCACACATAAGCACCAGAAAGTAAGCAAAAGAACACTAACAAAATGTGAATCTAAACAATGAGAATATATGTGCTGTACTGTAGTTATCAATAAAGTTAGGGGAAAAGTCACTCTGACGATTTACATAGTTCAGATGTCTTTAGATAGTGAAGGCGTGTGTTTCACATGTTTGGAAGGCAACATACTTAGTTTGTATGGGGATTCTAACATACGCCGTCGCTTGGAAAATGGCTCTCGCCGCCTAGTTGCCGCTGGAATCTCATCTGCAATCCCTGTTAAATCAATTCAAATCATTAAATTCTTGCCAGTTGTTCTTGGAAGAATGAACTTGCAAGGTCACAAAGACACAGACTGCTGTTGACAGTTTGAGACGATGCAGGTATTGCCCAATACCCCCAGCACAGAGGCCGGATGCATGTGGCCAAAATTACGGCTAGAAAGCAGACACTTTTGAGCTTTAAAATTATTGTTTTGTTTATGACCAGTGTTAGTTTACCTTTATAAAATACTGCATGATTTAGCGCCAACACCCTTGAACTATTTATTTTAACAGCTCATGGTCTCAAGTCTCTTGAAGAGAGACGGGTATCTCTCTGCTCTGTAAGAAGCTGCTCCCTCCTTCGCCGCTGGCACGCCATCTGGTCTCTGAGCGTGAAGATTCAGTTTTGTGGCATTAGGAGTTGGTCCTGATGGACTGGAGCCTCAAAACAATAAAAAAAAGAAGAAGTAAAGATCCACTAGAAAAAAGTGTAAAAACATTACAGCATTGTAATCAAATATATAAATTAGAAAAACCCAAACAAAATTGTGAAGTTTCTCTTAAAATGTGGACATATAGGCTAATATACAGTAGGACGGCTTGGTTATCTAAAATCACAATTATTGAAATCACGGTTCCGCATTGACGTTTGGAAAGATGTTGCATTTATTGAACTCAAGCAGTGAAACACTGGTAATTTCCCTTCAAGTGCTCATATTATGCTCATTTTCAGGTTCAAAATTGTATTTAGAGGTTGTACCAGAGTAGGTTTATGTGCTGTAATTTTCAAAAAGCACCATATTTTTGTTGTACTGCACATTGCTGAAGCTCCTCTTTCACCCTGTGTGTTGAGCTCTCTGTTTTAGCTACAGAGTGAGGCATCACACTTCAATTCCATCTTTGTTGGGAGTTGCACATGCACAGTAGCTAGGTAAGGACTACTAGCCAGTCAGAAGTGGGCTATGAGGGCGTTCCATGCTAGCTACTAGACAAGCATGGACATGGCATGCAACGTGTGTTACAAAGTGACAAGCGTTCGTCGCTGAAGTAAAGGCTGGACTACAATCGAGCAGTTTGTGATCAGTGTTTTCTGTTGGAGGGGGTATGTCTTTTTTGGGGGTGGGGGACTTTGGGCTTTTTCACTTTTGTAAACCTTTAACATGCACACATACAGTAGATATATATAACACAATAAAATAAAGGGGAAAGCCAAAAAGCATAATATGAGCACTATAATACTTTTCCTGTTTAACTTTTTGAATGCTTCTTAAAATAAATAATATTAAAAAAATACTGTTGGCTGAGTAAGTTTACCCTTTGGGAGTGCGAAAGTGTGCTTGTTACTCAGAACACAAGACAAAATAAGAGCCCGTCAGCCATTCTCCCTTCCCATAAGAAGCTAAATAATAGTTTTTCTCATTTACATTGCTTTTGTTATCGTTAAGAGCTGAAATCGAAAAGCACTGCCCTGATATAAACAAGGACAACTTAAGATATAAATAGAAAAGTGTGGACATTGCAGATAAAATATATATCTGTCCTATTTCTATGTACAGAGTCTGTGCAGGAATCAGGCCTACTCTATCAGTAAAATGTCTCGAGATAACTTGTCATTTGATACTATACATACAATTGAATTGAATCCACAGATGATTGGCAGTCTTCATGGTGGTTTTATTCCATTGGACGTCCTTTTCCTGTGACAGCAGCTGCTGTGCTTGTACATTGCTGTATTTCACCCAGTAGGTATGGAAGTTGTCTGTTATTAGTCAATGTTTTCTCAAATCTTTTGGGCGTTTGTAATGTGCATATGTCCCTGTTGTCTCTGTACAGTTGGCAGGTAGTTAAAAAGTGCACCTCCGTTTCCATTAACAAAAAATACGCAGCCAATATACGTCATAAGCAAAAAATAGCAACAACACAAACGCCAGTATAAACACATCACACAAATAGACAAGTGCACAAATTATAGGTCCGCTTACACAAGATCGGATTCATAAGAATGAGACAATCACTTTTTGTGTGACTAACAATTTTCAGTTTATCAACATACAAAACATACAATTTGCAACATGAACAAACTGAACTACTAGAACCATTCGCACTAAGGCTGGGCAATATATCGATATTATATCTATCGTGATATTAGACGAGATATCGTCTTCGATTTTGGATATTGAAATATTGTGATATCACATGAGTGTCGTCTTTTCCTCGTTTTAAAGGCTGCATTACAGTAAAGTGACATTTCCTGAACTTACCACTGTTCTAGCTCTTCTATTATTTGCCTTTTCCCCACTTAGTCAACCGCTCTACCAATTTAATTTTAATAATAATTTAATAATGTTTTTATTTAATGTCGGTACAACCACATCTTGCATTGTAAAGTTATTTTATGAATGAAATTTACTTATTACATACCTGAGGACCAATTTGGTGTCAGTTTTGAATTATTATTGTCTCCATCTGTTAAAAGCCCGACCAAGACAATTATTATTGTTCGTATTTAGTATACAGTATGTCAAAGGACCTATCCATATATTCTTTGTAAATAATACAGTACGTGATACAGTTCAGTTGGTTTTATTTAGGCGTGTGAAGCTACAGTTTTGTTATTGTAACCTAACTTTGGCCAAGAAAAGGCAAAGGCTGAGTTTACGTGATAGCACCAGTTTGATGGTTTCTTCTTAGTTTTATACTGTGTTGAATGTGTTAAGAATATGGACTAACCTGTCAAGTATGAAGCCAGAAGAATGCCTTTATAATGTGTTGTAATGAAGTCATAGTGAGTGAAAATGTGATCTGAGATAGGGCTGCACAATGAATCCCAATTCATCAAAATGACAATATGGACTAGTGCAATATCCAAATCACAGGGAGGGGGTGCAATACGGTATTTATTAAAGGCGTAATATGTCAAACCATTCTGAATTGAGAAATTGTGGTGCCCCAGAGACGTCCTGGCCTACAAATCGTATCCTACAGACTGAAGGAAAAAATCTTTGTTTGGTAAGGATCCTCTCAAAAATCAAACCATAATCATTTTAATTAAAATTTGATTTTAATATTTTCAATGAAAATGAAATAAATGATTCAAAAATGATCATTCCCTCCAAAATTCCAATATCGTGAATCATTGCAATTGCAATATCAGTCAAAATAATCGCAATTATGTATTTTCCTCATATCGTGCAGCCCTAATTTGAGATGCACATTGCAAAATGTCTTATGTATCTGGAATTGTTCATAAGCTATGTGTGATATCTGTCAAGGTGAAGGGACCGATTCTTTTCTGGTCTAAAGCCTTAAATATACAGTATGTCTTTCAATAGCACAATATCCTAGAATGAATTATTGTGATTATGATTTTTTTACCTGGTGACCTTTTTCAAATGAATATTCTAAATGTCTGACAACATTATGGAAAAGATTTCTTAGGAGCTCGATCTTTCTGTTAAAGAGTAAAGAGTTTTTTTAAACATAAAAACATCTGCGAAATTGTGGTTGCTAATACCCACCAGACTCTATGTAAATAAACATTAATATTAGCAACCTAAAACACACTTCATTTAAAGTTGACAGAAACAAAGCAAAACTGTGAAAGCCGTTTTGGGTCGTCTTTCCACTTTTCCAACCATCACAGCTCTAGTTTTGGTTGAAAGGAACACATAGTTTACCAATTTACATGTGGAAATATGTTGGTTCTATACATGCTAAAAGTATTGTTTTTTTGAATGGAGTCTGGTGGGTTCAGCGGTAGCGACTCTAGAGCTGTTTCTGGTTAAACCGAAAGGTCTCAGAGAGGTTTTAAAGGTCTAGCTCTATAATAATCTGAGCCTGTCAGCCTGTCACTTTTCAGAATGTAAATACAACTGGACAATCCCCCTATTTCCTCACGTTGTAGCTTTTTCGTTGCTGCCAACTGCAGCGATCTCACTTAATACTGGACCACTGTCAAAGATTCTTGTTCACATCTGACACAAAAACATAAGAAGATAGGGTCCATGTTAAAAATATGTTATGTCCAAGGAAAAATATTCATGACAAAATTATAATGCCCTTACAACAGCCAGTGTAAAAAAACAACCTCTTAATGACACTTTAATGTAATGTTAACACATAATGCTATATAGTTAAGTTTGATAAATGGGCCTGTCATGACATTTTTCTGACTATATGTCTAGGTTAATCTCAAGGTTTCGTTACAAAGACATCGACAGGTTGTATTGTCTAGTTTAATGTCAAGTTGTCATGACAAAGACATCTCGGACAACGCTAACTTTGCATTAAAAGTGTCATAATTTACAGAATGACAATGACAACAGTCATGAATATTCAAAATAACTCCATGTTGATGACTGGTGTCATGTCATAATAATGACAGTCTTGTCATATCAGTCTTACGGACACCCCTTCAAATAAAGTGGTACCATTGCTTGTTTATTTTATATTGATGTTCAGAGATGTTTTTATATACTGTATGCACCAAACCAAAGCAAAAGTGCCATATATCTTTTTCTGATTCTGATGTTCATTCTTACTGAACCCATAGTGCTTCTTATGGCTGGTCAACTCCTCAAAGTATCCTCTCTGGCCACAGCAGTGTTTGCCTCTTCTGGGTTTTACCTCTACAACAGACAGCTGAACCTCAATGACCTGACTGTCATCCGCTTCGGACGAGCTGCAGCCACCGTAAGTTACTGCACACCCTGTCCCTAGAATTTGGGGACAGTTTAGATATTGTTTTTGTTTTAATGCTTTTATGTTTGACATTTTGTCAGTTCTTTCGACTAGGGGCCTGTATCACAACGCAAAATTAGCGGGTTAAGATCGCTACATTTGGCCTTAACACACTTATCCAGTGTTGGGAAAGTTCACTTTATACTTTGTTCAGTTAACAAATTTCAAAATGAACTAGTTCAGTTCATACTTCAAAATGTTGAACTAAGTTCACAGTTCCAAAAATGAACTAGTTCATAGTTCTTTTTTTCCATATGTTGCTGCGAGCTATTTTTCAAAATTATTGCCACAGCCCAATAGAACCAAGACAGCAATTATTTTATCAGTTTTAACACTGAAATGATGCGTCAGATGTCATCTGTCTTGACTGTCTTTTGATTTTTGATTTGCTTGGGCATACCTTGAAAGGCCAGCCGGGTGCTTCAGTTGCAATGTGCCGTTTCAGGTTTGCTATGGATGTGACTGAAGTGTGTTAGCCGTGTTTTCGCGGGAAGGCTCTGTAGAAATCTGGCACCTTATTGAACTAAGTTAAACTGAGAGAGCATGCCGTTCACATACACCAGAATGAACGAGTTCACAGTAATGTTCATTAGACAGTAATACAGTACGGTCAGTTCATGTTCGGCCAAAATATGAACACGTAATTGAACTATTGTTCAGTTAACGTGTTCAGGCACAACACTGCACTTCTCTTTATATTGATTTCTTTGACATTTTTCCAAGTGTTTCCACCCAGCCCTTTCAAACCAAGTTATCCTCTTCATAACAGTTCTTACACTTTATAGCTGATAATGTCTTTTTCCGTGATGGCGCTCATTTTCTGATCATTTGCACAGTAGATTTAAAAAAAAAAAAAAAGTCCCTCCTGACTCCTCATTTCCTTACATGTCACGGCTCTTTTTGTCTGCAGACGGCGGTCATCAGTTTTGACTATCTGACTGCCTTTAAACATGTGGAATATGGCACAGAGGAGTACTGGGCACTCAGGTCCAAGGTAGGTAAACACTTTGCAATAGTGGTCGGGGATACTTGCACTGACTCAAGCTGTGGCCAATGCAACCATGCTATGGTCAACAAAATCACTTGGGATGCTTTATCTTTTTTTCTATTCATCCATTTTTTTTACCTTGCTTTATTTCCACACATTAAAGGGTAACTACCAGTTTTTCAACTTTGACCTTTTATTCCTTATTACTTTTTACTTTTTTTTGACCGATGGGAACAACAATCTTGGACATTGATCCAGTATTAAGCTAGATTGCTGCCGTTGTAACAATGTAAGTTAATAGGGCAATTGTCCAGCTTGTATTTACCGTCACAAAAGTGATCGTTTTGCCACTGACAAGCTCAGATTAATAGTCTAAGCGTCTGATGTGATGGAAAGGATTTCTAACAAGGTCGACCTTTTGTGTTAAAGAGTAAGATCCTTTTTTAAACATAAAAAAAATCCGCGAAATTGCGATCGCTAAACCTACCAGACTCCATGTTAATAAACAGTAATTTTAGCATTGTAAAATACACTTCATTCAAAGTTGACAGAAACAAAAAAACTATGAAAAGCCGTTCTGCGTTGTCTTTCCACTTTCCAAACATCACAACTCTAGTTTTGGTTGAAATAAACACATAGTTTACCGATTTACATGTGAAAATATAAAAATCCAACCTCCGACCAATAGTTTGTTTTTTTGACACTTGAAGAAAAAACTTGCAATACTGTTTGCCACCGCGGCAGAATTGAGCTGTAAACGCAAAATAAACATCACTTTCAAATCGATGTGGTCAATTTGTTAGCATGCAGCTGCTCCATCTGCCGCTTCATCCAGTAGACACAGAAAAACATTATGCCTTTTTGTGTGTTTGTGTTCACCTGCTGAATGTAAGTCCAGAATTCACCTTCATTTAGCTTCACTTAGTTCACCTGCTAGTCTCTAACTGTGTCTGTCTGCTGTTTGGTGCTAAGCTTTTTCCCTCAAATAGCTGCTGTAAACCGGGTTGATGAGAGCTTTGAGAATGAACTGAAATAGTAAAGTTTCAGGCAAGGAAAACAAAACCGATTTGAGATGAACCTCAAGTTAGACATGAGACTGTCGATCAGCATGCATTTAGTTTCAACATCAGATTGCATTACGATTCATAGTTAAATCTACCAAAAAGGATCAAATGTGTGCGGAAAATCCTGTTAGAAGGCTAGAGGCAATGACGGTGTGCTGATGCGCATTAAGTGATTCGTGCTGCTGTTTGTTAAAGGCCACAGCTCAGTCAGGTTCACTCAGGAGACCGCTGCTGGAAAGGTCAGAGACCAACTGCTCTGACAAAAAGTGCACAGAGAGCTCTGCTGCAGCAAGAGAGCTGCAGTGAACCTTGAAGAGCATGGTTCAGCCTGGCTGGCCTTGTGTATGTGACACACACACACACAAAGACACAGGCTCTCGGTACAGCCCATTGGGCTCTGCTGGTCAAGCCTGGCTACACATGCTGATTAGAATTAATGCGAGGTGCTGATTTAGTACAGAGAGGAGGCTCGTCTCCTAATTATTATGAAGTCATAGAGGTGAGACGACAGCACAGCGGCTCCACACTGGTTTTGTGCCTTTTTTCCATAGATTTATTTTTCAATCTAATCAAAAAACGGAGACGACTGACCAGTTTTTTTTACGTTTTAATAGATACTGTGATGCAGAGCTGGTAATCTTCTTCTGTACCATTTTAACCCTTCTTGGGTCAAATGTGACCGGTTTACAAAAACTTTCTATGTCAGAAAAAAACGTTGAAAAAATTTACAAACAAAACAACAAAAACATTTTTTTTTTTTTTTTTAAACGCTGAAAAAGTGACCAAAAACATAAAAACACTGGAAAAAACGACAAAGAATTGTAAAAAAAAAATTAAATGAAACACAATTAAAAAAACGTCAAATGTGACAAAAAAAATAGGAATAAAATTGACAATGTAGACAAAGAACAACAAAACGTTGAAATTTCATCCCAGGAAAAACACAAAGTTGCAGGTCAACGGGAAGTGTAAATGTAATTCCTTTCTTTTTAAATATTCAAATTTATATTCAAATATTTAATGCTCAAATTCAAACTATTAATATTTAGCGCACTACTCAAGCTTACGTGTAAATAACTATGATATGTTTTGGGGATGGAGCTTAACTGGTGGCAGGAAGTGAGCGTAGCCGTGTGGTCTATGGTTTTTTTCATCCCACTTTAGATGTAACCACAGCAACGAAGCCACGCAGTTCATTCTAAGAATGTATGGTTGCTGGTTGCTGCTCCCTCACTGCGAGGAACACCTAATCACTAAACGACATCCCGACTGTCTCCTAAATGGTGGAACCAGCTCCCCATTGACATCAGGGCAGCTGAAAGTCTGCACATCTACTGCCGCAGGCTACAAACACATCTCTTTCGACTGTACCTTGGCTAAGAAGGTTATAAAAAAAAAATTAATTAAATTGCACTTTCATGTTGCACTTACATGTGGCACTTGTAGTTTGGCATATTTGAAGCTAATGTACTTCTTCTATGTGATTCTTGCTGTTCAGAGTTTGTACCTCCATGGTTGAATGCACTAATTGGAAGTCACTCTGGATATAAGCATAGATATCAGCTAAATGAAATGAAATGGGGCTGCATGACATTGGTAAAAAATAACATTCCTGCGATTTATATATTGCAAAAGTGCGAGCCATCCAGGCTAAAGTCCATGAATACCATTTCACGATATCAATAATTTTAATAATAAACAAGCTTTGTTACCTCAATAGGGAATTAACACAATCCCCTGATCGGTTTACAAAATTTAACAAAACTTAAAAGTAGTGCTGTCAAACGATTAAAATATTTAATCGCGATTCATCGTATTAATGTCATAGTTAACTCGCAATTAATTACACATTTTTATCTATTCTAAATGTCCCTTGATTACTTTTTGTCCCATCATTTTTTTTTCTCATTTAACGCTCTTATCAACAAGGAAAAGTCGATCGGCTTGCTTTTTTATTGAAAACAACATTGCAATATAGCCTACTGTAGTGTTCAATTTCACGCTAACACTCTCACTTGGAGCAAATAATCTCACGCTCGCCATCCATTCAAAACGTAACGTTACTTGTCTTTGGCCGGCTCGCAAGCCCAAACGACATGTGTGCGACGTGCCTGTTGTTTTGTTTCCGGTCTAGCTAGATCCAGTGTGGTGTTGTAGTTTTTCTAATGTTACAAGTTACAGTTGTGCTCAAAAGTTTGCATACCCTTGAAGAATTTGTAATATTATATATATATATATATATATATATATATATATATATATACACAGAATGACACAATCATAAAACAAAACATGGCAACAAAGAAAAAAATGAACCGACCACTGTACAAAAGTCTACATACCCTTAGTTCTTAATTATGTTTATTGCCACCTTTAGCATCAATGACAGCGTGCAGTCTTTTGTAATCGTTGTCTATTAGGCCCCGAATTCTTGCAGGTGGTATAGCTGCCCATTCATCAAAATGCCTCCAGTTCATGCAAAGTCTTTGGTCGTCTTGCATGAACCACACGTTTGAGATCTCCCCAGAGTGGCTCAATGACATTAAGGTCTGGAGACTGTGATGGCTGCTCCAGAACCTTCACCTTTTTACTGCTGTGACCACTGTAGGGTCAACTTGGCCTTGTGCTTGGGGTCATTGTCGTGCTGGAATGTTCAACTGCGTCCCATGCGCAGCTTCCGTGCAGAAGAATGCAAATTGTCTGCTAGTATTTTCTGATAACATGCTGCATTCATATTGCCATCAATCTTTTGTTATTTTTGCTGCTGAAAGGTGCTGTAGAAATAAAGTTGCCTTGCCTTGGTGACAGGCTGAGTGAGGCAAGGCAACTTTATTTCTATAGCACCTTTTTAGCAACAAGAGAGCGGCTGTTAGCGGTTGCCTGCCAATCGGAAGGTTGGTGGTTGGATCCCTGGCCCTGCATTCCCATGTCGAAGTGTCCTTACACTGACACTGGACCCCCATGCACCCGATGCTGCACATCGGAGTGTAAATGTGTAAATGTGTGTGTTTATCTGATAATGATCTGAGCCTCAACCTCGGCCACAGTGTGTGAATGTGTGTGGATGGTGAATGGTTCCTGTACTAAGTAAAAGCGCTTTGAGTAGTTGTTAAGACTAGAAACATTTACATTACTGCGACAGCTTTCAGCTCACCATTAATATATCACAGTGAATGGTGTCTGCGTGAAGTTTTGGAAAACTGTAACCACACTTGAAACCACTTATCGGCATTCGTGTGTGTGTGTGTGTTGGAGCAATGCTCTCTGTCAATATGCAGAGAGGACGCATAAGCTGGTGCTTATGCACTCTCAGGTACCGGAATTTGGTGCTGTTGGATTTAAAGTGAATCGGTCCTCGGTAGTACCGACGTAATTCAGTCGGTATCCAAAAAAAGAACCGAGTTCCGTACCCAAGTCAAGACACAAGTTTATTATTATCAATGTATGACATTGACACGCATTAGGTAACGGCGATAGCTGTCATGTCTACCTGCTTATGTTGACTGACATATCCAGTTGGTTGGCATTTGTGTATAATAGACTGATGTGACCAAAAATCTTTGAAATGGGAAGCCTTGATTTTTCTCCACAGAAAGTGATTTGTTTTGCTACTGAGAGGCTCAGATTGGTATTAAAAGGGTCTGATAGCATTAGAGATCTCACAAGGTGACGTCTTGTCTGAAGACAGCTGTGTGGAAAGTGGAACGCAAGTTGAGAAAAATGCATTCTGGGAGTTTTGGAGTCGGCTACAGAAACGATCTTGTGATAAAAGATTGTCAGTGCCATGGCTCGTTGTTGTTGTTGTTGTTATTGTTGTTGTTATTATTATTATTATTATTATTATTATTATTATTATTGTTGCTAGTGCATCTGTTGTTGTTGTGAGGGGCCGACCAAAACAAATCAGCCGTACCGATTTAACTTTAACTTCACCCTTACCCTTCACCTGTGATCAGCCTTCAAGCGTTTTCTGTGTCCTGTCATCCTGAGTTCCCGCTGTTTCCCTTGGATTTTGGCCATTGCCTGCCGATTATTGGACACTGTTGCCTTGCTTTATTAGCTTGCTAATAAATCATTGAATTCTGCGTACCTGAGTTGTGTATCTGGGGGTCCATTTTCCTGGGCGCGTAATACTGCCTGTACCTGTAAAAGAACAAGTTCAACCAAAATAACCACTTTGACTAGACAATACATTTGAGTCATCAAAGAAATTAAGCTGTTTTGTGTTTTGACCATCTGTGAACTAAGCCCTGTCTCGTTAACCATGCTTTGTGGGTGTGACTTTTTTTGCTGTGTCATCACCATTCATATACAATATGTTTTATGATCAAATTGCTTACAAGAACACATTGTGCACCAAATTCAGATTGATGCATTCAACTTTATATGTATAGTCTCACAAAAACCTGTAGGAATTACTTTGGGATTTATTGCAGGTATGTTTGAATATCTCACACACACACACACACACACACACACACACACACACACACACACATATCAGCAACAGGACAGTCTATTATATATTAAATAAATATATATTTGTCCTCTCTGCTAGTTAAATGGTGCACAGAGTTTAGAGTAGTACGGTAGAGCCTACGCCGTAGCCTAAGTAAATGGACTACGCCATTGTGAGGATTCAGATTCATATGGTTTATGCACAGCCTAATGTGTGTTTTGCATCGCTCAAGCTTATTTCTTATAGCATAGCTGATATGTGTGTACGTAGGAAGCATGTGGTAGAGGGAAAGTGACAGGGATTAGCTTCGGAGAGAGAACCGACATTGGCGGTGGAGGCAAAGCGACAAAGCTTCTCCCCTGTGCTTTGTGACCATGGTTGGAAAGCTGTAGCAAGAAAAGTTAACCCTCTCCTTGATTTGATGTTTACGGAGAATAACACCTTATGAGTAGAAGGAAATGCGACACTCCAAAGCCACTGCCAAGTGGACCGATCACAGTTTGGTCTGCGTGGCCATGAATTGTTACATTTCTGGGGACTTTCAAAATGGGTAGGAGTACGGAGTAGTGTCTGAATGTCTGAATCTACACATACTGATGTATGTACCGTACCTCCGGTGTAGATTCAACTAGTAATGACTTCATGTAAATGAAGACCTCGTGTCAGCACTCTGACCTGCAACTGTGTGTTTGTTTCTTGTCAACAGGGGCTCATTTGACTGCACAGTTAATGACCTCTTGTTTCTGCATGTCATGTTCCTCGTCGGCCAGTTAGCGTGTCACCCTGTGCTCATCTCTCAGCCATGCTGCCGAGCTGCTATTCAGCCTCTCATAAGGAGGTTCTCTCAAAAACCACTTAAGCAGCAAGTCATCCAAGCTCATCAAAGGCTGCCCTCAGTGAACCGAGGGGCCATTTATGGCCAATTAGTGTATCACAGAACAAGCATGGGAGCACACTCAAGTCTGCCAAATGAGTGGAGGAACCTGCCCTGCAATGAGAGAACAGATGGACTGCTTTCAGTCCTCTGAACCTAGTTAAACTCTGCTGGGATTTCACTCAAGCAAAAGAACATGCTGCTGTAAACACTTGATAAACAGTAAAAATGAGTTGCTGTGTGCATAAATTATACATTAGATAAAGCTTTACCTATGCATTGTCACTGACTGACCTTCACCTGGAAGTTAATCACAACTGCCTGTGTAATGGGAAATGACCTGTCAATGAGATGTCCACCTGTTTGAATGTATTTTATCCACTCTAGAGTTGGGTCGTTTTCTGGTTTGTCTGGTCCGGTGTACAAGGCTAAACTGGTTAGATTTGATCCTAAACAGTTAAACTGGCATTTGTCTCTATGCCAGTCACACATTCTTGGAAATTAAGACTATGTCACAAGACTAAATCCATTTTAACTTTCAAGCTGGGGGAGGGGAGTTCATGTCCCGGAAAAGTTAATCTTTCTCATTGTTTTGGTGTCTAAATGTAACTATCGTCGCGGCATGACCGTCACAATTTCTCGGCTAAACTTAACTGGAACGAACGCTGAAATGACTAGGACCTCGCTGGGATGGGTAACCACCTCGCAGTCACCTTTTGTTGGCTAAACTCACTACTTCTGCATAGAAGCCAAAATGTGTCTGTTGGAGCCATTACAACATTTTGTTTTGGTTTGTTTATATACTATGTATAAATTCTACACTTTTATGTTTGAACACTGTGTGGCGCATTGCCGGGGAAGGCATAAAGGTAATCAGCCTCAGGTACACAGGTGTGTGGAGAAACGGGGAAAGCATACAGCTTTTCACCGTGTTGGTGCATGTCAGTTTTGGTGTCAGTTTCGTGTCAGTCGTGTTGGTGCATGTCAGTTTTGTGAGTCGTGTTAGTCCATGTCAGCCACGTGTCAGTCGTATTAAGGTTTGAGTTTGACAATTAAACAATAAATGGGTCACAGCACCGAAATGTAGACAGTACGTATGGACATTGATTATTGGCAAGCAGAATACGCGTCCAAGCAAGTTCTCCCCTGATCCCACCGCATTGGCCTAATGTAGGAGTTGATAAAATACTCTACATTAAAGTGAAAAGCTCGCTCAAGGAACTCGCCAGGATCGCCATTCATGGGATATGATAACAGCTGACCGAGGACGCCGTCGTGGGATTTTGCAGATGAGAAACGCCATCGTGGGATTTCTGGGTCTCGAGGTGGATTGTTTGGATAACTACGACGGCTTCTACTCGTGCAGTAAAGAGAAGGAACCGAACCGGAACCACCAGTGTACCACGCATTGGAGAGTGTGGGCGGCTGGACGCGGTTACGCGGAGCGGTGCAGAGTGGAAACTCAGGTGCGGCAACAGCGACAGGTTCTTGAAGCAAGACTAATTGATAAAGGTAACACGGTAGCGCTACCATATACAATACATGGCCATTAACAATTAGACTGTGTGCACACAAGAAAACGAACAGAACTGGTATTTAAATAAACTGTGGGTTTATCTATAAAATGCATGTTTATTTTAAAGAGTGTTTTTGATTATGTGGGTTGATTATGGAATCTGTAACAAGGGTACAAAATGAGCATAATAATGCTGCTGAGTTCACCACTGCTGACGAGGGCGCAGCCAGCGGTGAAACGGAAACCCAATCTGTCATTAAACGGCCTGTCAAATTAACACAAAAAGCACTATTGGATAAATTGGAAACGCTGCAAAAAACAAGAAAGTCAAAACTAAACAAAGCATCTACTCTAAAAGGCCAAATACAAGAGTTGATGCAGGACAGAGAATATAATACGGAGGTGCATTGTACTTTTGACAAATACACAACTCTGTACAAAGAAGCAAAGGAGACGCATACATCTCTGGTAAACCTCTTACCCCCCGCAGAAAAAGATAAGCATGAGATTTGGTTCAAAGCAAAGATGCTGGGTGTTATTGAGTTCATGGAAAACGTAAACAAATGGTTGTCAAATGCAGATATTCTCAAATCTGCTGAAAATGGGAATGAGGACTGTGATGAGTGTGAAGTGAAACCTGATGACAGCATTTCTAATGTTGTAACGAATGTTTCTGTACAACACTCTTGCCATAAAAGTCGCGCCAGCTCAAAAAGCAGTTCATCTTCTACTGCATCAGCACGCATTCAAGCTGAGGCAGAGAGCCGCGCTTGAAACTCGCGCCGCAGCTTTAAAGGAGAAGCACGCTCTGGAAGAGCAAACAGAGGAGCTACGGAGAAGAAAGGAAAGGCTGGAGCTCGATACGGAAATGGCCGCTTCTGCTGCTAAATTAGCAGTATTATCCGCTTTCAGTCACCAAGCTCGCTCAAGTAGACATTCAAATGGGATGGAATCTTATTTTGAAAAAGGAGCAAGGTTAAAGGACCCTTCCACCAATTTCCAAATCCATGAAAAGGGAGCTAGGCTAAAGGAAACATTCCCTTCATTAAATCCACAGGCGGATGCATATAAACCTACTCTTCCGGACATTCCACAACCACCACCCATGCAACAACAACCATTAATGCAACAACATGCATATTGGAGTGCAACACAGAACACCAGTCGGGATATTCATCCTAAAACAAAGCATGGAAAACCTTTAAGTGAACCTCTTCTGGACCCTCATGTGCAACTAACAAATCCAAATGTCAGTGAGTCTGAATTACAGTTGCAAAGAAAGGATGAAACATCAGCACTGTATGACTTACTGCAAAGGCAAAATGAAATATCAACATTGCTTATACAACAACAAACCGCTCATTTATTACCACCAAGAGAAATACCATTTTTGATGGGAATCCTCTGGAGTATAAATCTTTATACGAGCGTTCGAACATTGTGTGGAGAGCAATGCTAGCAACAAAGGGGATTGTTTGTATTTCCTGGATAAATACACAAGAGGACGTCCAAAAGAGCTAGTTCGTAGCTGTCAGTATATGGCTCCAGAAAGAGGCTATATTATGGCTAAACATCTGTTACAGGAACATTTTGGCAATGAACATAAGATCACCGCAGCATACATGGAGAAAGTCCTCAACTGGCCAGGAGTAAAATCGGAGGACGTCAGATCTCTTCAAGCATATGCACTGTTTTTGCGGGAATGTTGTAATGCAATGGAGGATGTGCTTTGCATGAGAGAATTGGACATGCCGCGAATATGAGAGCAGTGATTCTAAAGCTTCCATACAAGTTAAAGGAAAATGGAGAGTTTCTGCTTGTGAAATACTGGATAAATTCAATCGCATGGCAAGATTCATGGATATTGTCACATTCGTAGAACATGAAGTTAAAATAGTGTCTGACCCAATCTTTGGGGACATCCAGAACACACAGCTTGCTACAATGAATAAAAATGTGAACAAGATGACAAAGTCACAATTTAAAGGAAACAGTTTTGCAACCACTGCTACTATTGAACCACTTCCATCCGAACAATCCACAACTCATAATCCGGTTCAGTGGCAAAATGGTTCACCTGCAAGGAACACCAGCATTTGTGTTTGTTGTTCTCAAGGTCACCCACTGGTACGGTGTCCGCGATTGAAGGAGAAAACGATAGGGACAAGATAAACTTTTTAAAAGAAAAAGGAGTTTGCTTTGGTTGCCTCTGCATTGGACATATGAGTAAGGATTGCGATAAGCGCTTGACTTGCAATATGTGCAACCAAAACCATCCCAGCGTCCTTCATATCAATAAGCAGGTGAGCGCAAACAACACAAATCATAAACTGCCAAAGGAAACGTCTGTGAACAGCGCACTGATCTCTATGCAAACATGTGGTCATACAGGGGCTGGGATTAGTGATGGGATTTTATCCATCCTACCAGTTCAGGTAAAATCCAGCAAAGGAGACAAAGTCATACAAACGTATGCATTTCTTGATCCAGGCAGTACAGCCACATTTTGCTCAGAAAACCTGATGATGAAGTTAAACATGAATGGAAGGAAAACTCAAATCAGTCTACGAACCATGGCCTCAAGTTCATCAGTTTCCAGTTACAGGTTGACTGGTTTAGAGATTGCAAGTCTATCTGGAAAACGGTTCTACGAGTTACCAGAAGTTTACACCCAGAAAAGGATGCCTGTAGGGACTGGCAACATCATCAAAGAGGAGGAACTAGCAAACTGGCCATACTTGGATGGTGTTGATGTTCCTCGCATCCAAGCGGACGTGGAATTGTTGATAGGCACCAACGCCTCCAAATTGCTTGAACCCTGGGAAGTCGTAAACAGTCATGGAAATGGACCCTACGCCATTAGGACCCTATTGGGGTGGGTTGTTAATGGTCCCATTCATGGATGCAGCAATGAGCAGTGTGAGAGAGGCCACGCTGCTACTGTTAACAGGATCTCCATAGAAAGACTGGAGGAGTTACTGAATGATCATTACAACCATGATTTTAATGAGCCTACAGCAGGAGACAAAGAGGAGATGTCGAGAGATGATGTAAAGTTCATGGAAATTATGAAAGATTCAGTTCAACTTCAAAATGGACATTATAGCTTGAAACTTCCCTTTAAGAAAGGAAATGTCTCTCTGCCAAACAATCACTGTATTGCCAAGTATCGCATTCTTGGATTGAAGAGGAGGTTTGAGAGAAGTGAGAAGTACCATCAGGAATACACCAACTTTCTCAGTGATGTCATCAAAGAAGGATATGCTGAACGTGTGCCAGAACATCAGTTGGAAGGTTCTGAAGGAAAGATATGGTACATTCCACACCATGGAGTGTACCATCCTAAGAAAAACATCTCCGTGTTGTGTTTGACTGTGGAGCAGAGTATAGAGGACATTCTCTTAACAGTCAGCTTCTACAGGGTCCTTATCTTACCAGTTCTTTGTTAGGAGTCATTACACGTTTCAGACAAGAACCTGTGGCCATAATGGCTGACATTCAATCCATGTTCCATCAAGTCAAAGTAGCCCAAGACAATCAAGATTTTCTGCTTTCTTGTGGTGGCCTGAAGGCGATTTAAATAAAGAACTTGTGGAATACAGGATGACTGTGCATCTGTTCGGGGCAGTATCATCTCCCAGCTGTGCTTGTTACGCCTACGAAAGACTGCAGAAGACCATCAGAACAGTTTCTCTGATGAAGTGAATAGTACAGTCAATCGGAATTTTTACATGGATGACTGTCTTAAAAGCATGCCGCCTGAGGATGAGGCTGTGAAAATGGTTCAGGATCTGATAGCAGTTTGTCAAAGGGGGGGCTTCCATTTGACAAAATGGATTAGCAACAATCGTGGTGTATTGTTATCCATTCCAGAAAAGCAGAGATCAAAGATTCTGCATGAGTTGAATTTGGACAGAGACCAGTTGCCAGTTGAGAGAGCCCTTGGCCTTCATTGGTGTGTTGAAACTGATGTTTTTAAATTCAAGATGTCACTCAGGGAACAGCCCCATACTAGACGTGGGATTCTGTCTGTGGTCAGTTCAGTTTATGATCCTTTAGGATTTCTTGCACCACTCACACTTCCAGCGAAGCTCATACTACAGGATCTGTGTAGGATGAGTAATGGATGGGATGATCAGATTCCTTCGGCTCTCCAACAGCAATGGATCAAATGGTTACACGACCTGGATAAGGTGATTGCATTTAAGGTGGATCGATGCCTCAAGCCATCAGGTTTTGGACAACTCACTCACAGCCAATTACATCACTTTTCAGATGCCAGTGAAAGTGGATATGGTACAGTGACATATCTTAGAATGCAGAACAACTGCAACAATGTCCATGTCTCTTTCTTGCTAGGAAAGGCTAGAGTGGCTCCATTGAAGCAAGTCACTATTCCTCGTTTGGAACTCACTGCAGCTGTTCTCGCAGTACGTGTGGACACGATGCTTAGAGCGGAATTACAGCTTCCTCTTGGCAAATCATGGTTTTGGACTGATAGTACTTCAGTTCTGAAGTATATCAGAAATGACAATAGGAGATTCCAAACCTTTGTGGCGAACAGGATAGCTACCATCCGCAGAGCAACGGATGTCTCTCAATGGAGGTACGTTCATACCACCCAGAATCCTGCAGATGAAGCTTCAAGGGGGTTAACAATAGATAGTTTTTTGACAAACCGAAGATGGATGGAAGGCCCTAAATTTCTGTGGGAATCCGAGGAAGCCTGGCCAGTAAGCATCTTGGATTCTGAAATTTCTGTAGATGATCCAGAGGTAAAAAGGGAGCTCACAGTTAATGCAGTGAATGTTGAAGACACACCAAATGCTACTAAGCAACTAATTCTCTACTTTTCTGATTGGAGAAGATTAAAGAGGTCAGTTGCATGGATCCTGAAAATTAGGAAGTCTCTACTGGAAATGAGCCGAAAAAGAAAACAACTCCGTCAAAGGGATGCAGACATCAGTGACAACAAGGCAGAACAGGAAATGCAGCACCTTAAAACTACATTTGAAGGACAGAGTTTGACTCCAGAGGATCTTGCAGACGCAGAAATATCCATCATAAGCTTCGCTCAAAAGGAAAGATTATCATCGGGCAAATATGGAGTGAAAAGGGAGAGTAGGATCTACAAACTGGACCCCATTTTGGAGGGTGGATTGCTTAGAGTTGGAGGGAGATTGGGTAAAGCTGCCATGCCTGAGGACACAAAACATCCAGTTATCCTATCCAAAGACCAACATGTGTCCTCTTTACTACTAAAGAGCATTCACGAACAGGTGGGCCATGGTGGGAGAAACCATGTGCTCTCCAGATTACGGTGCAAATATTGGATTACCAGTGCCAATGCAGCAACAAGGAAAATCCTGTCCAAATGTGGCTTCTGTAGGCGCCATAGAGGGAAGTTGGGTGAGCAGAAAATGGCCAACTTACCCACAGAGAGAATCATTCCAGATCTTCCCCCATTCACTAATGTGGGGGTTGATTATTTTGGACCAATTGAGGTCAAGCGGGACGTAGCCTAGAAAAGCGTTACGGAGTCATTTTTACTTGTATGGCATGTAGAGCGGTACACTTGGAAGTTGCTTACTCTTTGGATACTGACTCATGTATCAATGCTGTGCGCAGGTTTGCTTGTAGAAGAGGACAAGTTTCTAATCTACGTTCCGACAATGGAACTAACTTTATTGGAGCTGAAAGGGAGCTGAGAGAAGCTCTTGCTGTTTTAAATCATCAGAAAATACAAAAGGCCTTTCTACAAGAAGGGATAAAGTGGAGCTTCAACACACCAACAGCTTCTCATCATGGAGGTGTGTGGGAACGCATAATAAGGATGGTTCGACGGATCCTAACATCAGTTTTACATCAACAAACTCTGAATGATGAAGGATTCCATACAGTTTTGTGTGAAGTTGAGGCTATTCTAAATGATCGGCCCATCACCAAGTTATCTGAAGACCCCAATGATCTGGAGGCTCTTACGCCCAATCATTTACTTACATTGAAAAGAAAACCAGTGTTACCCCCTGGAGTGTTTGAAAAGGCAGACCTTTATATCAAAAGGAGGTGGAGACAAGTGCAGTACATCTCTGACCTTTTTTGGAAGCGCTGGATAAGAGAATACTTACCTTTGCTACAGGAGCGGCAAAAGTGGAGTAAGGAGAGACGAAGTCTTATGACTGGAGACATCGTACTTATCGCAGATCCTACAGCCCCACGCAGTTCCTGGTTACTTGGAAAAGTCCTACAGACATATCCAGACAGGAAAGGACTGGTGCGTGCTGCACAAGTACAAACAAAAACCAGCATACTGGACAGGCCAGTGACCAAACTTTGTCTTCTGCAGGAGGCTGTAACATAAGTTGTAGTACACAAGTACTACTAGCCACATCTGATTTTCTAATGTGTTGATTTATTTTAGATGGTTTGTTGGCTCCATTGCGTGAATGTTTATTAAATTGTTTATGCCCTCCTGCCATTAACAATTAGGGGCTGGTGTGTTGGAGCCATTACAACATTTTGTTTTGGTTTGTTTATATACTATGTATAAATTCTACACTTTTATGTTTGAACACTGTGTGGCGCATTGCCGGGGAAGGCATAAAGGTAATCAGCCTCAGGTACACAGGTGTGTGGAGAAACGGGGAAAGCATACAGCTTTTCACCGTGTTGGTGCATGTCAGTTTTGGTGTCAGTTTCGTGTCAGTCGTGTTGGTGCATGTCAGTTTTGTGAGTCGTGTTAGTCCATGTCAGCCACGTGTCAGTCGTATTAAGGTTTGAGTTTGACAATTAAACAATAAATGGGTCACAGCACCGAAATGTAGACAGTACGTATGGACATTGATTATTGGCAAGCAGAATACGCGTCCAAGCAAGTTCTCCCCTGATCCCACCGCATTGGCCTAATGTAGGAGTTGATAAAATACTCTACAGTGTCCAAACGGTAG
The DNA here is from genome assembly GCA_013375575.1 of Percina caprodes. Lineage (NCBI taxonomy): Eukaryota > Metazoa > Chordata > Actinopteri > Perciformes > Percidae > Percina > Percina caprodes. The sequence continues at coordinate 113,233 of JABXJD010000117.1, forward strand.
AAACAAAACCTCATCACATTGATTGCTCTCCTTTTCTTGTGATGGGGTTTTTTTGTTTCCAGATATCCTCTCTATAAAGGCTGTCAACAAATATTCTAAATTTGAATATATATATCTGAATTTGCACGAAAACATTTGAATCAAGGTTATTATAGTTTGGAATTTTCAATTAGTTTTTATTTTATTTGTTTTGAATTTTGCATTTCATTTGTCAAGTTTCAGTTTTTAAGAAATATTTAGTTTTACAACTTTTTTGTTTTTGTTCTGGGCCAGATATGATTTCTTTTTTTTTTTTTTTTTTTTTTAAAGTCTGTAGCTATACATACACAATACATGTTGGGAGAGGAATGGTCATGATTTATTTGGTTCCAGTTTACTAAAATAATATTTTACTGTATATTTTTCTTTTTAGTTTACTATAGCCGTGGTTTGAATATATAAAATAATTGATTGGGGAAAAACTTCAGCTGTCTGACATACACGTCCTCCTGCACGGTCCAAAGACAAAGAGGGAGAGAGGGCTACAGTGTTATTTTTACATTACATAGAACATTATTTTATTGCTTTATTTTGTAATTGTAGACCATTTAAAATACATGTTTATGATGAAATAAATAGACCTATACCATAGTTATGTCTCCCTTTGTATTGGTTTGCCCTCTTATTGGCATTATAAAAAACAAATAGATATTAAAATACATCTTAACCTATGTGTTTTTTTTTTTTAGAAGAAATATTTAAACGTAATTTTTGGACAATTTTACTTGCCCTAGGCAAGATTTCCACGGTTGCCCCTTGTATTGCAGCCAATCCCACCGTCAATCAGTGTCCATACACTTCAATGAGTAAAGTGTACGGCTTTATATTTAACAGCTTCTTTATTTTAAAATCAAAATACCTTTTGAACAAAAAAGTAATAAAAAGTCATCCTGACGCAGCATCACTTGGCTGTGCAGAGTTGGAGGCGTCAGGAGGGGTCGCAGATGTTCCAGGGATGGATTTATCAGTAAATAAAGAAAGTGTGGTACAGTGTGAGGAAAGAGCTATTTGAAACCCAGTTAATAATTGCACCTAAGCCGCATTACAACCAATGACATTCTAAACAGCAAAAATAAGGAAGCAGATTTATTTTGGCATTCTGGATGCTGATGGGATGGCTCTGTGTTCTTGTTGACTAACACTGTGCTTTTTTTTTGCATCAGTCTATACCAATAAAATTTCAATATTTAGACACTAGCTAGAAAAACTGCTAAATCTGCTCAAGATAATGTTTCGCTACAAAAATACTTGTCACGACTAATGCTCAGAAAAAACCTTACGCCAAAAATACAGTACACTAAACACACTCTTGAGTGCTGATGGACAGAATGTGTATGAACAAATTAAATAACTTATGGATAGACAATCAACTAACCCCCCTTTTACAATGCTGCTCTTACACTGTACTGGGTCCATTCAAATTAATATTTGATATGGTCAACATTCTATTTCATAGCAACATCAGTGAGGAAGTAGTAATTGATGAACACACCCTTTTCAAACGCTTAATTCCAGAAATAATATGGGATATTTTCTTTTCAGAGCAGTACAGAAACCTCAGCTTAGCCAAAATGTTAAGCCTTACAACCCTAACGTTACCTACACGACGCACAAATATCTATTTTGTGAGAAATTCTTGCACAAAATGCATACATGCTTTTTGACAATTTAAATGCAAGTGCTTAAAACTATTAATTACAACGGCTGAGGGGAAATTATAGTCTAATAATATATACATATTAATATAAACAAGTAGGTTGTATGTCACAAACGACACACTTCACAAATTCCTAACACATGAATAGCTTAATCTTTCCCTAATGAAAATGCAGTGGCAGTAACTTAACGTTACGTTAATGCTAGGTATTAATTAGCTAAATTAGGAAACATGACATGACTACCACCCATCCATAACAAGCTAACTGCAACAGATAAGTGATGGATTTAGCACGTTTTCCCTCCTCTTCTTTTTCTTCACTGGGTTGCCGAGGGCTTTGGTCTTAACATAACGTTAGCCAGTTATGAACCTTTTTTATTTATTTATTTATTTTTTTTTTTAAATAGCGGCCCGTGTTACTCACTTCTGATAACTCGCCTGCCCTCCTCCACCATTATAAGCAAGGAAACGAGAAGCGGGGGTGTGATGCGCCGGGGGCAACCAAGAAAATAGGGTATTTTTAAACAGGTGATATAGTTCTGTTTTCTTGGCTTCTTTAGTGGGATTACTAAATAATAACGTAAAATGGTATACTTATGTTAGCTTATAAAGCACTAAACCGTTGAGGGCCAAAATACATATCGGATCCATCTGCTACACTATGACCCCCCCAGACCTCTCACGTGGTCAGGGACAGGTCTGCTTTCTGTTTCCAAAGTTAGAACCAAACAGGGAGGAGCAGCATTCACTTTCTATGCTCCACATATCTGGAACAAACTCCCAGAAACCTGCAGGTCTGCAGCAACTCTCACTTCCTTTAAAGGTCCAGCGTGTAACTTTTGAAACATTTTGTCGTTCATTATCATTTTAAAAATCTGTATTGCCCTTCACAAACTTGTCCTCTTTTATGAATATTGACCACCACCATCAATTTCAAGTATTCCTTTTGGCCTGAAGACTTTTATTTTGATATTGCCTCTCTTTAAATAATTGATATCTAATACTGCACTGTAACTTTTATTCTCTTTATCTTATATTAACTGTTTTAAATGGCTCTTTAATGTGTAATGAAAAGCACTTTGAATTGCCCTGTTGCTTAAATGTGCTATACAAATACAGCAGCCTTGCCTATAACATAACAGTATTAAGTAATAGTTGAACACACATTATTATTGTTGTTATTATTATTATTATTTTTTCCTTACCCATTTTTGGCGCCAGCAGCACCCCCTATGGACCCTGTGGGCCGGCCCTGCTGATGGGGCAAATTATGACAAAAGAATTACTTTAAAAGATGCGCATGCAAAATTAAAATGCACATAAATAGAAACCAAACAAAAGCAAAAACATGAGCGAGTGCTGGGTGATGGAGATTGTCCCTTATCTCTGGACTGCTTATGCAGTCAGTCCTAAACGCCTCTCTCTCTCTCTTTCTCTTTTTTTCCCCCTCATTCTCCCTTCCTTTCAGTTCAGGCTTTTCCAGCATTAGCATATCATTACAAGCCATGCCAACAGATGATTGGGAAATTAAATGTAGCTTACTTAACTCACATTAATAATGCATGAGTCCTATGGGTGTTTAAAGGTTGATAGATAAAACAAAGTCATTAAAACATTGCACACATTGAATGACTTCATCTGTTTAAAAAAGAAAAGCTTCTGCTGGACCTTTTTAACAGTGTTGGTTTTTTTTAAAAATAATGTATTATCAATTATGGTTCCCAAGTATTTATAGTGAGAAACAATCTCAGTATGTGTAGTAATTATGTCTTTAGTCTCGGACACATTAATCAATACATAAAACTCTTTGCACCAAGATGTGAAGCCATCAACTATAAGACCATGCCCTACCTCATCATTATTTAAAAGGCACACAATGACTGTATTGTAAGTACTTGTACAGTCAGTATATAAAGTGAAAAGCAATGGTAAAAGAACACATCCCTATGGGGGCACAGTGGAAGAAAGTAGTTTAGAGGATAAGACATAATTAGCCCTGACACACAAGACATCCACAATACAGCCAACAAGTAAGTTCAAATTAAAATAACACAGCTTTTCAGCAGTTAGATGAGGCTGGATAGTGTTAAATGCAGATGAGAAGTCAATAAGTAGAAGCCAATAACCAGTATGGATTGGTTTTGTCCAAATTGCTCTTTTAAGCTAGTTGCTGTCCCTCACACTAGTATCTAGCAATACAGCTCCTATCGTGGGTTACTGGTATAGTTAAAGTGTATTGCTTGCCTGTCAGTCTTCATGGTGCTGTGTTTCCCCAAGAATCCTCTGTGACCTAGCTGTAAAGGAAGTGATGTTGGTGCGTCTGTTCCAAGGCTGCACAATCCAGTCTATAGTTTTTGTTGTCATTTGTCATTGGGATTTAGCAGAATACTAAAAGCAGCAGAAATGCAGAACTGAGTACACTTTAATCTCTGTTTATTTATAACAAGCAATATTAGCAATATAACTGTATAACCTCAGTATTTTGGGCAAAGGCTATGATGGCGTACAGAAAGATAGTTTTTAATTAAAAGCAGCATCATGAAGGGATGATTGCACTACAAGGGGATTGGGTAGAAAGACGAGGATATGGGGGAGGAGGGGATGTTGAAATAGTGTCAGTGAGTACAAACAGATACTGATGTGTAAGGACCCCCTTGCTTCAACAGCTGCATGAGAAAAAGGCAGGAGCATTGAGCTGATTTGGGGAGGCAGCCATTTTGAGGGTGGCTTTTCATGGCTCAGATGAATCTGAGAACAAAACACGGATTCACTCAGGACATCTGCATATTACCATGAACATTTTCTTTCAACACGACCCCAAAGAGAGATAAGACGATACGGTGTTGTCTTTAGCTCCTGTTACTACTTATTACTGTTGAATGTGTGTAAAGGGTGTCACAGTAATAGGAAGGTGACGTGGGAAAGGAAATCAAAAGCTCTGCTGATGGTGATTAGTGACTTAATACCAGAGATAAATGATCTTTTCGCGTCAGCTACTGTGACAATGAGATCTATATTTAGATTTTGTATATCCGTCATTTAGCTGACTCACCTACGCGCAGAGTGTGTGAACAGGTTAGAGCAATGCTTCTCAACATTTAGAGGTAGTGTCCCCAATACATTATTCAGGTCCCTTACGCGCCCCCCCGCCCCCCGAAACCCCCCTCCTGCCCCTCATTATTATTAATGTTGAATAATATTCCACTATACACTGTATATCATCTTAGTTCGGCACTGTCCGGAACGTTTTCTCCATTTTTAGGAGAAAATGTTTTCTTCACTCAAATTGCAAGCATTAAATCTTCATAAACACGCTCATGCAGCACACCATTAGAAAGCTTAAAGTCTCATGATTCCATTAAGCCCACAAAGCATAAGGTGATTTATAGCGGTTATAATCATGTTATGAAGTAAAGAAACACAGAAGGATTCTGCGCCGATAGTGTCTAAAGTCGAGCGTGCATCCCTACCTTTCTCCTCGTGTCTTTATTCACAGCGGGGAAAGAGTGTCATAAACTTTTTTTTCCTACATCGCCAACAGTTCAAAGAATAAGTACATCCAATCCTTTTAATCCAAAACGAGCTGGTCCCCTCACAATCTTGTAGATTCTGGCCGAGTTTCCTCGTAAACGAAGCTGAAAAGTCCATCATTTATGGATTGTGATCGCTCCTACCGTCTGTCCTGATGCTGCCACATTGTATCTTTGCATTCAGCCGGATTGTAAGACTTCACAGTTTTCGATTGACAGCTTTTTTTAGCCAATCCGTCTACTGTAACCTGAGTTAGCCCTTATGAAAGCCAATCAAGTCGCAGGATTTACAGAGAGCAAAAGTGGGAAAGATTGACAGCCATTCCAACCAGTCAAAACCAATTGTTATGAAACCGGCCTCCCTGTGTAGCCAATAAGAAGACAAGTTGATTGATACCACACTTGACCAGACAATTTTAACCCTGTGATGGCTCCAGCTGTGTCAAAGCAAAAATAAGGCCTTAGTTATTGCATTTCACCATTTCATCAAATTATAATGACTTATTTCTATAAATGTATGCATGTAGTTATTTCAGGTACGTCTTTGAGTGATGTGGATGTGTTTTTTAATTTGAGAAGTTTTGTATTTTGCACTTTTGGGCTTTTTTCCTGAAAGGAAATAAGAAAACGCACAGGCATATCTGTAGAAATAACTTCATAAAATAGCCATTTTCTTCTGGATTTTTTCTGTATTAAGTTGAGACATGTGGCTAGGGTACTATTTTTGTATCTAGCCCATGTAATATGCTTACAGTAGTGTTTTTTCATCATTTTACAGATTATTTACTTGGACGGAAATAGAAATTCTCTATTCTAACCTCTTTAGCTCTGTGTCAGTAAGGCCTAGTGTCACACTGACACTAGAAACAAAAAATTGAGTGTTAACTTCCCAATGACCTCAGGACCATCCCAGAGGGCCACAGTATGTGGGAACTGCATCACTTTTTTTGGGGTAAAAATTTAGGCAAGAAAAGCATGTATTTTCAAGTGTCTCTAAAGAGGTTAGGGCTGTCAAAATAAACGTGTTAATAGGTTAATCTTTTAAATGCTTGATTAACACACGCACACTCTGCCATTGGGCCATACCATAGTTTGGGAAATCAGAAGGCAATACAGCAGTAACATTGTACATCCATGCCTTGTGGATGGCTAGTAAACTGTAAAGTGCTCTGTGATAACATCCTGGGGATCACCAGACCCGCCGTCTAACTTGTTGCGGCGGAGTGAAGCGCATCTCCGTTCTGATCTACAAGGAGACCTGCGGTGTGCTGAAGGAAGAGAGTGATCCAGGATGCCAAGAAGAAGACTATGAGCGCCATCCCGCCCTGTACAGCTTCTGAGGTTAAACCTGATCCTGAATCACAAATAAAAGCCACACACTTCATCCAAAGAGACTTCCCTAGAGAGAGACTTACATATGAGGCTTTATTATTTAAATTATAACTAAATCAATGATCGTTAAAAAGCAGCTGAAGACCCCCAAAAAAAAAAAGAGAAAAAGAAACAAATCTCTTTGAGCAGAAATGGATAAAGAAAATGGTCTTTTGAATGTCAAGTTGAGTTTCAAAACCCATCCAGAAGGTTATCTCCCCAAGACTAAAGTTATTTGCATGTACTGTGATGTGAAGTGGGTTACCACGTGGGTCTTAACCCTTGTATGGTATTCGGGTCAAATTGACCCATTTCAAATTTTTACATGAAGAAAAATGGTACAAGTATACTTTTTTTCTACCTGAAAATCAACGGCTTTACCTTATTTTCTGTGATAAACATGTATTCCTGACTCAGTTCAGAAAATTAGTTTTTTCCAAGATAAGAATGATCACATGGATTTTTAACATGAATTATAACCTTACGACAAAAAATGAATCACACTTCCTTTTTTAATTGTGTTCTAGTAGACGTATATGTTAAAGACAATATTTGTTACCAGATTATGAAGAAAAATTTTATTTCAGAATTGTTTTTAAAACCCCAAATAAGTCACGGTCAGTTTGACCTGAGGGATACGAGAGGGTCTCGAAAATGAAGACAATACAAGGGTTAAATACTAATTGAGCATTAAAGCTTTAGCGCTTAGTTTCTGTCAGCGTGTCCACATGATACAAGCCTCCCCACCCCCCCTCCTCCAAGCAGTTACTAGTAGTCAAGGAGGACATGGTGGATTAAAAAAACCTGATGGACTCTTCAAAAGACGTAATAATGTTCACTTGAGTTTCTGAGCGGAAAGTCACCGGATGCCACAATCTTCTGAACATAGCCATGCTAGGAAATACAGAGAGAGTTGTGTGGAGCTGAAAGTCTTAATTAGCTTTGTAGCAACTCATTTAGAAAAGACAAAAAAAATGTGTGATTGATTTGCAATGAATGGAAATCACGTGATCGATGCGCTTCACTCCGCCACATCAAGCCAGACAGAGGATGGCGGGGTCTGGTGATCACCTGGATATTATCACGGAGCACTATACATACATATAGCAAGTCTGTGGGTGGGAATTTTCCTTTTTAATTTGGAGATGGATCTTTAGGGGCTTTAAAGGTAGGGTTGGTAATGTTGATAAGCTAGCAAGATCGGGCACAGATGTGCATGAGCACTGCGGCCTCAGTGGAGAAAGGACCTCAGTTTTACTAATCAAAACTACATCATTTTACATACATTATCATTTTACATTAAAACCACAATTTACATAGTTTCCAATTTTGTATTTATTCCCAGGAGCAATTAACGGTACAAGCTAGCCTTTGTTTTCATATTTTGTTTGAATATAAATGACTTCCCAACTATCAAGACATTGCATTTCTCTCTTCCGCACACGCTGCACAAAATAAATCCAACCAGTGTGGTGTGAACAGTGTAAATGTTTTATATAAACAATATTAAATATCATTTAGTAATCAAAACTTTGTCCAGGGCTCCAGTATTAGCAGACAGGTCTAGCTCGGGAAGTGGCAGTATCATTAGCTGTGGCAAACTATTCTGGCAGTGATTGTCCTAGAGAGAACAACAGTAACTTTACCATTTCTATGGCGCAAATATTTAGTACCAATATCATTGCCATAACTAACTCATATGTTGTCGATCAAAGAGAACCGTATATTCATCCAGGTTCACTTCTGCATCATGCTACAGGCCAGCGATACTCACCGGTCAGAGAGAGACTGTATGATAGTTAGTGCAGAGTGGTCTCATCGATCCATGTTTCCATGGTGTTAACGTTGAATTATCCTTGTTATAACTGCCAAATAATAACTAGAACTGCAAGCAGTTATGATGGGGTCCCAGCCTCATCGCGCCAGCCGCTCTGACGCAAGTCTACCCCTGCCCAAAGCGTGACGTGGGGAGGCAAAAGTCAGTAAATATCGAGACGTGTGAGCCACAAGGTCGGCGGAACATTGCCGTTGCAAATATCCCAGAGCCCGACGGGATTTTTGACAACCTCTGGTCCGTCTGGTTTTATTTGCCATAAAAGCTTGTAAAACATCAACCCTCTTGTCCATAGTCAATCTATGAACATCATTTCTTTTCAGATAAAACTGGGCTATTAGAATATTTGTGCTGCACTGAGGTCACTTGAATGTTAAAAAGGTTGTAGGACCACGAAGCCAAATAAATAAATAAAACAAAATTATTATTATTTAGTACTTAACCATTTCATTTCGTTACAGTGCAATATTTATTTGTTAATCAATACTACTTTTCGCATAATGTGTATACAAAGCTATTTTATATATGTATATACAGTAGTTGCTCTCAGGACTGTGCACCAGCCCCCCCCCCTTTCTTTTTTCTCTGCCCTACCTATACTTTATATTTTTATATTTTATATTCTTATATTTTTATATTTCGTGTCGACACTGTAAAGGGGTTGTTTCAGTCTCATTGCACAGGTGATGAATGTTCTGTATATTTGGAGTCATCCAGTGCAAAAATAAACATATTGAACATTATATTTCATATCAATGACAAACAATTTGTTTCTCACATACAGTGTATCCATCTTAGATGTAACAGTACGGATTAATTGCACAAAGACCCCGAAAAAACTCTGGACTTCTAGGCTGAATACAAAACCTTCTGTAAGGGCTAGGTAGACACCAAAGACATCAGCAGAATGGGGCGACCGTTAGCTTTTAGCTCCAAAGGACAGTATGTTTCTACTAGTTATAATCATCAGGTTATAAATCTGAAGTTCCGTTCGGCATCGTATATGACACGGTCGACTGCGGAAAGAGTAACACTGCCCGAACTGGCCTACGTTGATTATAGCGCCCCATAATGGCCAATCTACACCAAATTTGGTACAGAGCCTCAGAGCGGCGAACAAGAATCACAAGTTTCATGTTGATAGCCTTTACAGTGGCAGAGATACTGCAATTGCAAATTTTCCATACCCAAGACAAATAAATAAATAAAATGGAACATGTTTTTCACAGATCTACAGTATATCGATATCACACACAGAGCAGTACACGCTAAGCTTGCTTATTTAAAAGGCTGACACTGCCTGTATTGTCAGTAAATGGGTTAACTCTTCCCGCTGCAGATTTTCAACCGTGGTCACAAAGCACAGAGGAGACGCTATGTTTCTCTCACTAGGACTCTAGAGTCGCTACTCGCTCCAAAGCTAACCGCCCTTCTCTCACTCACCCGCTGCTACTCTCTTAAAGAGATCGACGAACACACCAACGCATACGTACAAACTTCAGGCCACTTACGTAGGCTACTGCGAAAGCTCTGCGTGGAACCTCCGCAGGACCATAAAGCACACTTAAAAAAAAAACAGGACGCGATGAAACGATCACTGAAGCAATTGGCATTTACAGTGGCATATTATATTATCTCATTTAGCTAAGGTGGAAATCAGTGTAACACCTCAAAATGCATGTTTCACTTTTTATTATCCTATATATTTTTGTATTTTTAGTTTTATAGCATAAGAGCTCTTCATTCAACAAATATTTTATTATCTTATGTTATTAGAGTACAAACATAAATATAATTGAAGTATTATAATGAAATGTTTTATTAAATTCAGGTAACGTTACATGGTAAATAATGCCATGATTTTTTTTTTAACAGGTTTCCTTGTTAAAAAAAATCCATTTCTGGATTTTTTTTTTTATTATGTCTCTCACAGTGGACATGCACCCACGATGACAATTTCAGACCCCTCCATGATTTCTAAGTGGTAGAAGTTGCAAAATAGCAGAGTGTTTAAATACTTATTTTCCTCACTGTAAATGTCCAGTGTTTACCGGTTGAGGAAACATTTTCTATTGGCCAAATAAGCATTCAAAATTGCAATATTTTCTCTGAAATATAGCAGAGTACAATGTAAAGTTTAACAAAATGGAAATTTAAATAAAAAAAAAAACTAGAAGTAAAAGTATCTGTACCAACCAGTAACAACTGAACCATTCTACAGCTTGTAATATCAGACAGGGACACACTTCCCCTTTGCACCAGCAGATGTCGACATTGACCATATCCATCAGCACTGTTTTCCCAGGGAAAAAAAGGGAGGCTGCTCCGCTCAGAGAAGTGCCCACCAGCACTCCTTGAGCTGCGGCTCTTTTATATAAACACTGGGGTGGGGCTAGATAACTGCTGACCTTGACCAGCTCATGGCAGCAGCTTATCAGCCAAGCAAGTCTGAGGTGGGAAAATCCTAAAGGGACATGGGGAGGAGGGAGCGTTTAACATTTGCTTCCCAGCTGCCTGCTGTAGTTAGATCATCCCTGACAAGCTGATCACCAGCAGCAGCACAAATACTGCATTGCACTTTCACTTCTGTTCTCTCTGTGCCACCCAGGGCACTCAAACATGATGTGTCGTAAATGAAAACAGAGAGCAGCTTTTATTTTTCAGTCTGTATACATTATTTCACTCGCGTTGGCAAATACTGCCACAAAAAGGTGATTTCTGCTAAACTACTGCATTACTGTACAGAAGTTTTCACAACAGCTGTTCCTTACAGCGTTTACTTGATGCTTGATCACGGAAAGGACTGACTGTGGCTATGAACCGAGAGGAAGTGTTTAATGTCCTCAAAAATGACCTAACATTTTTTTTTTTTTACTTTTGTTTCGCACCAAAAATACATTTTAGCTTAAATCTCAACAGCTGGCAACTGAAAACGCTTAAAATATTGTTGATGAAGCTGAAATAGACCAGAGGCCTGTACTATAAAGCAAGATTTGGCGTTAACGAGGTAACTTAAGGTTCAACCCAGGGTTTTTGTGTATCACAACGGTGGCTCTCTTGTTACCAGGTTAAATCGCCCTGGTAACTTATGCTGAACACATAACCCGCTCGGAAGCAGGTTATGTTGAAGATGGGAGATTAACCGGTATAAAAGCACCACTACTTGCCAATCAATACTCGATTGATAATGGCATCACCATTCTTAAAATCCGGTGGTGATGGGCTGATGGGTATCTTTATAAAAGATATAGATGTATGTATCTTTGTCAGCTTCTTGAGCCGTGCATTGGTTTGAATTATGTTTTTATATTTCATTTGCTCTCCTGATTGTTCACCACTGCCAGGGTTGCAACTGAAATAATAGGCTACAGCAAAAAAAGGTTATGGAATGCACAAGTGTAATTATGATCAGATCTTGTGCCTGACTGATGGGGAAGTAATATTGATAAGTCTTGTAGTTTACGCATTTACAGCGTCGGATATTTTTGCCAGCTTTCCTTCCTGGGTTAGGAAGCAGCAACTGTATTGCTTTTGGCCTGTAAAACCGTGTGTATGTTCTTCATATTTCTGTAGGATTATTGTTTTGACCTTTTTATGCAAAATTTGCCGCTCTGGTAGACCTGTCAATGATTGGAAAACCCTGGGTTGACTAAACAAGTTGTTAACCACCGTTGTAACAACAGTAACTGTGTTATAATGCCAGTTAGCTGTAATCTTGGTGGCCAACTTTGGTTATTTCTCCCCATTTTTAGGTCACATTACTGCTGGAGCATGTCCGGTTGTATAGTATTTGGTAAATTTGAGGATTTGTCATGCTAGAAAGACCTGCTATATACTACATTGCAGTCAGTCTCAGGCTCCTGAGTGAAACAACACAGCATAGAATCAGACACTTGTGGACATTCTACAGAGAGTGAATACAGGTGCAGCAGCCATGGGCAGTATGATTGGCCATACTCCACACCCCTATCTCCTCACTCTAAAAACTCACTGGGCGCTGCTGTTTTTTTGGGGGTATTAATCATATTAATACCAAATTAAAATCAATACTTCTGTTCTTCACAATAAAAGACGTGCTTCAACAACTCGTGATGCAGTGAAACCTCCATTAATTTCCACTCTGAATATAAAGTTATACTACTACCCACACGTTTGTACTGTCTTCTCTCATCAAAGTCACTTTTGTACACTTATTGGACATGTAAATGTCGATATATACTTTACTTAAACTATGCTTTATATTTTTGATTTAACGTAATTCGGTCCTCTGTAGTACCAACGTAATTCGGTCGTTGTACTGTATTCGGTACCAATACCTAATATCCACGACGTTCCACTTCCGGGATTGCTCCCAGGCCGCCACATAAGCATTTGTGACAAGAATAGAAAGAAAGAAAGAAAGAAAGAAAGAGACAGAATCTCTGCATGTACGCAGCAAGGCCGAATAAATGCTTTTTAATCTCATGTAGTTTTTCCAAGGTATTGTGAATTTTTTGTCAAGAAGTCTTTGAAACATCACAGGACACCGCAAGTCAATATTTAATTTAATGTTTCACAAAGTTTGATTTAAAAAAAAAAAAAATATTCGTGATTTGTTTGCATGTAGGTCAGGCTAGGATCAAAACGCAATCTCAAACTTTCCGGAACCCATATTTTTTTCTAGTCCTCATATTACGCTAAGAAAAGAAACACAATCATATAAGCACTGTAGAGCTAACATCTATGCTTGGCTGTAATTGTGATTACAGATCTCTCTAAAGCTTGTAATTTCTCCACCTCATGTTCCATCTGCTCTAAAAACTACGTCATCAGACTCCTAAAATAACAACAACCATAGAACCTGAAGTCTTCACCAACTCGCTCTTCTAGTCTGGTTTCCATTCCGCCCACAGCACTGAAACGGCTCTGGTCAGGGTCACAAAAGAACTGCTGAATGTGATTGACACTGGCTCGCCATTGATCCTCATCCTGCTGGATATGTCTGAAGCTTTCGCCACGGTCGACCATAACATCCTCCTTCAGCGCCTCTACCACACCATCAGACTTTCTGACTCTGCCTTGAGCCAGTTCCAGTCCCAGCTGTTAGAAGAACAGAGTATGTCACCTTGGGAGGTGCAAAGTCTCGGATACACACCGTCATCTGTTATGTCCCTCAAGGGTCAGTTCTTGACCCCACCTGTTCACCCTCTACACTCTTCCCCTTGGCTGCATCATCAGCCAACATGGAATCAGCCAACAATTATTTTATTGCTATGTCGATGACATTCAGCTATATATAGCAACCAACCCCATTTCATCTGCCGCCTCACTGTCCCCCGCGACCCAATACCGGATAAGCGGATGAAGATGGTTGGATGGCCTCACTGTCATCATCATCGCAATGATCACTGAGCTCCTCTCTTGAGGAGATAAAGGCAGTGATGAAATAACACTTAATAGCGCCAAAACAGAAGCTATTCTAGTTGGTATACCACCCCAGGGCCACCATAACCCACATCACCTTCTCTGGTTAAAACATACCACTGTCCTCAACGGTCACCAACCTGAGTGTAAGATTTGACGCTCATCTCCCATTCGACGCCAACATTAAATATCTGTGGAAGACCTCTTTCTACCAACTCAGGAACATTGCCGAACTCCCACACTCTGTGTGTTAGATGCTGAAAAACTTGTCCACACCTTTTGTCTCCTTAAGGCTGGACTACTGCAATGCTCAAGTCATCGGTACTCCTAGCAAGAGCCTTCAAAAACTACAATACATTCAAAAAAGCGCAGCTCGGATCCTATTGAAATACCAAAGTACGACCATATCACACCCATCCTTCACTCACTCCACTGGCTTCCTGTCTCATACAGGGTTAAGTACAAAATATCCCTACTCACTGCATCCATGAAAATGCACTACTTGCACCACAAACCTCTTCACGTAACTTCTGCTCCAAAAACTAAAACCCTTCTTCCCTGCCTCCATGGACCAAGCTCTGCACCATGGGGGATCAAACCTTTTGCTCAGCCGCTCCTTGCCTGTGGAATTCCCTCCCAGACCACCTGAGGGCTCCACAAACCACTGACTTTTTCAAGAAGGGCCTAAAAACCTTTTTTTAAAGAAAATAAAGATTAAAAAAAATTCTGTGCCGCTAGTGTCTAAAGTTGAGTGTGCATCCATACCTTTTTTCCTCGTGTCTTCATTCACAGCTGTGAAAGATCGGCAAAAACCTTTTTTTTTCCTACATCGCCAACAATCCAAGGAATTAGAATATCCAAGCCATTTTATCCAAAACGAGCTGGTCGCCTCACAATATTGTAATTTCTGGCTGAGTTTCAACGGAAAGAAAGCTAAACAGTTTATCATTTCTGTGCTTTCATGGCTTCTATCTCCTCTCCCGGGGCTGCTACAGTGTTTCTGAGCACACCGTCGAATTCTCCGACGTCAGCAGATTCCAATGCTGTGTTTTTCTTGTGGATTTTTTTCTGTAGTAAGTTGAGACATGTTTCTATGGTACTAGTATTGTGTGTAGCCCGTCTGATATGTCCACAGTAGTGTTTTCAAATCATTTTACATTTTACAGATGTATGACTTGGACGGAAATAGACAACCTCTATTCTAACCTCTGTAGCTCTATGTCAGTAAGGCCTAGAATCACACTGACACTTGGGAAAAAAAAATTGAGAGTGTTAGCTTCCCAATGACCTCAGGCACATCCCAGTGGGCCAAAGTATATGGGAGCTGTATCACTTTTTTTTTTTTTTTTTTGGTAAAACATTTAGGCGAGAAAGCATGTATTTTCAACTGTCACATTCTGGTAAATTATAATTGTTTTAACTTTTTAAAATCTTGTTTTACTCTTTAGCACTTTGAGATTGATTTTAACAGTAAAAAGTGCTCTTGAAATTTTGTTTTTATTATTTCCTTGTATTTATATTGTGCTGTGTTTAAAACAATTTTAAATATGTTAAGCAGCAGAGGGGCCTAAGCCGAGCCTCAGTGTATTTAGATACCGTACATTGTGTATCATTGTATTGAATGCTGGAGGAAGTTTTTTGAATGGCTTTGCTAACTTCTCAGGCTTTGCTGCTTCAATACTTTAGACATGGCCTGTTGGCTACACAGGCTTAAATCTGCACGCAAACACATCCATATACAGCGCCCCCTCTCTTCTGTGACAGGCGGCTAGATGAGCCTCAGTGAGCTGAGTAACGAGCTAATCATGAGCATCCCAATAATAATAGACCTTGTTCATAGTCCACTAATTCCAGTCATTTAGCCCTGGTGTGGCAGCAGAAATCAATTACAGCAGCTGCTCTCCCAGCTCCAATAGGATCCTGCTTTCTGCTGTCCAGCTGCACACAACACACTCACACCTTTGACTCCTGCTTCACAATAATGCATTATTTATCTATTGTTGTATATTTCTAAGTATTTGTAATATTAGTAGAAATCAGAGAATGAAAAGCCAGCTAAAATTCTAAATGTGTAAAAAAAAAAAAATGCTGTATTTCACTTAGACCTAGCACTGTAAATGTATAAAGATCAGTTTACTTGTCACGGTTAGTACTACACAGTCTGGAACAAGGGTTGTATAATAATAATAATATTAATAATAAAAAATAATATTTGGCATGTCATAGGGTTATCTCGGACAAGGCTTTAAAACTCCAAATTATTACAGAAAACTTGAGTTATAAAGTGAGATGTGTATCAGTGTGAAAGATGCTGGTGTTAACCGGGCAGAGAGGGTTCAAAGCGTTATTAAAGACACAACAGAGTCAAGTTAATTATCAGTTTCCGACTTGCAAGTACTGTTCACGTCAACACAGTGTGTTGCCTGTCGAAAACGTGTATGTTCTGAACGGGCCGATTGCTTCGCAGGATGCTTGCAGCTTTATCTAAAAACGCTCATCCAAACAAAATTACACTCTACACCGTGCTTCCTTTGGCCCTGAACAATACACCTGCCAAGACACATTTGCATTCCTAAACAATGCTAGAGCAACGCATCATTTGCTAACAGCTAGCTAGTTAGGCCAGGCTATTTTACAAGAAATAAGCCTTTATTCCTTAAGTTACATCGCTGATGCTTGAAATGTCTGAGTTTGCTAATGCAACATCTCGGATCTCCTTTACTTCATCAGATTTCTTTCACGTGAGTGACAGAGAGCTGTACCGAGCATGCCGTTCAGTGGTGTAATAGTTAATAGGGAGTTCTTGCCCACCCCTGATAATTTAACAATGCTGTTAATTGATCACTGGTGCATCATACAATGATTGGAAAATATAGAAAACATACAGAAGCACAATTTAGTTGTGTGCCTTGAAAGTATTTTATTAGCAGTTTGGTTAAGCCAGTTGAACCCGTCTGTGTCTATCTGCAGTGAGGATCTGTGTGGAAATGATTTAACCATTGTGTGTAATCTGCAGGCTTTGTGGCCCTGCTTCTCCCTGCAACACTTGTACACAATCAAAGAGCACAAAGAGAGGGAAGGAGTGATTCCTAGAAAACAATTTGCCATCTGTGCTTAATGGCATCGGACGGCTGTCCAGCGACCTGCGCTACAGGGGACTGGCCCTGGGGCCAACGTTTTAATTAATTAATTAATTAATAGACAAGAGTTAAAAAGAAACAAAAAGAGCTACAAGCCAAGCCCTGCTTTGAAACAGTCCTCATCAAACAATAGCATTTTTTTCCAAAACTGAGCAGGATATTTTTTTCGGATTAAAGTTTCTGATAATACACCAAACAGTTTGAAAAATGGCAAATGAATTGAAGGGGTGCCTTCAATCCAAGACTGGGCTTGGGTAATGAACATTTACATTAGCAAATGGGGAAAAGGCGTGCGCTGTGGAGAGGCGTATACAATGTGCTCATATGTTATCAGATATACATAATGTGTTTATTTGGTTTACAGTTGTCTATTTCGTTAATGTTTTTAATTTTTGTGTAGGTGGGTGGTGATGACAAGGGGGGAGGGGATGGGGTTACATAGGACACATAAAAGAGTTGTTCTAGACCAAAGCTCCTAGACGGGCCTCAGAATTACTGCAGGGGGGCTGCCAAATTATAATTTATGTAATGTTTTATCAAAAATGTAATTGTTTTAACACAAATCCAACATATTATTAGCAAATATAAATCAACCCATTTGTAGAAAAAAACTCCAGTGATGATGGACTTACTGGCCTATAAGTCTCTCTCAGATACAGGTAGACCAAAGCTAGTTAGCTAGCCAAGGCTAACAGAGTTGGCCAGAGGTTAGCAGAGTTGGCAAGAGACTCATCCACATGCTATCTCTGTCCCAAAGTCAACCACATTAAAGCTCAACTCATATTTGAATAATAGACAATTCAGCATACATTTTGCAGAGCTTAAGGAGAGGCAACTGGAGCGTTCCATTCCAAGTTGTAGAAGCACTCTGTAACCAACCTGTGGTGTGGCCTAGGTTTCCAAATATGAACCCAACTCTGAGATGGTTTTGAGGAATAGTTGGTATTCAATGACCTTTTGAAGTGAACTTTTTTGTTTCTAATCTAATCAAGGCTTCCTCTGGGCTGGAGTCAAAGATGCTACTTCTAAAACACACACACACACACACACACACACACAAAAAAACAGCCAGCAAAAAAAGCAAGAGGAAATCAGACACACACACGCTCCTCCGGAGTTTTATTTACTGTCCTTGCCAACTATGTGAAGAGGATGAGTGTAGAGATACCCAGAGGCATTCTGCAGAGCTTCTGTGTCTCTGTGTTGTACCACATATTAACCCGTGTGTCTAATTCGCTTGCGGTCCATTTGATTGGATGTCGCCTGTGTGAAGATGGTGGGTGGAGGCCAGCGTTAGCCAATCCCAGAGCAGTGTAGCCCTCAGGCTGTCAGTGAGCAGCATTGCCATGGTGATGTCATCCTCAAGCTGTGAGCCCTCTATCTGACAAAGCATACTGATTACTGGAAGAGAGGAGAGAGAGAGGACTGATGGTGAATCTGATGATTAAGCTACGAGCCGTGGGCAAACTGATACCAGATTTTCACACTGATCAGCCACACAAATCAGCTTCCTAACACATTCTGCCAGAAATAGCATGTGATGTGACTTCTGATGATCTGCGTGTGGGAAAGAACTGAGTTGAAATCCCTGATTTGTTGATCAGACTGAGATGATTAGACATAATTATCCATGGCTATGTTTTTGTCATTGATTTATTTTGATAACCTGTGCTTGACAAACCAGTAGTCAATAGCGCTGTGATGAGACACTCGGCTCACGACACGATACACAAGATCGGGTTGAGACGAGACAGGATTTTAACATTATTTTAAAGGAAATCAACAATAACGAAATATGACTGGAAAAATGGTCTTTTATTCTGGGAAGGGTTTTACCACAAACTCCAATGGCTGGCTTCTCTCCTGTATAACTAACCTCTTCAGATCTAATAACTGTGATGTGAGCTTCTAACTTCTAATTGAAGATGTGTGTGACCTTCTCACTAACCCTACTTTAGGCTCTTCAAATAACAAAAACTTATTTAAGTGCTAACCACAATCAAAGTAGTACTATCTCAATTATCAAAGTGCAAACAGAGACTGAACTGAAGTATGAGATGCTGCTGAGCCTGAGATATAGTCTGTTATTTTTCAGGAATATGAGCATGTCCATGTTCTCTATCGGATCGAGACTAGTTATCCACCATTCCATATCTACGGTAGAAAGAGTCTCTTCACTCAGAGAACCAAGGTTACAACGTAACCAAGCGTTTTCATTGTAGCTACTCCAGTATCCATTTATGACCATTTTAGCACAAGGGTAGAACATTTCTGTTCATGTGATATTAAACGTAAAGTTATACCTCTTAACCATGGACCCCCTTGAAAACGAGGTAGGGGTATCTATCAATACATTTTCAGTAAACCTCAACAAGATCTCATCACACCTCTAGTATTCAAACACACCTTTCATTTGCTTTACAGAGGAATGAAAAGCCTTAAGACTGACACATTTCCTCGCAATTTATCTGCGGTTGAAATCAAAATGTGTAACGTGCTAAAAATGGCGGCCATTTCAAATCGAAAGAGAAAAAGCTTTGATGTTTCTGTTTTATACCATGTCATTCAAACATGGCAGTGTAAACATATACAATACATTTTTCATTTAATCTTCATTTAAAAGGATAAAAAATTAGAGTAATTATGAATGTACAAACTATTATAATACTGTTGTATCATCTGCTTGCAATGATTATGGGCAATAGTTTTATCCCGATGCCGTTTGTTCTCATAGTTATAAACTCTATTAACTCTTGGACCTCCTTGCAACTAAGTAAATATGGCAAATATACACAAAATAATATAAAATACTTGTTCAGCTGTTGTACAGTACTTTAAAAAAGAAAACAACAAATAACTGATTTTGTTGGTTTTAATTACAATTTACTTTGAACTCTTAATATTAATGTGGATTCTATTTCACTAAATGCATTTTGCTTATTCAAACTCCCGAGAACCGATTTGATAAAATCTCCCAAAAATATTTTTATTCCTAGAATTCAATTACATTTTATTTATAGTCTTAGGAAACATAAGAGTTGTTCTAGACCAGAGCTCCTAGGGGGGCCTCAGAATTACTGCAGGGGGGGCTGCCAAATTATAATTTATATAATGTTTTATCAAAAATGAAATTGTTTTAACACAAATCCAACATATTATTAGCAAATATAAATCAACCCATTTGTAGAAAAAAAAACAGTGACTTACTGGCCTATAGGTCTCTCGCAGATACCGGTAATCATGAGGATTCACTGTGCCACATGTATGCTGAACATTAAAACATGATTTACAAAATCATGCTAACAATTATTTTGCTACCTTAGTGTACTATGTATGTAAAAATATTTTAGGTAACCCTACACTTTATTGTAGATCAAGTTTAATATGCAAGGTAATTTTATGCGATATATGTAGAAGGGGTCCCTGCTCCGTTTCTCACAGAAATGGACTCACTTAAAAAACCCTGTTCTAGACCAGACTCTTTAATTTACAAAGAACCCACATTTCCCCCCCATGAGCAAGTATTTGGTGCGACAGACACAGATATTTGTAGATAGATACAGCATTGTGAGATTAAATTGAAAATTGGACTTTATCACAATTAATAATGTCAGAAGTTTCTCCAGTTTGTTCATAATTTCATAATTCACGCAATTTGTCCACATTTCTTATAAATGATCCTTTAAATAAGGAATTGGCTAGTGGCGGGCTGTGTATTTTTCATTTTTAGTTTGTAAATACGCAGGAACACCAAAACTGGGACAGAACGTGGATTAATACTGCGATGTCTACACAACCGTGTGAGTCGACTGACTTCAACGCTAATAAAAACTAAAGTAAAACTAAGCATTTTCAAAAAATAAAAACTAAACTAGCAAACCTACTTCAAAAACAAATTCAAACTCAACTGAATTTGAAAACAAAAAGTCAAAACGAAATAAAAAATAATGAAAAACTACCCAAAAAATAACCTTGGTTTGGTACTGGCAATTTGTTTTAATGATGTCGTGATGTCAATTCTAAGCTAAATAAATTTGTATTTTTCTCCGAATCGTGCAGGCCTCATCAGCGGGTGCATTATATAACATGCTTCATTTCGTGAGAGGAGTAGTGCTAAAGCACTGTCAGAATTAAAAAGTAATGTTGAAACATTGAAGAGCCTGAGAAACCTCACTCAATGGCCACTGCGACACGATCCACGGAGGAATGAAATGCCACACCGTGGCTACAACAACGGGACGGAGTGCACGCGCAGGACGCGCTACAACAACGGGACGGAGTGCACACGCAGGACGCGCTACAACAACGGGACGGAGTGCACACGCAGGACGCGCTACAACAACGGGACGGAGTGCACATGCAGGACGCGCTACAACAACGGGACGCTTGTGGTTAGGAGAAGAACAACCGGGCAAGGAACCGTCACACGCAGGAGACGGCGACAACAACAACGTTGCGGGTGTGATTAGGACAAGAGCGTGGACAGGACGCGATCCCCCGGTCTCCGGGGTGAAAGTCCTGTGTTGCTAGACCCTTCCACCCCCACAACCAACCTCCTTACGCGGCTTTTCAATGCTGCTTGCTACCGTAATCGTGCTGTTGTTACAAAAGATTCTTTAAAATTCTTTAAAATTCGTGCACCACCACAAAGAAAACGAGAAAATCGTGTCCCTGGACATCATAGGACAGTTGCCTAAATTATTTTCTGGATGGAAGGCCACGGGCCAAATATAGACACAGCGTGTAGACACAGTGTACATATGGAATTTAAATGGGAAGTTTACCAGCACTGTGCTTTGAGTTGCTGTTAAACTCAGATTGCGTACTTTTTAACTTCAAACAAACAAAAATGGATGTTTCGTAGTCATTGCTTTTAAAATAAGAAGAGAATAAGCAGGAGCATGTCAAATCCATGGCAGGCCAAAACAAAGAGAGCACGGGCCAAACTTGGCCCACGGGCCCCAAATTGGGTGGCCTTGCTGTACATGAATCAATAGATTAAATAACACCACCATTTCACGAACTGCTGTGAGACTGGGCTGGCATCTCATTAATATTGCATGGTCTGTAGCTGATAGACAATCCCCAATAGCTGCTATTTCCCTCGATGCGCAAAAGGCATTTGTTATGGTTAAATGAAAATTAGAGTAATTTTTGAAATTGTATGGGTTTGGCAGTATTTTATAAAGTGGAGTAAGATGCTGTTTAAGCACCCAGAGCCTGCAGGGCAAACTAACTAATTAATTTCATAATACTTTGCTTTTGCAAAGGGAAGAAGACAGAGCTCATCTCTTCTCCTTAGTTGTTTTGTTAAGCCATAGAGCCTTTGGCAGCAGCCATAACGGGGGAGTCTAACGTCCCAGGTGTCATGGTAGGAGGTGTAGTGCACTAACTTGCTTCATGCAAATTATATATTACTTTTTGTGTCCAAACCTAACCGATCAATACCCTGTCATACCCTGTTGTGGATCATTGACTCTTTCTCGAAATGTTTAGGTTATAGGGCAAATTGGCCCAAGTCAGAAGCTTTACCTTTAACAGCTCAGTGCCCCGTAGCAACCTTCCAGTCAGGTGCATTTCAGTGGCCAAAGCAAGATATCGTATATCTGGGTATCTTATTCATCTTATCTGATTTATTTCGTATAACTTCGAACGGAATGCAAGAACAACACAGCCATTTGAGACCAAACATTACCTAGACATACAGTACATCTTTACCCACATACAGAAAACACACAAACACACACATACACGCAGACTTGCAAAAAGATTGGACAGCAAGATAAAAATAAAAATAGTTTTGTTGCCCACTACTTCCTTTCAGGTAAGGTTTACATTTCCATCTCTGAGGATCCACATATATGGTACCCAGAGCTGAAAAAAGTCTTTACTGCTGGCCTTAGCAATGTATGTCAGTCTTTCCAGGCCTACACAGTCTGGAAGCCCCTTTAGACACATCTGTAATGCGGGTCCATATTCTTCTCGCACAGTGCAATAGCCCTCCTTGCTTGAAGAAGCCGGAAGTCCAGAAGTTTCTCTAAATTGATCTAAATATATGCCAAGTACGCATAATTTGGCATTTAAAGGGACTTCCATGTTGAACAGCTCTGACAAACATTTTATGACATCCTTCCAGAAGATGTTAATCTTTGGACACTCCCAAAGACATTTGGTCATTCACACTTTCAAGCAAACATCTGGAAAATTAGCAGACATGTGATGTAACCTGACAGGGGTGACATACATCCTCATCAACCATTTATACTGAAGTAACCTCAACCTTGTACTTATTGTCTGTTTCTGCTCTTTTACACAAGCCCCGCTCCATTCCACCACCACCTATATCCTCGTGTATATCAATTTTCCAAGCATTAAGTTTATTCTTTGTTGATTCTGTACAATGTGCCACCAATAGTGTTGTTTTGGCAGCCTGTTTTAGTCATTTTTTCAAGCTGTTATTTTATTTTTTATTAGCTTTAGTCACGTTCATTCTCTTTTTAGTCTAGTCAACTTTCAGTTGACTAAAAGTCTTAGCATTTTAATGTTACGTTAGTCAAATTTATCCATGACTATTTTTGTCTAGTTTTAGTCAACAAAAACTGACGGCATTTAGTCTAGTCTCTTTTTAGTAATGTAATTCTATTACCCAGTCAACATAGTGTACATACGTACCTAGTAGTATAGACAAAACCCAACAAATTGTATTTTTAAGAGAACATTTTTTGTACCTTTTTTAAGTTCCTAATATCTGAAGATTAAAGATAAAAGTTCATTGGTAAATCTGGGATAGACCCTTGCTCAATGCTCTCCCAGGCTGGGGGTTGTGTTGAAGAGAAATAATTTGAGGCTATAGTGAGTTGGGCGGCCATATAATACCATGTGAGATTAGGAAGTTGAAGGCCTTCCCTCTCATAGGGTAAGTTATAATATATAACTAATATAATATAAACTTAGAATAGTTTGAGGCGGACTCTAGTCTTTTTATTGTTCCAGATTAATTAAGCAAATAACTTGTTAATTCTCATAAAAATGTTTGGTAGTGGCAGTATTTGAAAATAATAAAAGAATTTGGGCAGAATGGTCATTTCTAATATATTTATTCGACCAATCAAAGATATAGGTAAATTGGGCAAGCAAGCCAATGTTTCGCTTACAGGGGTTATGATTTTCTGATATTACATCACTGAGTTCGGGAGTAATCTTAACACCCAAAAACGTCTTTAGTTCTTAATAATAAACATCAAAACTGATTTAAGATTGCTGATTTTATACCCGGAAAACTCACCAAAATAATTGATTAATGTCATCAGATTGGGAATACTATCTTTAAAACTTGTCAAGAAGAATAGTATATGCAAATAAAGAGATACTGTACAATGATCTGTCCCTCACCAATTGTAATGTCCTGTACGTACTCTCAAAGCCATGACTAGGGGTTCAGTTGCTAGTATGAATAACATTGGGGACAAGGGGCAACCCTGTCTGGTGGATCGGTTAACATCTCAGCATTCGGGTGTGTATATAATAGAAGGGGAGGATGTGTTCATGTTGCAAGTGGTATGTTGTTTAAAAAGATCTATATATAGATTCATA
This sequence comes from Percina caprodes, assembly GCA_013375575.1. Classification (NCBI taxonomy): domain Eukaryota; kingdom Metazoa; phylum Chordata; class Actinopteri; order Perciformes; family Percidae; genus Percina; species Percina caprodes. The sequence continues at coordinate 137,800 of JABXJD010000117.1, forward strand.
ATTTTATATAAAGTATGTTTTACTGATAAAGTGGGATAGGAATTCAAGGTTGAACCCCAAAATCTAATGTGGATACATAATAACTGTGCATTCTTGTTTTGATAAACCATATTAACGGTTACCAATTATGTGTTAAGCTTTTACCATTACTGTTCCATATGGTCAGACATGAGTAGGCTCTGATGGTGTCATGATAGTTTACATAAAAAGGCTTCCCGCTGCATCTTCAAGCACCGAGGCTCATCTGGTAATCTCTGGCGACTTGTTTCTGCCATTGCTTTGTCATCATAGCCCAGATGACACTCATGTCAAATGGTCCAGTGGGAACGTGTGTGTGTGTGTGTGTGTGTGTGTGGGTGTGTGTGTGTGTGTGTGGGGTTGGGGTTACAGAGGTTAAAGGGAGCTAATTTCACGGCTTTTCATTTGTACTGGTCTCAGGAGATGAGCTCTCTATAAGCATTATCACTTCCAGCTGGTTGTAATGGGACAGACGGGACGGGGCCACATACCCCACACATGCACACCATCCAGGGCCTTTGACCAAAACAGGCCGTCATTGTTCTTAATGCACATTTTTTTTATATATATTTTTGTGGTTAGTATTGTAGTACTTTAGTGCTGTAGTATTCTAGTAGTACTTTTCAACTCTGAAATCATTTTGACTTCTACAACATGAATAATTTACTCCCGTTTTTAATTTTTCTGTCTCTTCTTTTTTTTAAATCTTAATTTCAATAACTGTGTGTGACCCAGTAGACCAAGAGCATTTTAACAAACACTATAGTCTAAAATATCTTTGTATGCTGTAAGCATGAACTAGTCAGAAAAGAAAAAGGGTAGCACTACATACCTTTACAGCACGGTAATAACATGGTAGTAGTGGGGTAATAGCTTGATAATAAATAGGTAATATTTGGGTAATATTAGACCTGAAATTTATGTAACAGCGTAATAAGGGGCCAAAACAAAGGGTATCATTGGGGAAATACATTTAAATATGGCAACAACGCAAAACTATTAAGCAATGGTAAAGTCATATTTTGGTAACAGTATGACAACCTTAAATGGTTTTATTATTGCAATATTTGCATTACAATAGTTTTATGATATTAATGAGGTAATTATTTGATAATAATGAGGTAATATGAAGTAGCTGTTTTCACAATATCTTCTTGCATTGAGGATGTCAGAGTTGAGCTTTTAGCACTTTCATGGACTTTTCAGTCCCTCCAGAATTTTGCGGCCTTTTTAAAAAAAAAAACAATTTTATAAAAAATTGCGATGAAAGTTGCGATGTTTGGGGTGGCCTCTGGCTCACCCAGGAAGAGTGTTCACCCCATGTTGACTGAGTCTTGCAGCACGCAGGGTTCGAATCAGACCTGCTGCCCTTTACTGCGTAACTGCGTATTGCTCGCCCCCTATCCAGTCTATCCACTATAATAAAGGGAAAAAGACCCAAAAAATAATCTTTAAGAAAATGAATAAATAGTTCTTTAAAAATAAAAAGGAAACTTGTTTTGGGGAGAGTGCTGTCTTCGGTATTGCTCTATACACTGACAGCCAGCTAAACTCTCTCCTAACGTCACGACCCTCGAGACAGTCATTCCCACGGCTACAGGTTTAATGACGTTACAAGGAAAGTGTGAAACCGTAACATCCAAAAACAGACTAATCAATTCTATGCTAGCTTTTAACATACTATTTAGCCTAAGGAATGTTCAGAATGTAATTTCATCAATTGAATTCATCATTTCCTTTCTAACATTATAAAATATAAGTCATGACTATTAAACTCATAGTGATTATGCTGTACAAAGACATTTTTACATGTAAACAATATTATGTTCATTCATACCAGTGTATGTTGGATGCCGCAAATATTAGTATAATATGATAATGGCTGGTGGATTTAAGACAAAAAATAATAATTTATTATTACATTTGTGTCAGTGGCTTGTTGAGCTTTACATTGTTAGTTCATTTCCTATCCTGGGCTGGGACACATTCATACAGTTTGATAAAGGACTTATTGGACTTTAACATATCATTGCTCTTACAATAACGAGTGTAGCTGTCCTCAATTTAGGTCATCCTGTCGTCTCATTTCCAGTTTTTCCTGCATCCACCGCGTGTGTTTGTGTGTGTGTGTGTGTGTGTGTGTGTGTACACACGTCAGACTAGGCGGGAACTCAGCAGCCCCGCCCGCTGCAGAAAGTCGACAGGATAGAAACAGCAGCCGCTTCAGTGACATCAGAGTGAAAACACGTTACAGCGTACATTGATGTTAAAATGTACACTCAGCTAAAGGATTATTAGGAACACCTGTTCAATTTCTCATTAATGCAATTATCTAATCAACCAATCACATGGCAGTTGCTACAATGCATTTAGGGGTGTGGTCCTGGTCCAGACCATCTCCTGAACTCCAAACTGAATGTCAGAATAGGAAAGAAAGGTGATTTAAGCAATGTGGAGCGTGGCCTGGTTGTTGGTGCCAGACGGGCCGGTCTGAGTATTTCACAATCTGCTCAGTTACTGGGATTTACACCCACAACCATTTCTAGGGTTTACAAAGAATGGTGTGAAAAGGGAAAAACATCCAGTGTGCAGCAGTCCTGGGGGGGAAATGCCTTGTTGATGCTAGAGGTCAGAGGAGAATGGGCCGACTGATTCAAGCTGATAGAAGAGCAACTTTGACTGAAATAACCACTCGTTACAACCGAGGTAGCAGCAAAGCATTTGTGAAGCCACAACACGCACAACCTTGAGGCGGATGGGCTACAACAGCAGAAGACCCCCCCGGGTACCACTCATCTCCACTACAAATAGGAAAAAGAGGCTACAATGTGCAAGAGCTCAACAAAATTGGACAATTGAAGACTGGAAAAATGTTGCTGGTCTGATGAGTCTGGTTTCTGTTGAGACGTTCAGATGGTAGAGTCAGAATTTGGTGTAAACAGAATGAGAACATGGATCCATCAGGCCTTGTTACCACTGTGCAGGCTGGTGGTGGTGGTGTAATGGTGGGGGGGATGTTTTCTTGGCACACTTTAGGCCCCTTAGTGCCAACTGGGCATGGTTTAAATGCCCCGGCCTACCTGAGCATTGTTTCTGACCATGTCCCCCCGCCTTTATGGCCACCATGTACCCTCCTCTGATGGCTACATCCAGCAGGATAATGCACCATGTCACAAAGATCCAATCATTTCAAATTGGTATCTTGAACATGACAATGAGTTCACTGTACTAAAATGGCCCCCCAAGTCACCAGATCTCAACCCAATAGAGCATCTTTGGGATGTGGTGGAACGGGAGCTTGGTGCCCTGGATGTGGATCCCACAAATCTCCATCAACTGCAAGATGCTATCCTCTCAATATGGGCCAACATTTCTAAAGAATGCTTTCAGCACCTTGTTGAATCAATGCCACGTAGAATTAAGGCAGTTCTGAAGGCGAAAGGAGGTCAAACACAGTATTAGTATGGTGTTCCTAATAATCCTATAGGTGAGTGTATACTGGTTAGCAGGACAGTCTGACATGTTTTGCACCGTCTTTTGATGTATGTTTTGTTGGTGAATGTGAAATGTTTGAGTCACACACGTCTTGTCAGAAACCCAGAAATGAATTTGGCCACATGTGTGATGTCAATCCGTTCTCACTTCTGCTTGGTCATTGGCTCTCAGAGTCACATACTGATACAAGACTGGTACATGGGACTGCTGGGATTGGTTGTAGCCGGAAACTTCGGTTATTGGTCAAATTTACGAAAAAGTTGCGGTGATTGGTCAATAAAAGCTTTTCCATCTTCTAGTTGGATACCTAACGCTGTTTTAAAAAAAAAAATCATTTTTCTATTTTTACTAACCACACGGCAGTAGTTATCTTTCAAAAATAATGCCTGCGTGACATACGGAAGGCAGTGTCTCCTGCACTCTACCTTCCTAAACAATGGGCGAGCCAGAGTGCCATCCACGTTACAAGGAAACATCAACTCAGCAAGTAAAACTGTAAGACTCTTACATCTGACAAATATGGTATTACTGGCAGGTGATGTGGAGACCAACCCTGGCCCACATCTTTTGAACATTAACTTCCAGGCTAATTTAGCCTTGCAACAGGCTCAGTTGGCCCACTCTCACTGGCTAACACAGCCACAGCTCAGCTGTGGTCATTCCCCACATGGCCTTGGGCTCCTGTGACCATCGATTTGTTAATTTCTACCATAACCACATCGTTTCCAGCTGCAGGAGTGTTACCTTTGGCAGCTTATCCTATCCAGCTGTTCCGGCGGTTCACACAGCTGTACCGAGCTGAGAATCAGCTATGCAACAGCGGAGCCTTGTGAACACTTGTCTCCACCACCTCTGACCAACATCACAGTAGCGGAGCTGTGCCTAGCTGCCATCGGTGAGACAGAGATACTACCCAGCGCATCAGCAACCGTACTGTGCCGAGGGTCAGCGATGCAACAGTAGAGGACCAAAGGTTGCCTACTATCGCCCGATACAGTTTCCATCTCCGCTACCCTTGGCCAGCAATGAGGAGACGCTGTGCTCAGCCAATGTCAGCTTGACTGCGGACCTCCCAACAGGTCTGAGCTGGGAACCAGCGATGCAGTGGGAGGCCATCACCACAACGCCCGGAACAAAAGGACAGTTTCCACACAATGGCGCATGTGTGATTCTTAACCCAGTACTCAGAAAACATAAACAACTCATATTATTTAGGACACTGAATGAGGCTAGGACTGTCTGGGATCCACTGTTTGGGGGTCATAGAAATGTATGCAGCTTGGTAGCGATACATGAACAGATTGAACATTTGTTATGTAATTCTAACGTTGATTTTATGGGTTTATCTAAAACGTGGCTCACCAGCTCCTCACCCGAAGCTGCTGTGTCACTATAAGAATACCAAACTTTTAGGAAGGATAGGGGTCAGGGGGTTCTCATGTATGTTAAAAACAACTTGAAATGCAATCGGATCAAATGGCCCAGTAACATCACACTAGAATGCATTGGTGTAAATATCTCCCTTTCGAGAGAGATATCTCTTACAGTTATCTGGATCTATCGCAAACTTACTGCTAATCTGGATTTCCATGACCAAGCACTCCTTACGTTTTGTTATCATAAAAAAGAAATCCTCCTTTTTGGAGATTTTAATGTCAATTGGGATAACAAAAAAGATTACTCAGCCAGAATTTACTTGGTTTTCTCCAATAAACCAGAAAGGATCACAAACACCCACAACCTGTTAACAGGTCTCTTAGACCACATTGTAATCTTTTTTTCTAGAAAGGTCAAATGCTCAGGAAATTCATGTCATACTTCAACCAACCATACTATTAATATGACAATTCACAAGAACTAACTAGAAAATATGGACAGAGCTTTGAAAGATATTGACTGGATTGGCCTTATGGAATGCGAGGATGCAGATGCTGGCAGTGACTTATTTCTCTTGAAAGTCAAAGAGGTTCTCCTCTCTTTCTCCAGGAGGGGGCACCATGGGAGAAAGAAGTCCAACTCTCTCCCCTGGCTTAACCCTGCCTGTTTAAAGCTAATAAAGCATAGGGATCAATTACTCAGAAAATCTCTTAAGTCTGGACTTAATATAGACAGACTTAAATAAAGGGATGTCCGAATTACGAAAGACCAAATTAAACTTTTTCATCCAAATGATTAAAAACGCTGGAGGTAACGGTAAAAAAAATATGGCAGAACATAAATAAATTGACAGGGAAACAACCTAAGCAGGCCGCTAAAGCCTTAGAATTAAAAATTAACAATCTGCTGGTGAGAGACACTGTTGTTCTGGCACAAGAGCTTAATTCCTTCTTTGTTAAATCAATAGCAATATTTGGTGAAACAGTTCACATCTTACGAGGGTTCTGATCAGCAGGTTCATACTCTTACCTTAAGTATTTCAAGAATGTTTTCAGCTTTTTGGCAGATGATGTCCTAATATTGTTAATACCTCCCTACTCTTTGGAATTTCCACACATGTTTCAAACATGATTTAGTTCCACCACATTTGAAAAAGTGTAACCCAGATCCATTTTAAAACTTTCATTCCGGGGAATCTTTTTAAAAAGCTTGTTTACCAATTACCAATTAAAATATATGTATCTGTCATAACAATTTATTCTGCTCTGGTCAGAGTTATAAACAGTGACAAAAAAACTATGACAGTGCTGAATTATTGAATAAAGGGGGAAACATGTGCCAGTTACAAGCTAGATGGCACTGTGTTTCAGCCAATCTTCAAGTTTTGATAAGATGAGAGATAATGGGGCCAAAGCGTAGCTGGCACTGATTATTAGAAACAATGGCAAAACAAACATCATGGAGTGACCAAGGCTCTGTCATAGCACTCTCTAAGGTACGCCAACAAACAGACACATCTGGGTTAAACCAAATGAGGAGGGGCCACAAAGGACCAGAAATAATGTCTGAAATTGGGGTTGTTTGCCTTTCCAGATAAATTTCCCATCAATGCCCGGTGATTTGTCCAAGCTAGCTGATTCCTCTGCTCATAACTGAGGCAAGTCCAGCTGATTCAACCAGTTAGATTCATCCAAAGTAACCTCAGATTCATACAACTTGGAATAAAACGTCTGAAAGGATTTATTTATTTTAACAGTCAGTTCTAATATTACCATCTGAAGATTTATTAGCAGGAATATCTGCAAAATAATCACTGGCTCTTAATCTCATAGTGAGAAGGTGACTAGGTCTAGCACCCTGAAAGTAATAGTGCTGTCTTTCTCTGTGAATTAGAAATTCAGACTTCTGTTTCAAAATGTTGTTTATCTGAAACTGTGCTATAAACTGAGTGATGTAGGATTAATTCTTCAATAAGGAAGTATTAAAGCCCGATGTAGCAGCATATTGAGACAGTCGGTCTAGGGTGGTAACGCAGAGGATCTCTTTATGGTCCGACAATGCCATTGGAAGTACGCCTCTTTATCAATTGAATGGAATAATTGAGGGGATGCAAAAAGAAACTATATTCTGGAAAAAGTGATTATCTTTACAGGTGGTATTAACTGCACGCAAAAAATATATATAAGATCCAAGCTGCCGGCCCATGATTTCAAATCATTTGTGGCTTGAGCCTGAACCCCAGTGACCTTTGCGTTTGACTGATCAATATTTGGGTCCCACACAGCATTCAAGTACGCACCAAGAAAAGAACAGTACGTCAACTCCAGCATTTGATTGGTGAGCGATCTGTGGAAATTGCCATTTAAAACATTAGTTGCATAGCTGACACAAGTGCAATTTTCCTAAAACTACACTCTGTTGTAGAAATCACAGTTCTGTCTGTATTGCCTGACTGTATTGTTCTTATGACAAAACGCTAAGCGGAAGATTCCATTTGACAATAATGGCCACTCCTTTGTTTTTTGAGCTTGCTGAGGAGGATGCAACTGTATGATAGAATCTGTTGGCCAGGTGGTATCACCTGTCAGTCTGTAGCAAATGCGTCTCCTGTAATAATGCAATGTCAACATTTGTCTTTTTAAGTAAGACTAGGGTGCTGTCTCGCTTGTGAGCTGCATTGAGACCACCACAGGTCCAGACTAAAAATGTAAGATCACCCATTATCAATAAAGCTGTGTAACATTGACAGTGACACACTAGGAAATGCAAGAAGAGAGCGGGGAACATAGTCAGAAGGCTAACACTCAAAATAGGTTTGTGGTCAAGATTTGACACGAGGCAGCGAAAAGGAAGAGCTGCCCATAGTTACTTGGTTGCAACCACAACTGATTCCACTAAATTGAGTTTAAAATAAGTTAATTTCTTGTCTACAAAAACAGGAAACAAAAAACACAAAATAGCAGGCACAATAGAAAGGAGACTCTAACCTAGTAGTGTCCTAACTAACCTATGGAGCGCAGGACAGGACAGATATGTCATTCAAAAACACAGTCTCTGTAATCATATCAGAAAACAATGGAATAAAATAAAACTAGGACACGTCAAGAGATTAAGACAAACCATGTTCATCAGGCCGTTGTTTTAATTCTGATCTTCTTCCACTCCGTGACAGTCTCCGCGAACACTTGAGGACTGTCTTCAGCATCCTTGGCGGAGATGAAAGCTCTGTACTGGGAGCCGTCCTTGTCATCAGTGTTGCCGGGAAAGGCAGAACAAAATCCAGACCCTTGACTCGTGTCCATGGTTTGGCAGAAGGCTTGGCGATGCTTGACTGTTTTTCTTGTGTAGCATAAAGAGACTACAGCTGCATTTCATTGTGCAACACTGTGTTGTACAATGACATTGGATGAACCTTGAACCATATACACTTTAAAGCAGAAAAAAAACTTTAAATGATGATGAATGATATGAATGACCAGATTGCATTGTGGGATTTCAGCTTTAAATCCGGTCCTACTGTAGTGTTCTGTCCACACTTCACCGGTAATAAGACAGAAAAAACATTATTAAAATAAAGAAATTAACCATAACATCTTGTAAATAAATGTTGCGTTATAGTTTTAAGAAAACCATAAATGTTGATTAAAACAGCTGCTATTGTACTAAAAATACTAATAATAGCAAAGCAATAAGCTTCTCTGCTGCAGCCCGACTGGCAGAAAGAATTGTGCTGTGAACACCAAAGATGCTTCCAATTAATATACATTACTTTACATTGTCGCTAAAAAAATGGGAAAATCATGTCCGGGTACACAAATTAAAAGATTATATTATGTGACTATTTCACGAAGTGCCGTAAGACTGAGTTGTAATTTCATGACTGCAACATTTTAGATGTGCTGTATTAGAATATGGGAATACATTGTTTCCAGTTTTCCCAAGCTCTTAAAGTTGTCAGGTGTTTTCCCTCCAACGTTTCACGGTTGTTATTAGAACAACACACTATCTCTTGCTTTGAATCAGTCTGTGGTTGAAAGACACATGAACCTGGTTGTACAAGTGAACATTTCTGTCATTTTTACTAACAAGGCTGTCTCAGTGGACATATTGCAATGAAACTTTTTGAACGATCCATCCTCAGGTCAAATGTTAAAATTGCAGAATGCTTGAGCTCTGATTAGTATATAACTCCATAGGCTTCCCTGCTGTCCCTGAGACTTTGTATCCTGTTTCTGACTTTTTCCTATTTTTTTTTTCCCCCATCATCTGTAGGTGCATCTGAGGTCGGCGGAACGTCTTCGAGACTTGTGCTGTGCCAACCGGGGTACTTTTATCAAGGTGGGCCAGCATCTCGGTGCCCTAGACTACTTGCTGCCTCAGGAGTACACATCCACACTGAAGGTGCTCCACAGCCGCGCTCCTCAAAGCAGCATGGAGGAGGTCAAGCAGGTCATTAGAGAAGAACTCAGCAAGGAGGTAAGTTCCAATATACTCAGTCTCCAATATAATGGTAACTGGTCAGAATCTGTTTTCCAGGTGAGCACTGAATAGATTCTAGATAATCTTTGACTCTGAGGACCCTATCTTGCACCTGGCACAGTGCAGCGCAAAGCTTTGCTAGTTTAAGACCGCCGCCGATGTCAATTTCGTGCCCAGCGCCCAAGTCGTTTAAATAGCATGGGCATGCTGGTCTTACAGGGAGGTGTGTTCAGGTGAATTCTTGCCGCATTGCTATCTGGAAGCAGCAGGAAGTGACCGCGCCATTGACCAACAAAAACCTGGTCTAAAGACAATAGCATCTCATTGTTATTTTATTTTATTCAGATTATTTTATTTAAACATTTTAATCATTTTACCTAACATTTCCTGACAGATATATAAAAGTAATAAACCAATGACAGGCCATATAGGCTACAATAAGAGTAAAAAAAAAAAAGAGTGAAGAGAATAAGTAAATATGAAAAAATAGAAATAAGTGGGTGAAAAAATAATAAGATAAATGAAATAAAAATAGAATAGTTATAATATATCTGATCTGCATTATATAGGTCTTTGGGTATGGCTCCTAACAAAAACAACATTGACATCTTCCTCCAAAATAGTATACATTTCCTTTTCAACATTATCCCAAAATCCTCTTCTTGCCGGACAATCTCAAAAATGTGTGTGGTGTCTCCAATATTTCTAGATTTTGTTTGTTATATTGTTTTGCAAGCCTTTGTTTCTTTATTTTAGATAACTGGCATCCCATACAACTGTATGTGAAATACTCCGTTAGAGCTCTCTGTATTTCATGCCTGATCTTTGTGTCTGTTAGTAGTGAGACATTAAGTCTCCAGGGTCTAAAGCGGTTGTCTACTCCTAAATTAATATTCATGGTCACAGGGCCGTGATCTGAGATAGTGACTGGCTCAATTGTAATTTCTTTAATTCTATATAGTTCAGTTTTTGATATGCAAAAGAGGTCTATCCTCGAATAACTCTCAAGTACTTGAGACATAAAAGTGAAATCTCTCTCATTTGGGTGGACGTCTAAAAAGCCTAGTTCCTTCATCATGCCTGATAACCCCTTATACATTTTAGATTTTCTTATTGCAGGTAACTGTCCAATTTTGAATCCAGAGTGCAGTTAAGATCGCCTCCCACTAGTATAATAACCCCACTTTTATGTGCAACTTTTTGATAAAGTGTGGGCAATCTTCATTTGGGGCATACACATTAAGTATGGTTATCTTTATTCCCCCAATTGTGCCAATCACCATAACATACCGGCCTTCATCTTCTTTATTAAATAGTATAGCAACCCCTCTCTTCTTTTGCCTCCCATATGAGGCACTATAAACCTGATCCACCCACCTCGCTTGAGTTTTAAATGCTCAGGTGTTTTCTGAATTAAAGCAATAGAGCACTGTAATCTCTTTAATTGTCCCAAAATATTTTTCCTTTTGATCAGATTATTAATTCCTCTTATATTATACGCTATGAAATTCAGCTCAGCCATACACATCGTATAATCTTACAATATTGCTCTTTACCTGTTTACACGTGGTTATCAGAGTGAATCTAATAAATTAACAAAAAACAAAGAACACTGTATATAACACAGAACTGAACCTGACGCAGCGAGTGGACTGTGGCTACACCAGGTCCCCGGTGGTATTGGGGCAGAGAGGTGTGACCGACCTTCTCTGTGGCGAAAAAGCACACAGTGTGTGTGTGACCAATATTACACTAACATGTAAAAAAGGTCCAGGTGAGTTTATACCACTGATGTACTCCAGCATATCCTCCTTCTGGACTCTCTAATATATTACCTTGCGACGTGACAGCAGCCAAAAGTTTGAAAACACCTTCTCATTCAATGCATTTTCTTTATTTTTATGACTATTTACATTGTAGATTATCACTGAAGGCATCAAAACTATGAATGAACACATGTGGAATTATGTACTTGACAAAAAAGTGTGAAATAACTGAAAACATGTCTTGTATTGTAGTTTCTTCAAAGTAGCCCCCCATTGCTCTGATTATTGATTTGCACACTCTTGGCATTCTCTTGATGAGCTTCAAGAGGTCGTCACCTGAAATGGTTTCCCAACAGTCTTGAAGGAGTTCCCAGAATGCTTATCACTTGTTGGCCCTTTGAAACTTCACTCTACGGTCCAGCTCACCCCAAACCATCTCGATTGGGTTCAGGTCCGGTGACTGTGGAGGCACAGCACCCCATCACTCTCCTTCTGGGTCTAATAGCCCTTACACAGCCTGCAGGTGTGTTTGGGGTCATTGTCCTGTTGAAAAATAAATGATGGTCCAACTAAACACAAACCGGATGGGATGGCATATCGCTGCAGGATGCTGTGGTAGCCATGCCTTCAATTTTGAATAAATCCCCAACAGTGTCACCAGCAAAGCCCCCCGCACCATCACACCTTCTCCTCCATGCTTCACAGTGGGAACCAGGCATGTAGAATCCATCCGTCACCTTTTCTCCGTCGCACAAAGACACGGCGGTTGGAACCAAAGATCTCAAACATGGACTCATCAGACAAAAGCCCAGATTTCCACTGGTCTAATGTCCATTCCGTTTCTTTTGCCCAAACAAATCTTCTGCTTGTTGCCTCTCCTTAACCGTGGTTTCCTAGCTGCTATTTGACCATGAAGGCCTGATTTGCGCAGTCTCCTCTTAACAGTTGTTCTAGAGATGTCTCTGCTGTTAGAACTCTGTGTGGTATTCATCTGATCTCTAATCTGAGCTGCTGTTAATTTGCGATTTCTGAGGCTGGTGACTCAAATGAACTTATCCTCAGCAGCAGAGAGGACTCTTGGTTTTCCTTTCCTGGGGCGGTCCTCATGTGAGCCAGTTTTGTGGCAGCGTTTGATGGTTTTTGCGACTGCACTTGGGGACACATTCAAAGTTTTCCCAATTTTCCGGACTGACTGACCGCCATTTCTTAAGGTAATGATGGCCACTTGTTTTTCTTTACTTAGCTGATTGGTTCTTGCCATAATATGAATTCTAACAGTTGTCCAATAGGCTGTCGGCTGTGTATCAACCTGACTCCTGCACAACACAACTGATGGTCCCAACTCCATTAATAAGGCAAGAAATTCCACTTATTAACCCTGATGAGGCCCACCTGTTTAGTGAAAACCATTTCAGGGGACTACCTGATGAAGCTCATTCAGAGAACACCAAGGGTTTGCAGCGCTATCAAAAAAGCAAAGGGCGGCTACTTTGAAGAAAATAGAAAGCATATTTTCAGTTATTTCACACTTCACTCACAAGTACATAATTCCACATGTGTTCATTCATAGTTTTGATGCCTTCAGTGAAAATCTACAATGTAAATAGTCATGAAAATAAAGGAAACACATTGAATGAGAAGGTGTGTTCAAACTGTGTATACATTAGTGATGCTTATGGTATTCTTATAGGCCCGTTATTTATATAACTTTACCACTGGTTTAGTTGAAACAAACTGGTCCTTTATGTCCAAAATAGTTTGTTCCACACGGCTAAGGGCCAATTTAGGAGGGTTGTGTCTGTATTGATTTTCTTTTCAGTTTTTTTTTAACTCCTTCAGTATTGTCGAGTCTGACTGACACGTATTGCTGTTAGCCTTGGTTTTGCTAGTCGGGCTTGGTGGATTTGACTTACTATCATTAGATTAGATTATACTTTATTGATCCCACAGCGGGGAAATTCCCTTATTACAGCAGGATTTTCTACAATACAAGCAAAACAAACCCTAACCCAAGTAAACACACAACAAACAAGCAAACAACAGACAGTGAGCAGAAGGTATGGCTGAATGTCCGTGGAGGTGGAGAGAGCGTTTTTTATCTGCTGCCAATTGGTCACGAAAATCCGAAACCGCCTAAGCGCAGTCTAACAACGCTCTCTGCTTCTTGAAAGCACACTTCCAGAAGAAGAAGAAAGGGCAGGGTGAGAATGCATTGGAAACTGAAAGCAATATGTAATCTAAGTTGTCACCAGTCCAATGCAATGCTGATATTGCAGCAGATTGTTTCAGTTTTTAATTAATTAATTCAGTTTTCCATCGGCCTATGGCCCTGTCTTTTTGCGGTGCACAGTATTACATTTCTGTGGGTTGTTTTCTTTCATTTAGTTGAACTTGTATGTGTTTAAAAGAGAAATATGCGTGCCCTGCCCTAATAAAGAAATATTTTGGTTAAGTCTGAGCGATTGTTCCCATTAATAGAACTGTTTAAGAATCATTCAGTGGTTTACTTTAGCACATTTCATTAGTTTGTATAAATGAGTTCTGTAAATATTGGTTTTATACGGGTTGCCTAGATATTCTGAAGACAAGTCCCAGACAATCCACCAGGCATTTCCTAATTACCGCTGCAGCAGATGTCACGGACGCAGCTCATTTGATCACGCAGCAGAATTGATCATTGCAAACTGTGTTGATGATGGACAGAAACTGTGTTCTTTTGCCCAAATAATTATATAAATAATATAATATAATAATATGTCAGTTTGGGATTTGGGAACGCATATTTGAATGAAAGCAATACATTACCATTTCCCGGGATTCACGGGAAATGGGTTGTCGTTTCCGGGGATCTGATTCATCTAATTTTCGGGAAAAATATTAAACCCTAGTAAGCGCAAGTGCTGGTCCTTGCATATGTGCTTCGCAGCAAGCAGGAAAAAGGCCAAGTAGAGCAGGAGTGGATATGTTTGACATTCTGTCCCCATTTCATAACCAAGCCATACTCCTAATGCAGCTATAATGCTGCTGTTAGTACAAAGCATGGAGTTTGCTTTCAAACTAGTTGTTATGACAGCCTTTTAGAGGCTGCTGGAGGCAAGGCATTGTACTGTCATTCTCAGATAGAGTACATTGGTTTTTCTCCCTTGACTGAATACTCCCAAGTGTTGCGTGCGTGCGTGTGTGTTTGTTGTGTGTGTGCGTGCGCGCATGTGTCTCTTGAATTCTCAATTTTTTTGTCTGCCCAGGTTTGGATTCTCGATATCTGATAGGACACATTTTCATACTTAAAGGTGCTCTAAGCGATGTTGGGTGACGTTACTTCTTGTTGACGTTCAAAGTATTTTCAGACCGAACGAGACTAGCTTGCCCCTCCCTCCTTCTCATCGCGTCCCCTCCCTCTTCCTTCGTGCCTCCACTGAATACCCCCCACCCCCAAATCCTTCATGGCTGGAACACCGGAACACTGTTTGTGTATGCCTCTTGGTGCACGTGTGTGTGTGTGTGTGTGTGTGTGTGTCTGTGTGTGTGTGTGTGTGTATGTGTGTGTCTGTGTCTGTCTGTCTGTGTATATATGTGTGTGTGTGTGTGTGTGTGTGTGTGTGTGTGTGTATATGTATATGTGTGTGTGTGTATATATGTATATGTGTGTATATATGTATTTGTGTGTGTGTGTATAAATATATATGTGTGTATGTATATGTGTGTATATATGTATTTGTGTGTGTGTGTATAAATATATATGTGTGTATATGTATGTGTGTGTGTATATGTATGTGTGTGTGTGTGTGTGTATATATATATATATATATATATATATAGCACTTGCACAGTCAACTCAAATTGCTCCCCTGTAATTCAAAGACTTTTTTCTTTCTTATTCACGTTTTTTGAATTAAGGTGTGCATTTAGTTTGATTTCTTCCTGTATCTGTGGGGGATGTCATTATCCTTGAAAAGATGGTAATATAGCCCCTCTGTCTACAAAGAGGGCAGCAGTATGAATCAGCCCTCCTCCATCATGGAGTGGCAGGAGAAGAAGTGACACTGATGAGCACTGCCAGGCAGCTCTGGAGTCAGGGGAGCAGCTTTAGCATAATTTCCGTTTGGCTTGTATACGTCTATGCATTCTCATGTTGGAAATTGTCAAGTAGTGAGTTGTGCCGTGCTGTTTTCAGCACCGTTTGTGACATATGCATTCACACTGTGCATGAATTTGGAGAGCAGAGAGAGTGATACCGCTGAAAGGCCAGCTTGTGCAATATGTCGTTTTACCAAATATAATCTGTTTCCTGGCCAAATATTACATGCAGTTGGTGCTGTCACAAAACAAAAGTGCATCATGGGTACTTGGGATTTTGTCAAGGCAGGGTGGCATAAGTGCACATGGAAATCCGGGCAGTAGGTGCATATCCAAACTGAGATTGTCCATGATGAGCCATAAAAAACTAACATCTGCTGATGGTGTTATGCTTTGTAACCACATAGGTCACATTGGATAATTCTGCTTAAATTATATATAAGCAGGCGCCTCTGTAGCTCACCTGGTAGAGCATGCACCCATATGCAGAGGCTCAGTCCTCGACACAGCTGCCCATGTGTTATTCAATCTTAACCTGTCATCAAGCCATTCTGTCTCTGACAATTATGGAAGTAAATACCCATAATAACATGGTCAGATCATGATTGTTCAGTTTCAATTCAAACTAGCTTTGAGTCAAGGAGATTTTTAAATAAAATCCATGTTCTGTTGTCTTCAGTGCAGGCTATATATCAGCACACTATACAAATAGAAGAAAGGTAAAAGGCGATGAGTTTTTGTTTTTAACTTTTTTTTCATCAATGATGTTGCATGTTGAAATTGCTACAGTCAGCGTTTAATGGTGCTGGTGCTGTCTCGTTATTAATATCGGTAACATATTTAACCCTTCAGCAGAGGTATTCATTTCCAAACAGGCTAAGTGGCTTGACGGTTATAAAGTAACGTTAAACAGTCCCTCCATGATTTTAGCTGCCTTTTTTTTTAGTTTGTTGTAGCCCAAAATGCCGGATTTTGCTGCAGCTTTTGGAAAACATTGCGATAAAAGTTGCTATGTCTTCTGCATTTTTGTTACGATGAACTAGCTGGAAAAGATTGCAATAAAAGTTGCAATTTTGGAAACTTGTTTCACTGAGAATAAAACTAGACTCTGGGCTGAGTGTTCTGAGTAACCTTACCAAAAAGGCTCATGATGCTGCAAATACTGGTATGATATGAAAATGGCGTGTGGACTTATGACACAAAATAATGATTTACAATTGAATGAATCAATGGTCAGTGGCTGGTTAATGTTTACATTGTGAAAAGTGAATTTCCCATTCTGGTCTGGGACACATTCACTATGACAACAAGCGTAGCTGTCCTCAACTCAAGTCATCGTCTAATTACTGTCTCATCTCCTGTTTCTCCTGCATCTACCTTGTGTTTTTGTGTGAATAACTTTCTTTGTGTGTGTGTGTGTGTGTTTCAGTCGCTGGGAGAACTGAGCAGCAGAGAGCAGACATGATTGAAACCGCAGCTTTCAGCAACTTTGGAGTGACAAATCGTTACCAGCGTACTCTGATGTTAAAATGTTTACAGGTTAGCTGAACGGTCTGAATTGTTCTGCACAGTTTTTCCCCTGTGTATTTTGTTTGGGTCTTACACGTCTCATCTCGATACCAGAAACAAAATGAATTTGGCGACGTACGTCAACGTTTCACTCCCGCTTGGTCAGTGGCTTTCTGCGTACCAAAGTCTGGCACGGGGAGACTGCTGTCATTGGTGAAAATTACAGGAAGCTCTGGTTATTGGTCAAATTTGCAGTAAAGTTGCATTGATTGGACAAAATTGCAAGTCATTGCGAATTCCTGGAGGGACTGGTTAAAGTATAAATCAAACCAGCAGAGGTTATTAGTGTTACACGTTAGCACGCTTGCACAATGTAGTCTAGGAGTGACAGAGTAACATTAGCACGTCTTGCAACAACAGTGGCTAAAGTACATTAGATGCTGGCTATGTAGACAGTCATAAAAGCCCGTGCCCATGCGGAGCTCTGTACCCAACTGACATACACCCTATCTCGTCTTAAAATTACTGCAACAACCACTAACACATCATGACCTCGCAGGCCTCTCTACCCGATTGACTGACGCACTTTCTTGGCTTAAAAGTACGGCAACAACCGCTAAGACATAGCATTCCCCCCAGTCCTGTCTACCCGACGTACAGCCCCCTTTTCTTAGCTTAAAATTACTCAGTTTGTTGGTCCTCCGGTAACGTTAGCAGGTATCGCATGTTAGCATGGAGGTGTTAGCCAGGACCAGTCGGATTCACTTCACTGGCTATATCTCAATTGTTTTTGTGAGTAACTAACTTGAGTACTCTATATAATTCAATGTGAGTACACAAATAGGAGTAGCCATGATAAATTAGCTTGAACCTGTTCATGAGGAAATTAAAAATTGGGGCTCTAAGCTGTCTGGAGGGGTCTGAAATTGTCATCGTAGGTGCATGTCCACTGTGAGAAACATAATCTAAAAAAAAAATCCAGAAATCACAATGTATGATTTTAACTATTTATTTGTATGATACAGCTGCAAATAAGTATTTGAACACCTGTCTATCAGCTAGAATTCTGACCCTCAAAGACCTGTTAGTCTGCCTTCAAAATATCCTCCTCCACTCCATTTATTATCCTAAAGTAGATGCACCTGTTTGAGGTTGTTAGCTGCATTAAGACACCTGTCCACCCCATCCAATCAGTAAGAATCCAACTACTAACATGGCCGAGACCAAAGAGCTGTCCAAAGACACTAGAGACCTCCACAAGCCTGGACAGGGCTACGGGGACATGTCCAAGCAGCTCGGTGAAAAAAGGTCCACTGTTGGAGCAATCATTAGAAAATGGAAGAAGCTAAACATGACTGTCAGTCTCCCTCGGACTGGAGCTCCATGCAAGATCTCACCTCGGGGGGTCTCAATGATCCTAAGAAAGGTGAGAAATCAGCCCAGAACTACACGGGAGGAGATGGTCAATGACCTGAAAAGAGCTGGGACCACCGTTTCCAAGGTTACTGTTGGTGATACACTAAGACGTCATTGTTTGAAATCATGCATGGCCCGGAAGGTTCCCCTGCTTAAACCAGCACATGTCAAGGCCCGTCTTCAGTTGGCCAATGACCATCTGGATGATCCAGAGGAGTCATGGGAGAAAGTCATGTGGTCAGATGAGACCAAAATAGAACTTTTTGGTCATAATTCCACTAACCGTGTTTGGAGGAAGAAGAATGATGAGTCCCATCCCAAGAACACCATCCCTACTGTGAAGCATGGGGGGGTAGCATCTTGCTTTGGGGGTGTTTTTCTGCACATGGAACAGGGCGACTGCACTGTATTAAGGAGAGGAGGACCGGGACCATGTATTGGGAGATTTTGGGGAACAACCTCCTTCCCTCAGTTAGAGCATTGAAGATGGGTCGAGGCTGGGTCTTCCAACATGACAATGACCCGAAGCACACAGCCAGGAGAACCAAGGAGGGGCTCTGGAAGAAGCAGATCAAGGTTCTGGCGTGGCCTAGCCGGTCTCTGTGTGTGTGTGCGTGTGTGTGTGTGTGCGCGTGTGTGTGTGTGTGTGTGTGTGTGTGTGTGTGTGTGTGTGTGTGTGTGTGTGTGTGTGTGTGTGTGTGTGTGTGTGTGTGTGTGTGTGTGTGTGAGATTATCATCCCTTCTGCAGTGTGTGCAAACCTGGTGAAAAACTACAGGAAACGTTTGACCTCTGGAACTGCAAACAAAGGCTACTGTACCAAATATTAACATTGATTTTTCTCAGGTGTTCAAATACTTATTTGCTGCTGTATCATACAAATAAATAGTTAAAAAATCATACACTGTGATTTCTGGATATTTTTATTATTTTTTTTTTAGATGATGTTTCTCACAGTGGACATGCACCTACGATGACAATTTCAGACCCTCCATGATTTCTAAGTGGGAGAACTTGCAAAATAGCAGGGTGTTCAAATACTTATTTTCCTCACTGTATAGGGTTATTTACCATGTAACGTTACCTAAATTTTATAAAACATTTCATTATAATACTTTAATTATATTTATGTTTGTACTTATTTCCCTCAGTGTATCTGGCAACCCGGCAGTTGAGACCAACACACACAGGCCAAAACACTAACAGACATTCTGTCACGGAACAGAAATTGCTGGCTTTAGCATTCTTGTCAGAAAACATAGTATTTCAACTTAGCATGTTTCCGTAATATCTGATGACATACTGTGGTCATTTTTGGATTTCATACATTAAGTATATTACATATTTCACGTTTAATTTGCAACCATAAGTGAGAAAGGTACGCAGTTAACAGGGTTCCCCTTCTCAATTCACTCTCAACTCACCTCGGCTGAAGCACTCTTCACGGCTATCGACCTGCGTAACGGTATATGACAATTCATATACTGTAATATGGGAAATAAAAACCGGTATACCGGTTAAGATGGTATACTGCCCAGCACTATTCACAGGAGTAAAACAGATTTTATTCTGATTCAAAGACTCTTTCTGTGAGAGAAAGGACACTATGCCTTGAAATGTAATTGTAAGACATATGATGCTTTTATGAAACGATTGCAAATAAGTAAACTGTACAAGAAACTACATGCTGTATTCACTTAAGTAACGCTACTGTTGACAACTTTTTCTGGCTGTTTCAGCATAATCTGTCCCTCCAAAATCTTCAGCGGAAAAACTGAGGTAGCACAGTACAAACATTAAACATTAAAAGCAGTTCTAGACTTAACTTTTGAGTAAGTTATTGTTTCAACGCAGACTACTTAAGGCCAGCAAAATTAAAAGTATATTAGAGTGGGGGATAATGGGATGGGTTAACCTATACTAAATTTCTCATTGTACATTGTGCTTAATGTACATCTCCACAGCTGTTATTGCATCACTTCATCTGATAAATTTGTTGACTTTCATTGACTCTATCTTACCAGGGTTCTAGAATTGATTGTGAGTGATTAGTGGATGAAAACAGTTTTTCTGTCAGAGGGAAAACCAAGAACAGCAAGTGTGACACGACTCAGCATCAGTCAAAACAGAAGATCAGAAAAATGAAAAAAGGAGGCTTCTTGATCAAATCGGATCAAATAGGAAAAGGTCTGTCCCTAGTACAAGCCTTTTTCAACTAAAGACCTGGTTCCCTCTGGCCTGGTAAAAGATTCCATCTTTATTACCACACCCTGAGCTGTACAATAAGACAGTTGGACAGAGATGTTAGTGTTAAACCTCGATTTCCTCTCTTCACTAAAGCAAACTATCTCACTTATTCTCTTCTGTGCTGTAATGACTAATGTGTCTTCATCCAGCTGGGGCTATGGCCAGTTGCCAGCATCCAAAATGGCCACCTGGCTTGCTGACACAGACACCGATGTGTTACTATCCAACTGAGAGGCCTCAGGGGCCATTTTATTTGTGCCATAACTCATTAAAGGAAACGTATGTCACCTCGGGTCTACGTTCTGGGAGCAGGGCCCATGCGCATACATTACCATGTTTATTAACTCCACAGCTGACACTAACATAAGCACTGGTAAGATAGTTTGAATCGGAGGCTACAGGCCCGGCACTGGTGACATAGCTAGGACTACAAACACAGCAAACATGACAAAGTGGTTTCACTATTAGTGCCAACCTTTCTCTTTTAACATTATCTAAAAGTTATCCAAATATAACAAAATTGTTCATGTTTAAATATCACTGGGATTCCTCAGATTTCACGCTGCTGCGTAAAGTGACAGCCCCACCTGAGAAATTACACGTATCCTTAACCCGTGAAAGCAGTCTTTGCATGTCAGATCCCACTGGATGATCATCATTGTAGTAGGTAGACAATTTCATTCCATTTAGCATATTTGCATAATGAATAACTCAGCTGTTCCCACACAGGATCCTGTGCTGCTTGCGTAATTTATCATCTGGTGGCATCTTCTACAGGGCTCATGTTTTAGCCTCTCTACCTGATGGGCCAACATCGTGTTCAAATTAGCCTCTTTTTATGTTTCACTAGGTACAAACAGCAGGGGAATTTCCCCTTCCCCCCCCCACAGTACAGTTTGAAGAATGAATATGAAAGAAGTCTTTCTCCCAGCCAAATCCAACACAAGCTAAGCATGTTGAATACTACAATGCAGTAGATGAGGGAGAATGAAGCCAAGAAAGAATAAGGCCCCAAAGGGGACAAATACCACATTATTACTCACTGATTGATTACTAGTCTAACTAAAGCTTTTTTTCCCAAAAATGTGGTGTGTCTTTTAATCTGAAGCTAAACAATCTGGATGGAGTCAAATAAAGGGGCTGCATAATCTTGAACTAAATGAGGTGCAACCTCACATGTGTATGACATAGTTTTAATATTCCTACAAATTCTGTCCCACTCCTTATCATTCAGTGTAATACTCAGATCTCTTTCCCATGTCTTTTTGAGGGCTGTCCAGGCTCCATCTGCTTCTGCATAAGCATAGACTAATACCCAAAAGCCTCATGACCTTTTCCATATTTCAACAACAACATTATCTAAACATTCTGGTGCCTTTGGGGCTGAAAAACTAGATTCCTGTACCACATCATGAAATGATTTCAATATGCCACTGAGATACATATCCCCCAGTGTGACAATTCCCTTTTCCAACCAATCCCTCCAAAAAGGGGGAGATCTTGGCAAGATAGTCTTAAGACAAGTGCAGGCAGTAACCAGCGGATTAAATGTTTATGTCATAAACGTCAGAGTCTCTTGCTGTTCCTCGAATTTGTCGAGTTCTACGTACTACATAACACTACTACATAAAGGCGACACAATATGTGGGCCTAAGCAGAAGCTTCAGGCTGTTTTTTCTTGGTCAGTGAACAGGTTTGTATCCATGAGGCAGGGCAGAGTCAGTGTGGTGTGGAGGTTCCAAAGCATACAATAAGATTGTTCTAATGACTTCAGGTCCCTGAGGAAGCCTCTTTAACCTTCAAACCTACACACTAATTGATGTGTGTGTGTGTGTGTTCTGTGTGTCCACAGAGATGAGTGGAGGCTAATGAGGGACTACCTCTGCTCAAAGGGCACACTGGGTGCTTAATGCTCAGTGCTGTGATAGAGGTTTGTGGGTGGGCAGAGTGTATCAAAAGGCAAGAGCATATTTACAGTAGCTGCATCAATCCTGAGCCTGTCTCTGTAAGTTAAGCTTATGATATGATCCAAAGTCTTTTTCTGACTATCTAACATGGCGTTTTTACTCTCTATAGGCACTGTCATGGGTTTGTTTGGTTTGGTTTCAAATGTTATTCCTTTGTTTTGTTCACATTTTTTCAACAAAATTACTGTTATACTGTATCGCACAAAAGGAGCTCATCGAGATATTTCTTTGTGATTGATACAGGCGCTCCTATGGTTATTATTGTATAGATTGAATGTAAATAGAATGCATTTATATAGAGTTTTTCAAGTCTCACCGACTACTCTAAGCTCTTTACATAGCACAGACACCATTCACACATACATTTACACACTGGTGGCCAAGGCTGCCTTACAAGGCTCCACCTGCTCATCAGATAAACATTGTCACACATACCCACACCGATAGCACAGCACAAGAAGCTATTCAAGATTCAGTGTCTTGCCCAAGGACACTTCAACATGTAGAACCACTCACCTTCCGATCGGTGGATGACTGCTCTACCACTTGAGCCACAGCTGCCTTATTATCATATTATACTCCATAATATTTAAATGTGATATATAGTCTGAGCTTTTGAGGACAGATGAAATTAAGTTATATTGATCCTGGTAATCAATTTGATACATACAGTCAGTAATCTGCATGGGGTTATGTTTCTGATGAGAGGATTTAACACAGATGTTTGCAGTATTACAAAAAAGTTGAGGAGAATCGAATAATTACATGGAATGGTCAGCATTAGGGATGTAACGGTGCATTCTGAATCAATATTTAAATGTGTTAAGATCTCAACGGTTGAGATAAAAAATTAATTGCAATGTAATTTTTAAACAGCCTAGTATATTACACTAGCTAACAATAAACAGTAGGTACTTTTAGCCTTTTTTTTATTTTTTATTAACCATTAGCCAGTAACGTTTATTTGAACACAGTTACAATGCTGACAGCTACTGTCTAACGTGTGGCTGTATTTCACTGGAAAGGATTCCAACAACGGGAAGTCCCACAGTTTGCAGCTAAAGACAGAGGAGATTGGCTGCAAGACACTGAATTTCCCGATGCTGCGCCATCGGAGTGTGAATGTGTGTGAGTGTGTATCTGATGAGCAGGTGGCACCTTGTACCTCGGCCACAGTGTATGAATGTGTGTGAATGGTGAATGTATCCTGTATGATGTGAAAGCGCTTTGAGTTGTCGTTAAGACTAGAAAAGCACTACATAAATACAGCACATTTGGTACGTTCAGGTCCTGCTCTGTAAGCTTGTGTTGCAATGTTGTTGTAAAATACCTTTCTGCCATCTAGTGTTTCGTCTTTTGTCATTAAACAGCAACAGGAGGCGTTTTTATGGAACACACTGCAGTTCTAGGTATGACCTGCCTTACAAAGCCGCTATTGGTTAAGGTTAGGCATTGACCTGGAGTAGTTAAGGTTAGGTTAGCCAATTGGTTAGGGGATAAGGCGTGTGTCAGGCATTCACCCCCCCTTTTGCTGTTTATCTATTTTGCAGAGGTTCCGTTGCTGCATCCAGGGCTTAGCTAAGCCAAGACGATTGTGATTGGTTTAAAGAAATACAAACAACCCAGACAGTTTTTAACTCTATACAATAATGTTGACTTGTGTAGCCAGACCCTACTCCAGCGCTGAAACACCACTGTGGAGACATATGGGAGACTACATGACAAGTTTTTGTACTGATGGACTTAGTGCTGTGGAAATGTACATTGTACTGAAATACATTATACAAGAGAACAGGTAAACACAGAGGAAGTGTTTAGCTTCTATTAACAGCTAATTAAAACAGATGAGAGCACAGGGAGGCTTGTTACTAAATGATAATAAAGGATACTTAGAACAGTCAATGGCCTTTCTGTCTAATACTAGCCTGTCTCAGATAAAGGCCCGTCAGTTGAGGTAAATAAAGACCACTATTTGTTTGGTTTCAGGTCAGTAGTCTCAAACACAGGCCTAATAAAACCATCATCATTACATTATTGCATATCAATCAGCTCCCCTTGCTTCAGTTGATGTGGTGTGTTATTGCCATGGCATAACAAATCCATACTTGGCCAAAGCAGAAATGGAGATAATTAATCATAGTTATACACACATGAATCTCTGTAATTTGTTTAACCTCTTTCAGTTGTACAATATCTAATAATATAATTCAGTTATATAATTCATCTTATAATTCAAGATAATCAGATTGATGACCAGACTCCTATCCCCACTCCCAACTCCACACACCCCTTTCCATCCCAGCTTCTTTACCATTCTGTTCACTGTACTCTTTTCTTCTTCATCCCTATGTCTCTCCTGCAGCTGTCAGAGTTATTTGTCTCCTTTGAAGAGAAGCCTCAGGGTGCAGCCTCCTTAGCCCAGGTCCACAAGGCAGTGCTGCGTGATGGGAGGACAGTGGCCATCAAGGTCCAACACCCCAAAGTCCAGAGACAGATGTCCAGGGACATAGCGGTGATGGAGGTGAGTCTGTGTCTGTCAAGTGTTGGAACACAATCTTGTCTAACACTGGCCTCAAATATGATGTATGTCATTTTCTCTTAATGACCTAATGCAACTTTTGGAGAAACGGCCAGTTGTGTAAACATGGAAAGGCGAGACTACACGATGGGTTATCCGGGGGACTAGATGCCCGGAGATCTTTCCACATGGACGTGGAATAGGCTTTCCAGCGCTTTGCCCTTGATGATGGCTGACACCTAATATGCCAAAGACCCACTTCTTTCTTTTCCACCCACCAGCCATCCTCTCCCATACTGCTGCAGAAACAAGACAAACACATATTTATTAGCATATACTTTATATAAACAATAACTTGTTTACTATATTTCCCAATCATTTAAAGTCCATATTACTATATCACACATTTCTTTTGTGAAATGTGAAAAATGGCTCTTATCGATCACAACAAACTCCCTATCTACACTGTTCAACCCACGTCTCTTATACACAGTTCCATTATGTATTACAGTACACATTTGGTGTTAACTAAGAACGTAAAACGTTTTTTATGTTTAGGCAGTTCAGCCGTACCAGCAGGTTCAGAGGAAGCTCCTTTTCTTCCTACCCTTCTGAACTCTAGCTCTGCATCAACCTACTAAAACCTCCCCTCCCCCCTACACTGTATATAGAGCTGTTTAATAGCAATTTTCTGTCCTCAAACTTTAGTTTTGCCAAGTAAAAGCCTCCGGACTGAATCCCTTCAACTGCACTTGTCAGCAAAATGTCAGCCATTGACAGGACATCACTGCATATGTACAGTACATGCCTGTTTTATTATAATTGAAAGTGAGACTGATTCTGAATTGTGTTTTGAAGGTGCTGTTGAGGGCGGTCCATTGGCTCTTCCCAGACTTTGCCTTTATGTGGTTGGTGGAGGAAGCCAAGAAGAACATGCCGCTAGAGCTGGACTTCCTTAATGAAGGACACAATGCTGAGAGGCTGGCCAACATGCTGGCCCACCTCCCCTTTCTCAAGGTACACGCTAAGTACATTGCTACATGGCTTCTTTTTATAATAACAGGCAGGCGAGGAGTCCACAGTGGGGTTTAGTTTGTGAGGTCACATACTAGTAAAAGTAAACAGCTGGTAATTAGAGTCAATATTTACATATTTGTGATGTCATTACGTAATCATTTGCATAAGGCTTAGCAAGGTAGATAGAAAGAAATAGAAATCTTTAGCCAGGACTGGAAATAACCTTTCTGTCAATTAACGTTCCAGTTGGAGAAACGTATACTGTACGTACACACCGCCGCCGACTTGAGCTTCTAAAGTTACCGGACGTCTTTCTCAAGTCATTTTCAATGGAAGCTGACTTCTCTTTTGAGCGACCAGAGCGTCAATCAGAAAGTTGAAAGTAGCTCAACTTTATTGTAATGAGCTATGACGCGGTTCAACGCCAGCAACCAATATAGATGTCCTTCGCGCTGGCTGATTCCGGAGAAACATACAATGTGAACTTTCGTTCCTACCAAAACATTAGTTCTGAGAAAATTGAGGAAAAGCTTATAATCAGCATTGCTGGGTTCCCTATCATCTATAATATGACGTATAGGGACCAGTTAACATTACCTGCCAGTCACATCATCTCTAAACGGTCCGCTCATAGCGAAGTCCTGCATGGATCAACAGAGGTCTGGCAGCTCAGTGGCTAACGAGCGAGCTAACTACTAACAGACATCGCTGCGACCAACAAACAATAAGAATTCTGAGATTATATATGTAATTTATAAAAGGTTTCTAGTGTCAGTGGACTGGCCGTGCGGTGGCTGCTTGTGCTTCTCCAACGATCGAACAAAGAACGCCGCCACGTCAGAGCGGCCAAAGCTTCCCCGTACATTTTGACAATCGTCCTTGACAGAGAGGCGGAGGGGTGTACGTATAGATAAAGCTTATAGAAAACTAACCAACTTGGCGTCCTTTTGCATCTCCAATATTTACCCATGTTTGACCACATCTCTGGTCATGCAACTGTTTAAAAAATGCGGAGATTTTTTTAGGTCAGGTAGAATGAATCAAACTCGGTTAATCCGGTTGAATGTAGCATGGCTGCGGCACGCCGTAAGGTTTTCTCAGAATTTTCACTAAACCTGCTTTCTGAAACAGTCCCCTAGTGTCCGTTTCAGAAAGCAGGTTTAATAAAGTTAACCCTGAGATGAAGGTTTTCTTCTCTCAGTGTCCTCCCTCTGACTCAGCACTCTTTCTTTCCTCATCCATTCATTCAGTCTGTATCAGGCACATTTTAGTGCAGTTTGTTATCTGCATGAATAATTAAAACAGTGCTGGTTTATTAACTATGTTAGGCAGACTATAAAACGTTTTTGTTCCGAACATGGCATTTCTTTTTGTCGACGATCCGTTATGAAGAAGTTGTATAACTTTGCAGGGAGTTAAACATATGTCAGGAGATGATATTGAGGTCCCGACTGTAGATGTATTTTCATTTCCAGATAACTACCTATTTGAGCGGTATCATTTTTCTCCCCAGTCTATCCGTTATGTAGCCTACATAACCTTATCCATCCTCATATCACTAACATCACCCATCGTGGACTCAGTTTGTTAAACCTCCTTCCTGACACCGGTCCCTGGTGTCAAAGTGAGCACTTGAAACAACAGCAGAAGACCCCACCGGGTACCACTCATCTCCACTACAAATAGGAAAAAGAGGTTACAATTTGCAAGAGCTCACCAAAATTAGACAGTTGAAGACTGGAAAAATGTTACCTGGTCTGATGAGTCTGAATTTCTGTTGAGACCTTCAGATGGTAGAGTCAGAATTTGGCGTAAACAGAATGAGAACATGGATCCATCATGCCTTGTTACCACTGTGCAGGCTGGTGGTGGTGGTGTAATGGTGTGGGGGATGTTTTCTTGGCAAACTTTAGGCCCCTTAGTGCTAACTGGGCCTGGTTTAAATGCCCCGGCCTACCTGAGCATTGTTTCTGACCATGTCCATCCCTTTATGGCCACCATGTACCCATCCTCTGATTGCTACTTCCAGCAGGATAATGCACCATGTCACAAAGCTCACATCATTTCAAATTGGTTTCTTGAACATGACGATGAGTTCACTGTATTAAAATGGCCCCCACAGTCACCAGATCTCAACCCAATAGAGCATCTTTGGGATGTGGTGGAACGGGAGCTTGGTGCCCTGGATGTGCATCCCACAAATCTCCATCAACTGGCCTGTGTGTTGCTGTCAATCCGCCTCAAGGTTGTGCGTGTTGTGGCTTCACAAATGCTTTGCTGCATACCTCGGTTGTAACGAGTGGTTATTTCAGTCAAAGTTGCTCTTCTATCAGCTTGAATCAGTCGGCTCATTCTCCTCTGACCGCTAGCATCAACAAGGCATTTCCCCCCCCAGGACTGCTGCATACTGGATGATTTTCCCTTTTCACACCATTCTTTGTAAACCCTAGAAATGGTTGTGGGTGTAAATCCCAGTAACTGAGCAGATGGTGAAATCCTCAGACCGGCCCGTCTGGCACCAACAACCAGGCCACGCTCCAAATGTCTTAAATCACCTTTCTTTCCCATTCTGACATTCAGTTTGAAGTTCAGGAGATGGTCTGGACCAGGACCAGAGATGGCACTTCACGTACTCAAGTAGAAGTACAGATACTTGTGTTAAAATACTCTGGTAAAAGTGGAAGTACTGATTTAACGTCTTTACTCAAGTAAAAGTATCAAAGTACAGGCTTGGAAATTTACTTAAAGTATAAAAGTAGTCTTGGGAATGACCAACCATTTTTTAGAGAGCAAGCTGAGAAATATCAGTGGACATGGAGAAAGGCTCTTTATATGCCATTGGCTACATTTTAAATGGATGTCTGCCAACAGGCCTACAACATCACTTATATGATTATTTTGACAGAGACGGGGCGTTTCTCAATGCCAAGTAAGCAAAGAGCGGACTTGTGTTCTTGGGGAGACCGTTCTTGCTGGTTGTACCTGGAAGAATGAACTCGCAAGTTCAGAAGCACACAAGACGCTGTTGATGGAGTGTTGTGGGGTCTCAGGGTCTTATCTTGTTAAAACGTTTTATTGCTTGTGGTAGGAATGATTTCCTGTAGCGGTCCGTGCCACATCAAAGCTGTCGGAGCCTCTTAGAGAAGCTGCTCCTCTGTTGGACCAGTGTGGGGGAGGGCGGTCGGGGTTATCCATGATAGATAACTGTTGTTCAGTGGCCTCCTCTCCACCACAGCTTCATATGTGTCCAGTCTGCAGGGAGCAAGAGGAGTTAGGACATATGCCTGACGCTCTGATGACTAGTTAAAAGAGTCAACTTGTATACAGCTGTATTTTTGTTTAATTCAACCATTATTGAATCTCATGTCAATTTATTTTATTTTATTTTATTTTGTGAAAGTAATGTTTTTTCTTTATCTCTTTAATTTGGGTTTTGTGAATGGTTTACTTTGCGTGTGGGCCTTAATTGGGAAATAAATAAATATCCCATCTTTTCAACTTTATGTCCGACTCATTCTGAGTGTTTTTCACCTCGTCACGACTACTCAGCTACATCCACCCACAACATCATGTTTACTGAAAGTTTTGATTACTTAAGGGATGGCTTCACATTATAAGATGTTGGTGTACATTATACAATACTTTGCAAACTGCAAAGTAGAAAAACTTATATAATGTGAGTTGGTGGATAAAAACTAATCAGAGTCCCAGAGGAGGACTGGTTGAAGCCCACTTTAACAGAGGTGAGATGAGGGTCAGGGCTCCTCCACAGTCTGCAGATACACTTTTCAAAGCTCTTTCATCACATTCCAGATCATCTGACTGGCCTGGATGATTGATAATAAGTTATTGAGTTATCATAGAGCCAGTGCAGTTGTGTGTGAGTGTTTACCTTAAAGTGATACAGGATGTAATGAGTTTTGTCAACCCTTTGCTATTGAAAAACAGATAACTAAGCTTTTGTAAGAGATTTGTTAGGCGTTGAGCTTAATCCATTCTTTTTTTCTTTTCTTTTTGCCAGCGTAAAAGCAGATCTGCAATAGAGCCAAATATGAATATAATATATAGATAACTAAAATATATTCATAGAACAAATCTATCCGTAAAATGCTTTTTAAAATGGTATTCATCTCTATATTTATTCAGTACATATCCATGTCCTGCACTATGGAACCATTGTATATCCTGCACCTGCTGCTATTGCACTTCTGGTTAGACCTAAACTGCATTTCGTGGCCTTGTACCTGTGTAATGACAATAAAGTTGAATCTAATCTAATCTAAATATCTGAAACCAAACCTCTATTCTAATGCACAGCTGCACAGGAGAAGGAAGTCTAGTGAAAAAGGTGTTGGAATTTGTTCTCTTCCTCCCCTTATCTAACCCTCTCCCTACAGATCCCCATCATCCATTGGGATCTGTCAACAAAGAGGATCCTGACCATGGAGTTTGCTGATGGGGGGCAGGTCAATGACTCGGACTACATGAAAAAACACGGCATTAACGTCAACGAGGTACTGCCTGCTGCCCTGCCAGCACCTGTAAGGCTGTGCACATGTCCCAGCCGGGAGGGTGACTGCTTGATCACTTGTTTTGGTTCCTGGGAGGAGAATCACTGGTTCTGTAAAGTAACAACTAAAATTGTTAATAATTTTACATTTGAAATTGATTTGATGATTGTACTAATTACATATAAAGCACATTAAGCTAGGCTATTGACTTAACAATGAATGAGGTTATTTCCCTAATACAGACTGTTCTTTAAATGTCCAGCCAGAGTGGAGGATACAGTGGTGTGAAAAAGTGTTTGCCCCCTTCCTCATTTCCTGTTCCTTTGCATGTTTGTCACACTTAAGTGTTTCGGAACATCAAACCAATTTAAACAATAGTCAAGGACAACACAAGTAAACACAAAATGCAATTTGTAAATGTAGGTGTTTATTATTAAAGGTGAAAAAAAATCCAAACCATCATGGCCCTGAGTGAAAAAGTGATTGCCCCCTAAACCTAATAACTGGTTGGGCCACCCTTAGCAGCAACAACTGCAACCAAGCGTTTGCGATAATGTGCAATGAGGCTTTTACAGCGTCCTGGAGGAATTTTGGCCCACTCATCTTTGCAGAATTGTCCTAATTCAGTTACATTAGAGGGTTTTCGAGCATGAACGGCCTTTTTAAGGTCATACCACAACATCTCAATAGGATTCAGGTCAGGACTTTGGCTAGGCCACTCCAAAGTCTTCATTTTGTTTTTCTTCAGCCATTCGGTGGTGGACTTGCTGGTGTATTTAGGATCATTGTCCTGCTGCAGAGCCCAAGTTCGTTTCAGCTTGAGTACACGAACAGATGGTCGGACATTCTCCTTCAGGATCTCTTGGTAGACAGCAGAATTCATAGTTCCTTTTATCACGGCAAGTCTTCCAGGTCCTGAAGCAGCAAAACAGCCCCAGACCATCACACTACCACCACCATATTTTACTGTTGGTATAATGTTCTTTTTATGAAATGCAGTGTTCCTTCTACGCCAGATATACTTGGACACACACCTTCCAAAGAGTTCCACTTTTGTCTCATCGGTCCACAGAATGTTGTCCCAAAAGTCTTGGGGATCATCAAGATGTGTTGTGGAGAAATTGAGACGAGCTTTGGTGTTCTTTTTGCTCAGCAGTGGTTTTCTCCTTGGAACTCTGCCATGCAGGCCATTTTTGCCCAGTCTTTTCCTGATGGTGGAGGCATGAACGCTGACCTTAACTGAGGCAAGTGAGGCCTGCAGTTCTTTGGACGTTGTTGTGGGGTCTTTTGTGACCTCTTGGATGAGTCGTCGCTGCGCTCTTGGGGTAATTTTGGGCGGCCACTCCTGGGAAGGTTCACCACTGTTCCATGTCTTCGCCATTTGTGGATAATGGCTCTCACTGTGGTTCGCTGGATTCCCAAAGCTTTGGAAATGGCTTTATAACCCTTTCCAGACTGATAGATCTCAATTACTTTCTTTCTCAATTGTTCCTGAATTTCTTTGGGTCTCGGCATGATGTGTAGTTTTTAAGGATATTCTGGTGGACCTTACTGTGTCAAGCAGCTCCTATTTAAGTGATGCCTTGATTGTGAACAGGTGTGGCAATAATCAGGCCTGGGTGTGGCTAGAGAAATTGAACTCAGGTGTGGACAACCACAGTTATAGTATGTTTTAACAAGGGGGGCAATCACTTTTTCACACAGGGCCATGATGGTTTGGATTTTTTTTCACCTTTAATAATAAACACCTTCATTTCCAAATTGCATTTTGTGTTTACTTGTGTTGTCCTTGACTATTGTTTAAATTGGTTTGATGTTCCGAAACACTTAAGTGTGACAAACATGCAAAGGAACAGGAAATGAGGAAGGGGGCAAACACTTTTTCACACCACTGTATTTATTTTCCTAGTTACGGTCAGCAGTGATTACCACGTTGTCCCACATGCTCCACTGTGTCACTGAGACCACGTCATGGTCTACTTGATTCCCAGTCACACAGGCAGAAATTAAAACCTGTTGTGAGGACGAAGTGGACCAGCGAAACTGGGATCTTCAGGTGTGTTTGGACTGTACAAGGATGGGATGTTTTCAAAAAATGATATTTGCTTTAATAATCGTGTTCTCATCCTCCCAATGTTCCAAATTCTCCGATACGCTGCTGTATTGTTTTCTTCTTCTTAATGCTTTCCTCCCAAGATTATTTTTCTTTGATCTTTCTTAATAATGGAAAGAAGTTTTTTTTTTTATGGGACCTAATTTTATCAATAGGTACCAACTCATTTACATTGACTTAGACTTTATAAATCCCCATTTTTTATTAACATCATAATTAGATAGATATGGTACCCAATATAAATTGTCTAATTCCCTGCGTGCTTTATCAACATTTGCCTTAATATAGTTCCTTCCTATACATTACAATAATACACAATAATTACTTTTGCCTAAATGGCTTAGATATTGAATATCATCTATCATATGTTCCTGATTTC
The DNA here is from genome assembly GCA_013375575.1 of Percina caprodes. Taxonomy (NCBI): domain Eukaryota; kingdom Metazoa; phylum Chordata; class Actinopteri; order Perciformes; family Percidae; genus Percina; species Percina caprodes. Next base: position 170,687 of record JABXJD010000117.1, read on the forward strand.
TTAAAAAAACATCCAGTACATGTGGTTTAACCCCCGATATTGTTCCTTTTCCTTTTCTCTCAGTCAGATCATTTGATTTTGTTAGGTTTCTACACTTGTCCGTTTGATACAGCGCAGAGTTCTTCCTGAAGAGACTAATCTTTAACTCCCTAATCTCCAGTGTAACCGGAACAGGTCTCCCCGATGTAACCGGGTCATCTGTACCGACCCTCCTGCTGTTTTTTTCCAAGCCGGTACACTCTCACGAATGAATCCCTGGCTGTTTTGAAGACATCAATCTAAATCAATCCATGTTACTCTCTTTTATTCCAAACAGGACGATGTTCCGCTCTCAAAACTTTGTGAAAGGCAAAAGGTTCGGCGTTTTTCACATCAGTCCAACTCGGCATACCTTTTTTCTGATGCTCCTTTAGGTGCTCCTGTATTATTTCCACCGCCCTCGACTAGTCACCCTTTTTTCCAATTTCTGCATTCATTGCTCAAATTGTTGGATTATGAGCTGGCCCTTTTCCCATTTGACCCACAATATTATTCATTTTTTTCATTATTAGCTATTCGTAGAATTGATAAAGTAACTTTTATAGATGTTGCTTTGACAATAATGCTGGTATGACACATACATGTATGGTCATGAAACCTGAACTTGTGTGATAACTTACTTGAATAACCAAAGCAGGTAAAGTCAGCCAAGCTGCATGTTAAGATGACACAGGGAGCACGCTGCGGGCCCCCGTACACAAGACAGCAAAACAATTTCAGACAGTTACCCCCACCGGATGTGTAACGGTCCGGAATGGCGGCGGAGTCATTAGGTTTTCATTAAAGTCGGTGTGTGTTTCCACTGACTGCGGAAGGGCTGCGTCCCGATTTCGTGCCAGCTCCGGCGGTCCCCAGGCCTCCGGAGCAGATACGCAGAGCTTCTATTTTTGCCGGACGCTGGAGAGCTCCGCGGCAACTCAGCACACGGCAGATTGTGCGGGACAGGAAGTCGAGCACAGAAACAAAATAAAATATCAAGTAAAATAGGCCGTGCTCACGGCGGATCACATTACCCTACACTACACCTTGAAAACACAGCACAGATTGGTTTCCTCTCTACTCCTGGCTGGAAACAGACAAACAAACTTGTGGTTCTATTCTACGTGAATTTGCGAGATCTCGTGAGTTCTCGAGACTTCAGCTGTCAGTCATGGCCGCAGCCGTTCCGCAACAAATCCGGACCTGTTGGCTATTGACAGACGGCGGAGCACCGATGCCGTTACGCATCCGGTGGAAATTGGGGGTTATGATGACACCCAAAACCGGGAAGGTGGAGGCTGAGATGGTGGAGGCAAGCATCGCCATCAGCGGCGGTGTGAGACAGCATGGGAATAGCAGGAAGCAGAGAGGAATAGGGAGACATTTAAAAGGGCCGCCTGATGTAAAGATGGCTGTGATTGGTTGGGCCTGGCCGGAATGATAATTCAATTAGTGGGCCTTTGACTTCCATGTCCTGCATGAACTAACGCAATGCTTAATTAAATAATTTATTGGGCTTCCAATGTGCACAGGAACACATAAATTCCCACTCACACAAATACAGACTGGGTCGCAGCATTAAGCAGTGATGAGTATTATGAGACAGATAGAGGGCATAATAAAACACACACAAAGGGACTGGGTGGATAGAATTAGGTGGCACTGGTGCATGCTGGACCCTTTGTCTGTGATGACAAGATGGATGATGGCCGAAATAGACTTTCCTCTGAACTCCACCCCTTGACGTGACCAGAATGGTCTGTGCAGATTTTTTTTTGCATTCTCTCCGATATTGGTGAGATTTAAGCTATGACTGCGTTTCGTGAAAACCCTACCAGAGGTTTTTAAAATGTGTGACTCTAGGCTTCCCAGGCTATCTTCCTCCACTGATAGTTGACTCCAATCAAGGCATCAGGATAAGTTTTGCTGAAATGAAAATCCATCTAATCCATCAAATCTTAAACAGCTATATAGTACCCTATTGTCCTACAGTACTCCCAGAATGCAGACTTACTGGTGGTTCAAAAAGTCCCAAAAGTAGAATGAGAGCCAGAGACTGTCCCCCCTGTGGCTCCCAGTTTTTGTTCGGGAGGCAGACGCCATACCAACATTTAGGACTAAGCTTAAAACTCTTCTCTTTGATGAAGCATACAACCGCAAGGCAGTAAGTTTAATTAACTCTTTTTTGCCTTTTTTCTTTCTTCAACTGCTCAGTTTTGTGCCATGTGGCCATATTCATCACTACATGTATGATATGGAGAACTAATTAATAATAATGTAATTCTGGTCAATCTTTGCTTTAATGAATAATAGAACAAACTTGATAGGCCTCAGTTCTACTAACCTGAATATAGGTTTCCTGCTACAACATGTATGCATATACTATCTAAAAACTTGAAGTACCACTACATTTACAGAATCACATATAATTACGCTTCCATACCAATGCTATGACAATGCACAAATCATACATTCTATCTACCTTCAACCGCTTATCTGGGGTCAGGTGTTGGGGGCAGCAGCTCCAATAGGGGACCTCAAACTTTCCTTTCCTGAGCCACATTAACCAGCTCTGACTGGGGGATCCATCCCCCCAAAATAGGCTGCTAGATAGAGAACTTTGCCCTACGGCTCAGCTCTCTTTTCGCCACAACAGTACAATATAGTGAATGCAATAGAGGTGTGTGCACGAGCTCTCGCAAGATTAAAACGTAACGTGGTTTCTAGTTGAGGTAAAAAGTGTCTCGCGATATCAGTACACAAATGCGGAGCAGCACCCAGCATGACGGATGAGTCTGACTTTGACCTCAAAATTAGCACAGAAGATCCCCTGCCCGTTCTCCAAAAAAAGAGAAATGTTCTCCCTTCATCCTATGATGGTTATAAATCAATACTAGAGTAGCTTACTTCCTTGTTTACTGTTGCAATAAATAAAATGCAGAGGAGGAGAAAAGAGCATCTGTCTTCACAAAAGTCATCTGTTGAGTGTTTGATGGTAATTTATTTGTGCTTTAGAACGTAGTCAGTGTGAAGCAATAGTACAATAAGCTTTATTTCTCTCTGTCTACTGTTCAATGACAAATCCAAGTACAAAACAACTGTTCTTAGCTACTGCCCAAAAACGCTTGGCTACGTTGTAACCTTGGTTCTCTACGTGAAGCCCGTATATGTCCACCGTATATGGAATAAGTAACAGTGTTACTGTTAGTTATACAGGCGAGAAGCCAGTCATTTGAGTTTGTGGCAAAAACATTTCAGTGCTCGGTTTGTGACTTTTACTTAAATAAAGGACCATTTTTCCACTCTTATTTCTTCATTAATATTTTCTTTAAAATAGTGTTAAAACACGTCTAATCTTGATCTCCCGAAACCAATCTCGTGATCTGGGTGTCTCGTCACACCCCTAGTATGCAATAACACCCCGCTGCTCGGATTTTCTGGCCAATTTCCCCTCCATTGTCCCCTCACTTGCGAGCAAGACCAAGGAAGTAAGGACTCATTCCCTACCCGGAGTAGGCACTCTATCGGTTTTCTACTGAGAATCATGGCCTTACATTGAGAGCTATTTTGCTGCTTCACACTTGGCTGCGAACCGATCAAGTGAGTGCTGAAGGTCATGGACTGATGATGCCAACAGGACTACATCATCAGCCCAACTAACCGCAAAGGAAGTTTTCCTCACCACCCCAGGTTTCTCCCTAAAAGAGAGTTTTTCCTCGCCACTGTCACACTAAATGCTGGCTCTTGGGGGAATTACTGGAATTGTTGGGTCTTTGTAAATTATAGTGTGGTCTAGACCTACTCTATCTGTAAAGTGTCTTGAGATAACTGTTGTTATGATTTGATACTATGAATAAAATTGAAATGAATTAAACCCCTCCCCACCATGACTATGCTATTTTAAGCCAGTTAAGGAATTATACAGTGCTTCATGGCTAATACATACTACAGTGCATAAACAATAAACTTCTATTGCTTTTTTCAGTTTGTTTCTGTGTCATGTCCCCATCAGATCTCAGAGAACCTGGGTAAGATGTACAGTGAAATGATCTTCGTCCATGGCTTTGTACACTGTGATCCACACCCTGGCAACGTGTTGGTCCGAAAGTGTCTCCAGAGCAAGAAGACAGAGATCATCCTGCTTGATCACGGCCTTTATCAGGTGAGAAATCTCCAGGCTGCCTGCACATAAAGAAAACACACTTTGTTGTAAAATTGCAGTCCATTTTTCATGCCGCTGGCTTAGGCCTTGAGCACATGGGTAGAGCACAAATACACAGTCAAGATACACATAAAAACATGGATGCGACAAACCCTTTCATAGGCAGACACACTTTTATTAGAGCTACAGCAGGATAAAAGCTTTTTGATAAAAAAACTAATTTAATGTTGTTCTTAGCAGGATGCAGTGGGCTGTGTTTGGATTGGTGCACAACAGATTTAATCATGCAGGCAAAACCATATGTGCACTCTCATATTGTACACACACACACACACACACACACATAAACAAACACAGACACACCCACACACACAATAATAATACATATGCATGAAATGTGACATGAATTTAGTCAGGGCCATCCTTAACAGGAATCCTTGAAATTTGTATAACCTATTAACAGTTCAAATATGAGGAAATTAGGAATGTGTCTATTATGAATTGTTACACTGTTATCCTTTTTGAAGAATGATCTGCATGGACCTACGTTGAATAAGTTCTCCTTTCCCATTGAGCCTCTTTTTTTATCTATCTACTCTCATGTCATCAAACTGAATAGAGCGATTTGTAGAAGAAACTTTCAAACATCGTGAACCAGGACTGGGTTTTAAAAATGTGTTTTCCAATTCAATTTCCATTTAAATGATCCAATATCAATTCATCTGGAGGTGAAGCCGGTAGATAGGATACGGACCACAAAACACAAACACAAAAATTTTTCAGGATCTAAAAAGAACAGCACAGTAGAATATCTTCAAATTTAGTTTTAAATGCAATATAGGGTTGCTTTTTAACGTGGCGTCTCAAATGTAAGAAATTCTTGGTGAAATATGGTTGTTATATAGTTTCTAATGATTAATAAAGTAGATAGAATCCTAACAAAAGACAACTAATCCCCTCCAGGTCCTGGAGTCAGACTTCAGGTTGGACTACTGTCGGCTGTGGCAGGCTCTGATTAAAGGTGACATGTCCGGGGTGGAGCGTTACAGCCTCAGACTGGGAGCTGGAGATCTTTACCCGCTGTTTGCCTGCGTGCTCACCGCTCGCTCCTGGGCAGCCATCAATGTTGGCATCAGTTCTGTGCCTGTCACACACTCTGAGGTACTGTATAAGCTCTCACACACACACACACGGACATAGTATTCATTCGAAAGAAAACCTTATGGTACAAAGTGCTTCACATATGTTCATGAAGTAATTCAGGCAGTACCTTTAAACACCTGAAAACATTACCCCGGCCAAACATTAAAAGCCCATTCATCAGAATGTTCACCCCACTATATGAAATCTTGGATGGATTGAAGATATACCAACAATAGGTATTCTTGTCCTCTCTGTATATGTTGTGAAAGCAGCAATCAGCGCAATCAATGTAGTAACACGTGCAAAGCTCAAGCATAAGCCGTTAGAGGACTGGTATTGACAGCTTCAGACACAAGACCCTGCTACCTACCCACCCTGCTATTTGCCCTACAGCTATTTCCATCCAGTGATGACAAATACCTGGAAGTTCACATGGAAAGGTAGCTGGTCTGGGCTAATAACAACAAGGTAGGGTGGGTACAAGAAGGACCAGCCGACACTACTTTCAGCAGAGGCTCTGCTCTTTCAGTGGTTGCAGTACCATGCTGAGGATATTCTAGCAGTCTATGGTAGCCAGTGACCCTTAGGGCCCCATTTTAACGATCTAAAGGCACGGTGCGAAGTGCCTGGCATAGTTGTGTTTAGGGCCTGTACAAATCCACTTTTGCTACTATAACGTTGGAAAAAGGGTCCATGCCGCAGGCGCATGGTTCAAAAGGGTTGTACTTAGTGTCTTGATTAATCAGAGGTGTGTTTTGGTCGTAACGTGCAATAAACTAATCAGAGTGTCATCTCCCATTCCCTTTTAAGGCCAGGCACGTTTGTACCTTGGCGCATTGCTATTATGATGGTGGATTTGCTGAGCCGGAAGGAAAGATTTTCCGGAGAAAAAACTGATCTGCTCGTGCATGAAGTGAAAGTGCACGAGCAGATCATATATGGCACAAGCACTATGCAACCAAAACTCCACGAGGTGAAGCAGGCGTTAAAATAATGAAATGCTGTATTATTGACTGTAGACCAGTTTTTTGTTGGTCAATGGTGCGATCACTTTCCACTGCCTTGAGATAGTAATACACCAAGAATTCACCTGAACACACCTCCCTGTAAGACCTGCACGCCCATGGGCCTACAGAAGGGCGCAGGTGCATTTGCTATTTAAACGACGTGGGCGCTGGACGCGAAATTGACAACTGCGTTAGTCTTAAACTAGCAAAGACACTTGAGTCTGGCTTTGTGCTGCACTGCGCCGGGTGCAAGATAGGGCCCAAAGTCACAATATCATAATCAGGAACAGCCTGTATTAGACAATATGCTAATTCTCCCTCATCTGAATTTTTAAAGATCCTCTAGATTGTGCGTCATATAGACCAATTTCACTTTTAAATACGGATGTAATAATACTTGCCAAAATCCTCAGCCACAGATTGGAGGATATTCTTCCATCCAACATATCCCCCAATCAAAGTGGGTTTATAAAGGGATGCCACTCATTTTATAATATCCGCCGGTTAATAAACATGTATATTCCCCCATAATGACTGAATCAGAATGCCTTGCTTCTATGGATGCTGAAAAAGCATTTGATAGAGTAGAATGGAATTATTTGTTTTTTTACACTTGAAAAATGTGGTCTTGGTCCTGTTTTCACTTCTTATATGCATGCCCTTCTGCCTCAGTATTAACTAACAGCCGTTACTCGAGTCATTTTGATTTGCATCATGGGACCAACCAGCGACAGACTTTGGATTCGTAAAGACCTTTTTTCAGATTTGTACAAATCTTGCATTATATACAGAAGTTAATTCCCTATTAAACCCCCAGCCAATTCTGTCAATATGTTTCTTTCTGTTAACCCCACATTAAAAGGCATAATTTCTGTCTTTTACAACCTTATTTTGAAGTTGCATAGGCCCACGTTAGCAGCTATAAGAATCATGTGAGAGTAGGTTCTGCCTGGATTCTGATTTCACAGATCACATGTGGGATTCAGTCCTGGATCGGGTGCCCTCTACCTCCATGTGCACCCGATATGCTCTTGCGCAATTTAACATAGTACATCGTATCCACATATCTAAAACCAAACTAGCTTGTATGTTGCATGATGTGGACCCGACCTGGGATAACTGTAAGAGCGCATCTGCGTCACTCTGTACTGTACTGGACGTGTCCCACCTCGACTGACTTCTGGACATCAGTCTTTCAGACGATTTCTGAAGTACTTCACCATCAAATTTAGCCGAACCCTTTTACTGGCATTTTTGGCATTTGCCTAAGGTGAAGCTGAAGGTATTTACCTTAGGCCTTAGCCTTTACCTTCGTACTGGTTCGTAGGGCTATCTTACTCAAGTGGAAAGATCCTGCTCCTCCTTCCCACTCATATTGGATTAGGGACATTATGTCTTGTATACATTTAGAGAAAATATGATACACTACCCAGGGATCTGAGAATACATTTTAGAAAATATGGTGGCCCTTCTTGACATTTTTTTAAGAAACCAACTACAACAGTATCAGAGTAGCTACCTCCTTGCCCTATTTTTTCTTGTTTTATTCCATTTTATTTATTAATGTTTGTTTTTTGTCTCTTTTTTTTGTCTTTTTTATTTTTGTAAATCTGTCATTCATTCAATTTCTGCCATTCTTAACCTTTTCAACCTTTATGTATTATAATTTAGACTGTGATTTAAATCATCTCTGGTAGGAATTTCTTAATGTAGGTCTGTTTGTAATTGGGTGGGAGGGTTGGAGTTGGATGTGGATAGTTGTCATTCAATAGAAAAAATCTTTGATAAAACAGCCTGTATTAGCTATGTAGTCTTGCACTACCTATATGTCAGCTCTGATACTGTCCTTAGATATCTAAATGCAACTTCTTAGATTGATTCCTACCATTAACCTTTTTATATTTTTATGATCCATTCTTTTAACCGGATGTTGGCATTGTACTGTCTATATTGCATAATATATTTTGGATTTACACCTTATTTGCATCTCATTGTTATTGTTATCTTAGACTTTTGTATTTGCACTCTTTATATTTGCCCCAAGGCCTCAAGAACAGAGCTCGGCTGTGCACAGAAATTTGCATTCATCATGTGGCGCCTTCTGGCCTAAAAAAGCAGTTTTCCCACACATTTATTATGTATATCGTTGTAAAATGTTGAATGCATGTCAAAAAACCCAAACAAACCCTATTTATTGTCATAATTTGATTTATTCCATCTAAAAACATGTGGAAAGTCTCGAAGAGGCCTATGATGAAAATGTTTATAAATATATATAACATTAAATAGTGTTAGTTTGTTTGTAAGAGTGTTAATATATGTTTTATAAAGACTTATTAACACTGCCATTCATGATTCATTCAGGTAGTTACTAGTAATTCCTCAACACTCCCAAAAGTGTCAGTTGTTGTCTAAACAGAAAAGGGAAACATACGTAACGCAAAAAGATATAGCGCATATACATATGTAGAGTCAAATGCAAACAATGTACTCTTGAAATACAAACATCCATAAAACAAAAAAAACACGTGTTCAATTGGAGAATAAAGCTGGATACAAAACATTTGTAACTGTACAACTGTAATGTTCATATAAAATGAAAAAGAGACTCTGCAGTCTCATAAAAAAATAGATTCTGAGGGTAACAGGGGATTACAGAGGAAAAAATCTAATAATAATAACTAATAAAATCTTTCAGTGTCAAAATTCAACTAAATCCTATTTATTTCAAATATTTGAGAGTACCAGTGCTGATCTAGGCCAGGTTTTCTATATATATATATATATATATATATATATATATATATATATATATATATATATATATATATATATATATATATATATATATATATATATATATATATATATATATATATATATATATATATATAGCGTAGCACTTTCTAAATGATCTGAATGAACTATTCCACAACTCCTATATAACTGGTTTGCAATTGATATAATAATTAATTTAAAGTTGGTTCATAAAGTTTGAAAATACAATTATTCTTATACATACTACATTATAGATGGAGTTATTAATTAAGAATAAAAGTGATAGCTGTGTTTATGAGTTACATACTTGCATGTATCAATGTAGGAACACTGCTTTATGAACGATGACTAAAGTATTTACTGATGCTTAACTAATGCTTCATAGTGTGAAGTTATTATAAGATGTTACTAGGTTTGATTGAAGATAAGATTGCTTTTAGTATCCACTGTTATAATACTGGTAAATGTGGGATGGGAAGTGTCCCATTACCCACAGGGATTCCACAATGCCATCTGTGCTCGAGAGAGAGTTTATTTATACCTCCCTTATGCAACATTGTGAAGAAGGCAAAAGTACTACACTATAGTCGGCTACAACCCCCTCACACAAGACACACAGGCAGTACAAGGCAGGATTTAGCAGGAACTATTACAAGAATAACTCCCTTAGCCTTTTTTTTAGATATTTGCAGAATCTAAAGGTAGAACAAATAACACACTGATAATGTAGAGATTCTCTGAGCATTGTTACTATGTATGAGGGGTTGTATGAAGATCGACCTGAGGATAGTGCTAGAGGACAGTTCATAGTGTCGTTGACATTAAAATTCAAAGGGTTCATCCTCTGGAGAGCAGGGATGTGATCTGTTATGACCATCTGTCAGTGACATTGGCATTGACGAGGCATTTTGGCCTCAATGTAGCATTTTTTTTGTTATTATTAAATACTGGGCATTGTACACATGGATGAAACATTCAACCAGTTAACTGAATGCAGAAAACAAGTTCTGGAAGTTCAGGGATACCAGTGTTAAATTTACTCAATTTTGCATTTTTATGACAAATCAAATTAAAAAAAATTCCCTTTTTTTGTGTTCATATTTAAAACGGCATAATTACCACCAAGCTGAAATACAATTGAATATGAAATGGATTTGTCACTCTCAATTTTAAATGAACAAACAAAGTGCAAGCTTAACTTGAAAATGTAATTTAAACTTGACTTGTCTTTATGCAGCTAACAACCTCAAACAGGTGCATCTAATTTAGGATAATAAATGGAGTTGGGGGGGGGACAATTTGAAGGCAGACTAACAGGTCTTTGAGGGTCCGAATTCTAGCTGATTGACAGGTGTTAAAATACTTATTTGCGGCTGTGTCATACAAATAAATAGTTTAAAAAATCATACATTGTGATTTCTGGATTATTTTTATTTTTTAGATTATGTCTCTCACAGTGGACATGCACCTACGATGACAATTTCAGACCCTCCATGATTTCTAAGTGGGAGAACTTGCAAAATAGCAGGGTGTTCAAATACTTATTTTCCTCACTGTATGTTTTTTTGGGCGAGGACAGAACAGTGAGGACAGATTATGTTATTAACATTTAATTTATGTACATGTATTTAAATAAGGAGACTGTTAATAAGACTAAAATGTATAGTTTTTTTTATTTTTATTGGGTGCAAAAATGACAGGTTTTGTCATAATAAATAAAACTATTATCTATAGTGTCTTTTGTACACCCAATGCTCTGTTTAATTTGGAGCAGTGTATGCCGCTGCAAATTTCATTTCATTCATTGGCGTTATAAAGGAACAGACTGCACTTGCACATGCATTTCAATGCATTCATCCCCAAAATAGTTGTATTCCAGTGTGAGAATATGTGTTAATAAGACATGCCCTTCTTCATCTCTCTGTTTACCACTTTATCTGAGATGAAAGCTCCCCTATCAATCTTGGCCACACATATGCACGCATGCACCATTAGGCAGACCCTACTGTACTTTAACCCACTTGTTGATTGTGCGCTCTGAAATTAGAAAGACATTTCAATACATTTCTTTGGCCACAACCATTCATCTGCTTTGTCTATGTTATCCCTTCTGATATCTCCTCTCTTCTGTTCTTTGTTGTCCTTTCTCTCCTCGTGTTTCCTCTCTATCCACTCTCTTATGCGTGGATTATTTTTAAATCCTGCTTCGAACAACTGATGATGCATTCCATTGATGTTAATGCATTCACGTGCACAAAGCAAATGTTAAGTGCTTTTAGAGCTGTGGCTTTTTGCTGCCTTTCTTTTCCATGCAAGCAGGGGTATTCATGTTTTAATGAAATGAATGTTTCTCTACTAAACATTGAAAACAAATTAATCAGTCAAACATTTAACCAGATGGTGTTTTGACAAGTCAAGCATATTTTATCATATGTTTTTTTGATCTGCTCATTTTATTGTTAATCCAAACTCAAGTTTTCCTCATCAGTATACTGTAGACTACATTTTTACTTGGCACAGGCATTTTGCATTGAAAGCTAAAATTCTGGCATTGAAGGTAATTGGATTTAGAGTAGTATAATTACCTTTACCATGCCTATTTATGTGAGGGTATTTAGTAACCCTCACATAACCAGCTGTCTTGTGTCCACTGATAGGAATGCTTGATAGTCGTAAACTGGGAATTTGTCTCATTTCTATCAGTACTGGGGAAATGTACATTATGCAGAAGTTACCGTGTGAGCCATGACTAAACCAATGCACATGTTGGCTACTATCAAAGTAGTCAGCATGTGCATTTGTTTAGTACAGTTAATTTACTGCCCTGAGTACAGTTACATTTTCCTACTCTGCAGAATAAAGAAAGGCATTAGTGATAGCGCCCCCTCCCCCCACATTCCCTTTGGCTTTTGCACGGCTTATTATCGCACAATACAATATGTCCTTATTGAAGCTTTCAGATGCAAATGAGAGCACTGCTACCTCCTCTGTGTCCTGCTGACAGCTGTGTGGCCTGCAAACCAACCTGCTATAATTGCTACTAATTGTTATTCCCCAAGCAGGACTCAGTAGAGCACTTCAGAACACCCAGTCCCCTGTTATTTGGACGGAGGGGGGTTGTTTAATGTTGTGGGTTGGTTTATATCTTTACCCTGGTAACCATTTGTTTTGATTTTGTTAAGTAAAGCACTTCAGAACACCCAATCCCCTGTTATTTGGACTGGGGGTGTATTGTTGTGGGTTTATATCTTTACCCTGGTAACTATTGTTTTGTTGTTGTTTTGATTTTGTTGAGTAAATGAAGAAGAAATGGAAATGGAGAGCTGGGAAGTAACAAAAAATGGAAAAGCTAAGAAGGGTTTGCAATTCAATAAAAATATGAAAGGAAGGATTTATGTTACAACCTACACATTTTTCCATGTGCAACAGCGCTGCTTGTGCTAATAATGTTTAAGGGCAACACTCAATGCCTATATAGGTTCAGTTAACAGTGATACCCACGTACCAACCACCATGGCTGGCGGATGAAGCCAGTGTGAAAAGTAATATAATCAGAGTCAGAATCAGCTTTATTTGCCAGGTATGAGGACACATACGATGAATTTAGCTTTGGATCGTATTGCTCACAATGCGCTTACTCATACAAAACAAACAATATATACACACTATAAACAGAAACAATATAGACAGGTTGAGGCAATAGTGCAATGAAGAGTGCAAAGTATGCAGGAGTGAATTATAATTATGATAGGTATTATTTTAATTATGGAGCATAGTGCAAAGTGTGCTGGAATAAATACTATTATGTTTTTATATAAGTATTATACAACAATATGAACAGCTCTGAAATAGAGAATGATAATGAGGAATGAATAATAAGTGGAAGCGGTAAACAGACTGATTAGAGACAGTGTTGCTGGGTTATTGAACAGGAATTGAACCTGGCACTGGGGGTCAGAAGTCAGCTGTTCATCAGAGAGATGGCTTGTGGGTAGAAACTGTTCCTGATTCTGTTGGTTTTGGCGTACAGTGCTCTGTAGCGCCTACCAGAGGGGACAAACTGGAACAGGTTGTATCCAGGGTGAGATGGGTCTGCAGTGATGCTTCCTGCCCGTTTCCTGACTCTGGAAGTGTAAAAGTCATGAATGGAGGGCAGGTTGGCACCGTCCATTGTAGTCTGCTACGGTCCTTTTTGGTGGCAGATCCAAACCAGACAGTGATGGACGTGCAGAGGACAGACTAGACGATAGCTGAGTAGAAGTGGACCAGCAGCTCCTTAAGCAGGTTGAGCTTCCTGAGCTGGGGCAGGAAGTACAGCCTCTGCTGGGCCTTCTTGATGATGGTGTCATTGTTGGGCTCCCACTTCAGGTCCTGGAATATAGTAGTGGATCCCAGAAACCTGAAGGAGTCCACAGCAGACACAAGAGTGTTGAGTATTGTGGGGGGGGGGGCTCCTCCTGAAGTCCACCATCATCTCCACAGTTTTGAGCGTGTTAAGATCAGGGTTGTTCTGACTGCACCAGAGAGCCAGCTGATCCACCTCCCGTCTGTAGGCCGACTCATCACCGTCCCGGATGAGGCCGATGACCGTTGTGTCGTCAGCAAACTTCAGGAGTTTAACAGATGGGTCTCCTGAGGTACAGTCATTGGTGTAGAGAGAAAAGCAGTGGGGAGAGCACACACCCCTGGGGGGCGCCAGTGCTGATAGTCCGTGTGCTGGATGTGATGTTCCCCAGCCTCACCTGCTGACTCCTGTCAGTCAGGAAGTTTGTCATCCACTGACAGGTGGAGGCTGGCACAGTGAGCTGGGAGAGTTTGGTGCTGAGGATGTCCTGGTGTATGGTGTTGAACGCCGAGCTGAAGTCCACCAACAGGATCCTTGCATAAGCCCCTGGAGAGTCGAGGTGTTGCAGGATGTAATGCAGTCCCAAGTTGACTGCATCATCCACAGACCTGTTAGCCCTGTAGGCAAACTGCAGGGGGTCCAGCAAGGGGACTGTGATGTCCTTCAGGTGGGCCAACACCAGTCTTTCAAAGGACTACAGATGTCAAGGCGACAGTCCTGTAGCTATTTAATGTAATGTAATGAATACTTTATTAATCCCACAATGGGAAATTTCTATATACACTCTGTTGTTATTACACACATTACACACAGGCCTGAATTACACACACACACGCTCAGTACCTAGACATGCACTAACGGAAAGATGTCAGAGTGAGGGTCAGAGTGAGGGGGATGCCCATGGAAAGGTGCCAGTCCACCACCATACTTTGGTCCGAACGGGGACTTGAACGAGCAAACCTCCGGTTGGTTATACAGGACTTTGTCCCCCACTTCCTCGTATGTGTCTTCATACCTGGCCAATAAAGCTGATTCTGATTCTGATGTCCTCACAAAAACTGATGTAAGATGTTACAGTGTCTGTCAGTTCATCCAGATCCGTGACTGCAGCCTCAAAAATGCTCCAATCAGTACAGTCAAAGCAGGCCTGGAAATCCAGCTTTGACTCGTTGGTCCATATTTTCACACTCTTTTCAACAGGTTTAGCAGATTTTAGTTTCTGCCTGTATGTCGGGACAAGATGGACCAGACAGTGATCAGAGAGTCCCAAAGCTACACGCCGGATGGAGTGATAGGCGTCCTTTAATGTAGTATAGCAGTGGTCCAGTGTGTTAGTGTCCCTGGTGGAACACTTAATATGTTGTCTATACTTTGGAAGTTCATTCCTGAGGTTTGCTTTGTTTAAGTCCTCAAGAGCAACGAGCAGGGAGTCAGGATGTTAGTTATCTGGTCGGCCAGGTGCAGTAACGCCTCACTAACACAGGCCTGAGGTGGGATGTAGACGGCGACCAGAATGAACGAGGAAAACTCCCGCGGTGAGTAAAAGGGTTTGCAGTTTATGAACAGTGTCTCTAAGTGAGGGCTGCATGATTTCTTCAGCACTGGGACATCTTTACACCAACCTTCATTTATGTAGCGACAGAATCCGCCTCCCCTTGTTTTGTGCGCGGGGTGAGCCAGGATTCGGTAAAGCAGAGCGCGGCAGATCTGCAGAAGTCCGAGGAGGAGCAGCAGTTCATCCTGTTTGTTGGCCAGAGAGCAGACATTTGCCAGGTGGTTAGAGGGGAGTGCAGTGCGAAAGCCCCGCTGTTTCAGTCTAACCAGCGTGCTAGATCCCAGACAGAGCTGCTGCGCCTCCAACTAACAACTCAGAGAAAGTTCCAGGTTTGAAAAAGAGCGGTGGAATAATGTGAGCAATTGAAAGTCCAATATTTAAGAGCTCCTCTGTGGTAAATGTGAGTTTATAAACAAAAACACAAAAAGCACAGTGGAGCGTAATCCAGAGGCCTGCGTGTCCAGTACGGCTGTTAGATGCTGGGTGCCTGGGTCCAACAAATCCCGGCTCCAATTGACTCCAATGAAGAAAGTTTCAACTTCTCTCTAGAAATGATGAGCCAATAAATGTTTGCCTCTGGACTCATTTAGAGCTGAACGATATAGAGAAAATCAAATATCACAATATTCTTGACCAAATACCTCGATGTCGATATTGCGACGACATTGTATGATTGACTCTTGGTGCTTTAACAAAATGTTATTTACACAATGAGATTTTTGATAAATATTTTCCAGAAATGATTTAATGACTAAGTGGGTAAAGGTAAATAATAGAACAGCTACAACAGTCTGGTGAGTTCAGAAAATGACATCACTTTACTGGAATGCAGCCTGTAAAACCAGATAAGGACAACACTTACGAGATTATGATATGTGCAACAACATCAATATATCCCCTAGTCTCAGTCACTGGTGGTCATTTTAGAAATAATTCCCACATTAATAATATTGCAAGGCGTGTAGCGTGATTTGATGTCTGCAACATGGGCATTGATTGACAGCTGTGATTGACAGTTCGCTCATCTGCTGCTCTCTCCGAATTCAGGACTCTCACTGACTTTCTGAGCTTCTAGATGCGGTTTGTTTGCTGCATCAGTGTTGTTTGTTCACATCACTTCCTGTGGGCACGAGACACAGCTAGAAACAGTTTATCTGTGTCAGGACGTCGACTAGCCGTCTGTCTCTCCGTGTGCCTGTCAACTCTCTGTTTATCCGGACTGACAGCTCCGACAATGCTGCTGTCACACACATACTGTACACACACTCGCAGTATGTAGAAATTCATATACACGGCCATGAAAAGGTGAGACGCGTTAGACGCGTTGCTGTTTTACCAAATAAACTTCAAATTAAATGATTGGATTTTTATTTATAAATCGCAAATACTTGTTGATACAAGCAAAGTTACGAACTAAATGACTTATTAGGTTATTAAGTGAGACATTTTTGATTCAACTATTTATCTTATGCTGCTCAGAGTGCTGTCTCAGTGGATACCAGCAGAGATCTTGAAGGGACAGTTTACCAAAAAATCCAAAATACATATTTTTTCCTCCTACCTGTCATGCTACTTATTAACTTAGATTGTTTTGGTGTAAGTTGCCAGTGTTGGAGATATTGGCCATAGGGATATAATACTCCATATAGTCAAATTAATGGAACTAGATGGCACTCAGCTTGTGGTGCTCAAAGCGTCAGAAAAAATAAATTGGAAAAATTCAACAACAATGTCTCTCTCCAGAAGTCATGACCTGGTTAATTAAGATAACCTGGTTGTGAGGAGTTTCATGTAGGCATTATTTTCTTTCTACCGGACTACACATGCCAACCGTTTCAGTGCGCAGAAGGAATTGTTCTCATAGACGAAACTGTTAACAACCAGGTCTGTGGATTATATTGAGTAACTGGATCATGTTGTCTAGAAGCCGAGTACCCTCTAGTTCCATTATATTGGAGGGAAGGCAGACATCTCGGCCAAGATCTCGTACGCTTGGCCTTTTACACCAAAACAATCTAGATTGTTAAATAGCACGACCGGTAAGAGGCAAAATGTGTATTGTTGATTTTGGGGTGAATCGTCGCTTTAAGATGTTGAATGGTTTGTGGTTAGTGCTGACTCCTTTTGACTTGAAGACTCTGGTTAGATGTTGTAAAAAGGTATTTCTCCACTCATATTTCCAATTAGCTTGTAATTTCACAGTGGTTCGGTTCACTTTGTGCCCCTCCTGATTTTACTTTCTGTCTAAAGATTGCCAAATGACTAAGAGTTTGTAAGCTTGCATTCCACTTTGTTCCATGACTAATAGTGCAATTTATGCCTATTAATGTGCAGCAGGGAAAGGCCTTTGAAGTAGAGGAGAGCAGGACACTAACGCTCACATGGCGACTCGAGCAGCCATCTTCAACATCAAAGAGAAAAAATAGTCATCATGGAGGCAAACATCATCCCTCTGTCTCTCTTTTTCTTTCTTCATCATTTCTTCCTTCACAGTATGTTGTCATTTCTACTGGGGCAACACTCGGTGCTATTCTTGTTTTAATCCCCTTATCCTTCCCATGTATTTTCTTTGTCTGGAATGTTAAACACACCTTGTAGCCCATGCACACTGTTGTAATTAGCACTGGATCTTAGAAATAGATCAAAAATCTTTTTCTCCCAGGAGGGAAATTTGTTTTCCCAATCTACACATGTCCATGTCTGACAACAAAACATACTACACTGGACATCAATTATACATACATATACTCATTCATGCCCCTTCCTTTATCCCCACATACACTTGCATACACATCCTCACATAAATTATATATCAGTGTTTCCCACACAGACTAATTTGTGGCAGTGCACCACACAATCAACACCGGCCGC
This sequence comes from Percina caprodes, assembly GCA_013375575.1. Classification (NCBI taxonomy): domain Eukaryota; kingdom Metazoa; phylum Chordata; class Actinopteri; order Perciformes; family Percidae; genus Percina; species Percina caprodes. The sequence goes on from JABXJD010000117.1 coordinate 188,566, forward strand.
CACACATTGCGTTTCATTATTATTTTTAATTTTTGTAATGCTTTTTAAAACGCAAATTCGTTCATCTGCATTTCCTTTGCCTGCTCTCCTCCGTCTCTCTGTCACTCTACACACACACACACACACACACATACACAGCCCCTCCCCTTCATGCACACAGCGTCTGTCTCCATGAAAACAGTGTTGCCAATTTACCCCCTCAGCAACTGTTTTTCACAAAAGCAACTAGCGACAAATCTGGCGACTTTCTGTAAAACAGTTGCCAGTATTGTCCAGCGAGGTATTTCTCTCCTTCCACCTGCACTTTTGGGGCAGTAAAAACAACATGAACTTCATGCCAGGGTGTCGATGGTAAAGCCGGTCCTTCTCCATCACAGGGATCAGCTAGATGCTGTTACTGTCACATGAGCACACCTTGAGCTGCAATTCTGCAGGGGAGTAGTTAGAGAAGATGAGATAATGATCCACACTGACTTTTGGAGAAAACTTAAATGCGTAATAAATGCTTTAGGTAATAAAAAATATAAAATTAGCGATATGTATCTGTAGGATAAAAGGGAGCCTGTCTCCAAATATAGATGACAGTAAATACTTTTTTGTTGTCCTTTTGAAGAATGCAGTTTAAAGTCAAGTAGACACTATTGTTACTTATAATTCTGTGTGGTGAAGGTATCACAAGTGGCTATGACCTCAACAAGGACCAAAATACATAAACATGTTATACAAGGCCCTTCCAGGCTGCTGACCCCTCTCCTCGGGAGGAGGCCCTGCAGGTGGGCTTAACGTTATAGGGCTTGGATGTTTTAGTGTTCATAAGCTTGTGTAACGTTAGTATCCCAATAAAAAAATAATTATAGTAGGTTTTGTTTTCTAATTTTGGGTTAACTTACCTCAAACAAGCTGGGACGAACGAGTAAAATATCTGGAAGCAAGTTGTCTACCGTAGCCGAGCGAGCAGCATTACCAAAAGGCAATATCTCAAGAACAAAAAAATGCTTTTTTTCCACACCATGTTAGCTAGTCTTATGGTTCAAATGCACATGTAAAGAATCCTTTTCAAGAATTCTTCCCACGCTGATCATACATGAACACACAAACTCCTCATATACTAATTAAAATCATAAAGGTGAACAGTATGTTGTCCTGCCCTAACGAACCTTGAAGAGTCAAGAAAGGTGGGCCTGTGCATTGACCCAGAATATCTAGTTGATCAAAAACCAGTGAAGCATCAGTATGGGCGTACAGGGCCTTTGACGTGTACATAATGTAACCAGTAAAGAGATGGCTGTCTTTCTTTCTTTCTCCCTTGCCAGGATGTTGAGATACGGACCAATGCAGCGCTATACCTCCCACAGATCAGCGAGCTGTTGAATCGAGTGCCCCGGCAGATGCTGTTGCTGCTGAAGACCAACGACCTGCTGAGGGGAATTGAAACCACCTTACAGACCAGAGCCTCCTCTTCATCCTTCATCAACATGTCTCGCTGCTGCATACGTGCCATGGCCAGGTCAGAAAGATTGATTTGGTACCACTAAATGTTTTTTTTTTTATTTTTATCTTAATGAGATATTTTGTCTTGCTTTGAACTAACATAAGAAGTGACACTGGAACTTGACACTGGCAAATCAGATGGCATGAGACCTAATAAAACAAGACTGGAATTAAGTTCATGTTGAAGATGTAGATTAAGCATATGAGACATTTTGGCAACAACAACTCTGACAAAATTGTGCCTTATTAAGGAAAGTGGTTTTCATTGAAATATGAAAAACCACGGCATTTTAGGCAAATCTCTGACAAAACACATGCAAACGCAAAATACATTATTTAAGAGTGTTTTAAAAGAAAAGAACTAAAGAAGCAAAGCAAGCATATGTAATAAAAAACTAACTAAATACAGAAGGCAAGGTAGCTTTATTTTTATAGCACAATTCAGCAACAAGCAATTCAAAGTGCTTTACGTAAAACACGAAAGAGACGTCAAAAACAGTAAAAAAAAAGTTAAAAATATGAAAACAAAATCTGAGGATAAAAGTTACAGTGCAGTTCAAGAAATTTACAATAATTTAAAGAAAGGCAGTATAAAAGGAAAGGTCTTCAGACTTAATTTAAAGGTCCCATGGCATGAAAATTTCACTTTATGAGGTTTTTATGAGGTAGTTGGTCAAGGCCACCCCCCCCCCCCTATAAAAGACACTTCAGATACAGTATTAGGGACCACTAAGTTCTATATAAAAAATACTTCAGATACAGTATTAGGGGACCACTAAGGTCTATATAAAAGAGACTTCAGATACAGTATTAGGGGACCACTAAGGTCTATATAAAAGAGACTTCAGATACAGTATTAGGGACCACTAAGGTCTATATAAAAGAGACTTCAGATACAGTATTAGGGACCACTAAGGTCTATATAAAAGAGACTTCAGATACAGTATTAGGGGACCACTAAGGTCTATATAAAAGAGACTTCAGATACAGTATTAGGGGACCACTACGGTCTATATGAAAGCATCCAAAAAGCACCATGTAATGGGACCTGGGGCACTGAGATCAAGTAATGCTAAGACTGAAATTTTGTCACTGTCTGTGTTTAAGTTTAAATATCACTTAAATGCAATACACACAGATGTTACTTTAAAATGGATGGTTTGATATCGGCCTATAATTGCTTATTTGTGCCTTGATGACTGCATTTTTAGGGCCTGTGGGAAGATCTAAAGTAAAACAAATTTTGAAAAAGCCCATTGGCGGAATATCAATGTCCTCCAGGTCTTTATGGTTGATTGCAGAAAACTGAGTCATATTTGAATTGTTTTTGCATGGACACTGTGACAACATGTATTCTGTACTTGATACGGAGGTACTGACTGCTTGTCTAATTTTCTGAATAATTTGTGGAGGTGTGGAGGAGAAAAGCTGAATGAATGTTTCACTGAGGCTTTCAGTGATGTACAGTTTATCAGTTTGAACATTCGTGTGCAGAGAGTGCAACATCAGTCACTATAACCTTGGAAATGTTCAGACCTCAACAAGTATGTTGCTGACTGCTGCCGTGCTTACAGGACCCAGAAAAGAAAAGAATTGGCAGATAAACAAACCAACAAACATGGAGAAGGGTACGGGACTTTTACATGGCCAGTTTCATTTTAAAGTTATTCCAGACGACGCAGTCGCCAGAACCAAAGTGATTTGAAACCATTTCTTATCACCGGAGTACTTCCAGTCTGAAATATCACTTAAGTGCAATACACACAATTGATACCAGCAAATCATTCAACCAAACAAACAGCGGCGCGAGGCTTCGGCAGACTGCGTTAGATGCAGCATGTTGGACAAGTAGAGATAAACAAAGGCAAGAGAAGCTAACAAATGCCACAGCGATGTGGATGGCTACAGACTGGAAGCCGATTAGTGTTGTGGAGGAAATAGGCCTGAGAAACATTCTGAGAGTCGCAACAAATGACGGCAGGTATGAGATTCCCTCAAGACGCACCATCACAAGAAGAATACACAAGTTGTATGACAAGGAGAGGAATGCAAAAGCAACAACTCACTGGGGACTACTGGACCTACTGAGTTACAGTGCTTTATGTTGATGATGAACAGTGGGCGCTGCATTCACATGCTCTGACTGCAATGAAAACATTATGCTAAAATGTGTGCGGGACAAAATGCTGATGTTAAGTATTTGCAGAACAAATGTTATGGCACTTTCGTTCATACGGCAGAATGTTTCAAATGAAATTGCCCTGTACACTACTTTTGATTTCATTGTTGGATTTTGCGTATAACAATGCGATTAATCGCAATTAATCAGGGAAATCATGCAATTAAGGCACACTGTGTGTGTGTTTGTGTGTCTTTGTGTTTGTGTAAGGCTAGTTTGTTTTATTCAATTATCTGCCTCATTTTTTGGGACAAGCTGTGGCTGACGAGGAATGGATGCTAAATTTGCAGCTGAGTGTGTCTTTTTACTTAGCGGATTCACCATTCTTTTTCACTTTTTCCCAATCACAACATACATTTTTTTTTAGGATCAAATCATTTTTTTGTTATATTCAATGTTGTATATATTCAAACAAAAAATGACAAACGATACACTGAGACAATGTAACGCGTACCAGAGCCAAAAACCACAGAGAGGAAAGCTGGGAGGGAGTCAGACAAAACATCACATGCAGAAACAGACACACACACACATGCACCCACACACACACACACACACACACACACACAGACAGACAGACACAAGACAAGGGACCAAACACATGCGCAGGTCAAGATGCAGATGTTGCATCTTTGGTTTCTGTCCTCCATATCTGCTATCTTCACCTCCAGCTCTTGAAAAGCATGGCCATGACTGTCAAGACTACTTGAGTTGCTTTCCACCGTAGTTTTTAGATTGTTCACATCTGATCTGATAGAGCCAAGGCTTGCAGTCAGAGATGCTAGCTGGACATGGAAAGCAGTTAGCTTTGTGTCATTGTCGATCCCCACCTGTTGAATCTGAGACTAAATCTGAGAAAAACGTGGTTTGAGGTAGCTTTTCTGTTTCTCCATCAATGCCTCTGCAATGGCATCCATATCGCCGCGTTGGGATTTGTTCTTGTTTGCAAATCAGCTTTAAATGACTCTGTCGAGCACAAATTGACACACTACCGGAGTTGGAACCATATAACACAACTATTTGGCAAAATTTGGGCCAGGAGCTCAACCTTAAGCCGCCATCTCTGTCCCCAATCATAACATAAATTGAGGAAGAATTGAATACACAGGGCCCGGGCTTGTGATGGGAAGAGCCATGAGTGTCACTAGGCATGCAGCCTGGACCCGGCACTTATCAATTAAAGTGTGTTTTGTACACAAGCCTCATCAGCCTGGGAAGACAGAGTTAGCTGCCATTGTTGAGGGGGCAGAGGCATCTTTGGTCAATGCATCAAAACGGGTGCAGGTAGACGCCGGAGGCAAATGATGGGAGAAGGGGTGTAAATTTGGTTCCAACATTAACCAGCTCCTTCATCTGGTCAGTGAACTCCAACATGGGACAGGGGGCAAAGGCTGAGCAGAGAGAGCAGTGTCATGGGACAGCATGAAGGATTAGATTCAGTGGGGCTGACTGCTGAGGGAAAGAAACCCCTTTACAAACCCTGTACTCCACAAGGTCTGATCAAAGTCTAACACCAGTCAGTCATTTTAGCAGCACCCATCCCACCCTTCTTGGGATGGTGAAGCAGGGTTGAGTGGGTTTAAACAATGTTCTTCACAGGACATATGACAAGCTGTTTGTCTGTTACAGACCTAACTGCATTTGGCAACCAGTCTCCAGGACTAGGTTATTGAGTTGTGGATGCATGGATGGTTTGTTACTTAGTACCCTTGGCTCTATAAATGAAAAGACTATCTCTACAGTACAAGTCTGCTCGGTATTCCGATCAATGCTAATCAGCAAAGCCATACACACCTTGGCTTGATAAGCCTGGGCCTTATAATGGTGTGTCTTAACCTTTTGGGATCCAGAGCTACATTTGTCATGTAAATAACTTTATAGTAGCCTGGCTTCGCTCCCTCTTGTATACTTATGCTCAATTTTCCTTTCCCTTCAGTACACCGTCTCGGTTCACGGTATACTGTTGGGTTTATCCAGCAAAATTGTTGGCGGTCCAATCAGCAAACAGAGGGAGTGGCTGAAGAACAATGACGTTGAGGCCGTGCGCTAGAGTTGTTGTTGTTTCGTAATGATGGCAGAGAAAGCGAGCGAAGCCATTCAGTCTGTTGTGGCAACACTGCTGAATGTCCAGAAGTTAAAGCCCGAGCAAGAACAGTCTTTGCTGAGTTTTGGTGTTGTTTTTGTTGGCCATGATGTTGTGGCCCTCCTCCCTAAGGGGTCGGGAAAATTTTGATTTTCCAGCTCGCTCCTTTAGTGGTGAATGAGTTGGCTAAGGCTAACGCTAGTGATGCTAATGCTAAATGATTATAAGCCTTGTCTCCCCTCTTGTTGCACATGCACTTGACATACATCACGACCACACGTTGACGATTGGTTATTGCAGATCCAGAGTGGCTCTGGGCAGATCCAATAGTTTTAAACTTCAACAGAGTACCCGCCTTCAAGGAAGTTAACACTTGTCAATGGAGGGTGACCAGACTCTCTGGTCTAATGAAATGTAGTCTGGTAGGACCAGGCTGGCTTAATGGCTTAATAGCTTTACAAGTTTTTATCATAAAAACATGTATTACAACAATATTGACATAAACCTTATAATTTACAATTTCTTTTGTTTCACTGTCAAAGAAACAGTACAAAACTAACAGAACCCCCACCACGAACAGCCAGACAGCACATACAATATTAGATAGTAAATTTGATAAATAAAAAGACAGAAAAGTTTAAAATAATAGCCATAATAATAATAATAATAATACAAAATAATAAATAAAAACAGACTTTTTTATTTGAACCATAAATACTTGGGCTGTCACTTCACCTTTCAGGCGATGGCTGAGGGAGAGGGCTTTGGACACACACACACACAAACACACACACACACACAAAGGGTCTCTGCCTTGCCTGGTGCTGTACTGCTGACAGTGGTAGTCTGAATAAATATTTCTTATAAAATATTAACCAACTGTTGTGCCATGGGTAGTAATGTATTACAGGCACCAGGTCTTGCAGTCTCAGCTCGTTCCCACATCTCAATTCCAGCATTTTGTACTTACAGCTGCTGTGTTTTACTGTAGGGGCATTGAAATGTCAGACTCCATCCCAAGAGACTGTTTTCCGTTTGGCAGGATACAAGATTCTGAATCTCTGTGTAGCTCAGGAGAAGTCTACAAATAGCACGATGTTGATATGCTTCCAGGTTAGCTTACTCTTATTTCTCTTACTTCCCTGTCCGAGGATCTCAGGAATCTCCTCAGCATGATTTTGGGTCTGTCCCCAGCCCCAGGCTATTGGCCGGTCTCGCATTGTCTCTCAATTTTCAGCAATTCCAGAGTCAGCTCCCCCAACAACTTTACTGCATCTCATCCTTCTTTAACCTCGGGAATGCCCACAAAACGGACCAACTGTATTAATATTTTCGAGTCTTTAAATATTTTGTTCCAGTTCCTATTTTTTTTCTTTTTCTGCTCTAAAATTGTCAAAATCAGGGTCTTTGAGGCCATTTGGTGAAGGGTTTATGCAGACTAGATCTTTTTGATAAGATAAGAGATAAGATAAACCTTTATTGTCATTGCACAGAGACGCATACAATTAAATTGTGAGTGCCAATACATAGCTAAAAACAAGAATAATTTAGGACATAAAAACACACATAACACGCAAATATTGCACATGGTGTATGATTATTGTAATATTATTGCGTGATAATAAAGGCCAGTTAATGGTTTGGATGTGTGTTGAATGTTCTGATGTCCAAGCAGTTTTTTGCTCCTGTACCTCCTCCCAGAGGGAAGCTGGCTGAGCCGGTGATGTCCATGGTCGGTGGGGAGGGGAGGGTAGGGTAGGGGGCAGCTGTGGGTGCCGATTTTGACAGTCTGCGTTTGTGAAAATGTGAAGTCTTTAATCCAAGTGGCAGGAGGTAAATCCAGGTCAGCCATCTTTTCTACTAGAACATCGGTCATGATGGTGTTAATGGCCAAACTGTAGTCTATGAACTGCATTCTAACAGAGGTCCTAGGACTGATAGCAGTGTGGAGGGCTGTGGCGATAGCAACATCTGTAGATCTTTTTACTCTGTATGCAAATTGATGCAGGGGGGAGGCAAGCTTTAATATGTTGTGATATGAGTCTCTCAAAGCATTTTCCAACCACTGAAGTTGCGATTGGTCTGTAGTTACTGAGGTTACTGATTGTTGAGTTTTTGGGGACTGGGATCATGGTAGCAAACTTGAGACCGGATGGGACCGTGGAGCGTGTCAGGGAGAAATTAAAAATGTTTTGTAAGGACTGCTACACCATTCTACTCAGTCAGGCCCAGCACCTTTTTTTGTGTTAACAGACCTATGTTTCCATCCACACGTTTTTATACAAATAAAGATGTATCAAATGATAAATGCCTAATGGTAATAATAAAATTTGGTTGACTTTCATGAAAATTGACACAAAGTTTGTACTTTTGATCTCATTGGTTTTTAATCGGTCGACCCTCATGTTGCCCTCATGTTGTCCCCATGTTGTCCTCATGTTGTCCTCATGTTGTCCTCATGTTGTCCTATATCAATGTTCTTTTTAATTCCCCAAAATAACATGATTGATTCCACACAACGCTCTTTGCCAAGTACAAATCTCTACTTCCATTAATTTTGGTGCGTCTTATTCAATTTTATAGCATTTGAAAAAATAAATTGAAGTGTTTTTGAAATAGTATTGAGAGTAAAAGTTGACATATTCCAGTCTGTGATTATCATCAACATATATTCCTTTAATTTTAGTCTCAATAATTCCTAATTCTTTTCTAACTCAAACATTAGGTATAATTTCCTATAAATGAGGTTTATTGACCATAAATTCCAAAATTAACTGTAAGTGCCGTGTTGAAAAAAAGGGACAAAAACGTAAGAAAAAGTTAAACGTTGATAAAAAGCGTCAACAAAAGTGTTAATTTTCAATTTTGATGAGAAGAAACCACAAGGGTTAACGGCATATGCGATAAACGCTGATGGAAACGTTAAATAATGTATTTCCGGCAGGTATTTCTGCTTTCATTGCAGACATGGCGGGTGTCAACAAACAGATATAAGTGGACGAACAAGGAGACTTTAAATTTACAGTGATCATATTATGCTTTTTGGCTTTTTCCCTTTGCTTTTTTGTTATAATAATCATACATTTTATTTAACAGCGCCTTTCAAAGCACTCAAAGTCGTTTTACAGACAATAAAAGACAGATACAGGGAACAGAAAAGTATAAACAGTTATGAAAAAAAATGACAGGAACAGTGTATTTATAAATAAGCAAGCTGGAACAGGTGGGTTAGGGTCTGGTTCTGAACAGGTGGGTTAGGGTCTGGTTTTGAACAGGTGGGTTAGGGTCTGGTTTTGAACAGGGGGAGAGAGTTGATACTGCGGAGGTCAGGTGGGAGTGAGGTCCAGAGCTGGGGAGCAGAGCAGCTGAAGGCTCTGTTCCCCATGGTGACAAGTCGAGCTGGGGGTACAGTGAGGTGGATAGAGGAGGAGGGTCTGAGGGAGTGGGAGGGGGCGACGTTATATATCTTTTTTGTGGATGTAATAGGCTTACAATGTGAAAAAGCCCAAAGTCCACCCCCCAAAAGGGACTTACCATCTCCAACAGAAAACACTGTTCACAAACTGCTCCTAGCAGCTCTTATGTAGTCCAGCCTTTACTTCCGTGACGAACGTGCGTCACTTTGTGACACGCCCTCATTCTCTGCAACTGACTAGCTAGCTGTGCTTATCTAGCTGATGCGCATGTGCAACTCCCAACAAAGATGGAGCAGAAGTGTGATGTCTCACTCTGTAGCTAAAACGGAGAGCTCAACACACAGGGTGAAGAGAGGAGCTGCAGCAATGTGTAGTTCAACAAAAATATGGTGTTTTTGAAAATTAAACCAAGTAAACCTATTCTGATGTAACTTCTAAATACAATTATGAACCTGAAAATGAGGATAATAGAAGCATTTTAAATTTAATTATTAAATTTAATTATAATTAATTTAATACAAGCTGACATTTTAGAGTTGTCTTTAATGGTGGCCAGTCTAAGGCCCACCTCTGCAATAATCATGCTGTCTAATCAGCATCTTGATATGCCACACCTGTGAGGTGCACTAATACGCACTTCATATTGCACAGCTTATAACTCCTAAAACAGCATAATTAAGCTCTAAAGTTTATCTCCTACATAGTAGATAAACTGTAAGCGCTAGCTTATATGCCTTCATCATGGCAAATGTCTGTCAATACGCAACTTTTATGCTGCTAAACTGCCCTGTTGCTTGATTTACAGAACCTTAGTGCCCCTGTCCCATGTTTTGCAAACTGTCCTGTAATTAAAGATATGCTCTTTTATTGCTGCCCATGTCTGTGTTCTGCTTATATTTGTGTTTTACTTCTACTGTAACTAATATGTTTTACATCCTCAAAATGGTTTTAAACCTGATTGATTTTAGGCTGATCATTTCAAACCTGGCCAAGGACAACAGATTGAAACTAGCGTGTTGGCTAATTCTGGCTTATTTACAGTAATTAGTGCCTCTTAGTCCCTAAGAAAAAAAGCACGGTAACATGCTCACATTTGCCATTTAGCACTAGACATAAATCACAGCTAAGGTTGATATTAGTTTTGCAGGTATTTAGACATACACCAAAGTATTTGTTGAAATAAAAAGTCAGCCTCTGGATGGAGCCCCTGACTAGAGGATGGGTTGGGATCACCAAAGTATCATCAAAAAAAGAGGGCCTCATCCTCTTGGCACTGTGAATGAAATAAGATTTCAAAAAAACTCAATCCAATATTTGTTGAGGTATTTCAGTCTAGACGGACATGGTCATCCTGGAGACATGCTGCTAGTTTTGTTTCAAACTTAAAAACTTAAGCCATGGACTTCCTATTTGCATTTATAATAGTTTGAGAGAGGATAAATCCTAAAGACCTTTCTTTGACTGAAATCTACTGAGCATGTCACATAGAGGATGAACTCACTCTTGTTTACAGTCCCACTTTGATTAGTCAACGTTTCTGTTAACATAAGTTCATATTAGTTTTAGAATACCCTGCCCTTAAGTATATGACACCCAAGTTAAAGAATTTTAATATATACACATTTAGGAATTGCTTGCAATAGATCCTTATTTGTCTACATTTTAAAGATGTATTTTCTGTACCATCTTAAGCTGTTTTTTTATTCTACAAGTATCCAAGTCTTTTCAGCTTTTTCCAGAAAGTTGGAAAAGAACACAACATTTGTAAAAAAAGGTTTATGATTCAACCCAATACCTTCAAATTGTGCCTGACGCCTTTCTTCTTTTGCTGCTTTGGCTGACAGGCACAAGAGGAGTAAAGCTCAGTCCAGGAGGAGACATCTACAGATCACACTGGCAGAGTCTCTCAACCTGTGGAGACTCACTATGTATGAACTGCTTCTGTGGGTGAAGGGCTCCATGTTGGGTCACTGGCTCACTGCTCTGCTGGCATTTCTGCCCTGAGACACATCTGGACATCGCACTGGGACATTATCAAAGTTTCACCTCTGTTAATATGTTAATAATACAGTTTGTAACTCTATGGATACATACAAAGACACAACATGCGGATGTCTTTGAACCCTAATAAGCTTTAAATCGACTTCAACCATTATCTGATATACGGTGTGCAGTTCCTGTGCTGACTGACTGTATCTTGTGCTATAATAGCTGGAGACACTGCAGAGAAGTACTGGGCGGATGGATAAGCTGTCAAGAAGTAGTTACAGTACATACTCTTTGTGTACATATCAAATTATTGAGATATAACATGTTTATTGGTGATGTTTAGAGGAGATAGCGGAGACAGAGAACAGAACCAGGTAAGCTGTTTTCCTCTGCTTTCACGATTTATGCTACCATGTCCTGATTACAGCTCTGTACTTTTTTCATCTTCTCTTTTCCCTAAAGCACTAAAACATCCTTTGAGTCTTTCCTTTCTTTTGAGTGGGAGCATAACATGTTTGACATACGTTTTGTGTATTTAGTGATTAAGGCATAGCATTATTACTTGAGATGCTAAGCTTTTCAGTTCTCTCAATAACTGTCAGAATATGAGATTCAGTTAGTCATGATCTTGAGTTAATGGGGTCCCAATTAAATTACCATGTTCAGTCTTTGAATCGGGGCAATAGATCTCAAACCATAAATATATAAACCATATACAGTATGTGTACACCTTTCTCTCCTCCCTATCCCCCAACCGGTCAATGCAGACGGCCGTGCAAGGTTCTCTTGAGCTTTCTTTCTGTTGAAAGGAGGTTTTTCCTCGGGGCCGTCGCACTAAGTGCAATTGCTTGGGGGAATTGTTGGGTCTCTGTAAATTCTAGAGTGTGGTACAGTCCTACTCTGTCTCGAAGTGTTTTTATAAACATTAAATATTATAACTCGTGTTATGATTTGAATTGACTTATATAAATAAGTTTAATTGAATTGATGCAAACAGGTAGAGAGGAAAGACAAGTTCACAAGTACAAATGTAGATACGGTGTGACAGTTCGGGGAACTAGAGGACCCAAATGCAGAAAGTAGGCAGGCAGGAGAAGTCTGAGTAGGAAGATTTATTCATCCAAAAAACAAACACAAAAAACGACAGGTCAAAGACGAGGAAACAAGATGAACAGGAACCGAGGAAATAAACAGAGAATAGGCAGGGAAACACAGCATGCTGACGCAGGGACATGCTACAAAGAAGAAGGGAGGACAAGAGTCAACAGGGCTGGAGTACTGAGGACCGTGGAACTCGGGGAACTGAGGGCAGTGGGAACTGGGGACAGAACTTCTTTGGCCAGTAGGGCATGTGGACAGCAGCGAAGATGGAGCCCCTCTGGCGGCCGAATAGGCCTTTCTGGAGGCCGGCGATGAAGTCGAAAACCCTCTGGAGGCCGGGCAGGTCGTCGAAGACCATCTGGAGGCCGGTAGCAAAGGCCTCTAAAGGTCTAAAAGTTAACACAACTGATTTGTGGCTCTGCATAAAGGTTCTTCTCTCTGGCTTATTGACTTGTTTTGAATTTCTTTTTCAGAAAGTGGCCGAAATTCTGTATTTTGCCATCTTTGTCTCTGTCACTGTTGTAACTTATCACACTTCACATTCACCTTGTGAGGCCTTTGCTTAGTTGGTTAGCCACTAGCTGGCTGCCCTGGATCACCCAACGTGTAGTGGCTAATCCTAGCTAACACAGTGGCTAACCAGATTGCCTCCGTCCTGCTCACTGGCAACCTCCACCAGCCATGGATCATCTTAGCACTCACCAGTCATCTACCTCTGTGCCCCTAGCCCACGGCTAACCGCTATCACGGAGCTCTCAGTCCCTCCACTCAGCATCATGTTCAAATATTCAACTCTGCAACTCGTCAAATTCTTCAACTACGACAACCTCAGATTTCTCCAGCCTGCCCCCATCCCACCACCCTCTTACCATGCCAACTTTGCCCTCCTCAACATCCGATCGCTCAACAATAAAACCCCTGCCCTCCATGAACTAATCCTTGACAACACTGTGAACTTCCTTCTGCTCACCGAAAACTGGCAACAACCCAATGACTTCTTCTTCCTCAACCAAGCATCCCCCATGGCTACAGCTACATCTCCAAACCCCCGCCGTAGAGGTGGCCTTGTCATTATTTTCAATCAGAACTTCCAGATCACAGAAATCACCCTCCCCTCAGTATCATCATTTGAATTTCTGGCCTTCAAAGCTCCTTTCTCCATGACAGTCATCCTCATTTACCGGCCACCTAAACTAAATTCCTCCTTCCTCTCTGATTTTACTGAACTCCTCACACTAGCCTCATCTCTCTCTCCACGTCTATTTCTACTCGGAGACATTAAACATCCACATGGAATCCCCCCACCTGCAAGCTCTCATCAGAATTCACCATCTTACTGGTAAACTTCACTCTCACCCATGTCACATTACCCACCCATGAAAAAGGAAACATCCTCGACCTGGTCTGCTCCACAGACCAACCGGTGCTCGACCTCCATCCATGCCGCTTCCCCTTCTCTGATCTCAAACTGATATGGTTCACCATCCCCTCTCCAACCCCAGGCCCCCACCTCAACAGAGAAATCACCTTCCGCAATCTTAAATCAATGGATCCCCACCATTCAATGGATCCCCACCATCTCTCTGACCTGCTCCCCACCACGCTCCACCTGGACTCAACCCTCGCCTCACCTGTTAATCTCACAAACCACCTCAACTCCACCTTGTCTACCTCCATCAACACTCTGGCCCCCCTCAAAACAAAATCTGCCACTTTTAACACCTCTTCACTCTGGTACACACCTGCACACCAGAAAATGCCAAGTCTGCCTACCTCTCCACCATCCTCACCAACCCCTGCCAAAACCTCAGAACCTTCTTCTCCACAATGCCTCAAGCCTCAGACCAACACCCTCCCTTCCTCCAAATCTCTGCAACTCATTCCTCCACTTTTTCGCTGACACACATCATTTATCAATCTCTATCCCCTGTATCCAACCTCCCAGTATCTACTCCAGCATCTACCACAGCCCCTCTTTTCCCCTTCTCTCCTGACCCCCCGACCCCTCCTCCACACTGCCTCCTCTCCCAGTTTGACAGCGGTCACCCCTCATGAAATCTCAAAACTCATCAGCTCTTCCAAACCCACTACCTGCTCCCTTGACCCCATCCCTACTCCCCTCCTGAAGTGCTGCCTTCCCGTCCTACGCCCCTACCTCACTAACCTCTTCAACTCCTCACTGTCCCTGAGAACTGTCACCCCAATCCTTAAAAAACCTGGTCTGGATCCCTCCTCCCGCCCAATATCCAACCTCCCCTCTCTGTCTAAAAGCCTAGAACGTGTCGTCGCCTCACAACCCATCTTCATGCCTATAACCAATTCAAAACCCTCCAATCTGGTTGCCTTTTTCCTTGGTGGGGGTTTCCACCTTTAAGGACAGGACAGCTAGGTTAGAAACGGGAGAGAAAGGGGGAAGACATGCAGGAAATTGTCACAGGTCGGACTCGAACCCTGGACCCCTGTCTGAAGAACAGGACACAGGGACAATAGGACAAACAAGATCATCAATGAAGGTAACATTGATGGACAACATTTCTTTAAACTGCTTGTTCAGTTACATGAACATGAACAACAGTGGAATGATTATGGCCTACAACTACAACTATTAATGCATTATTTTTAGTTTAAAATTCATGTTGTCATTAAGGTAGTCAGTATTATGTAATTACATTTTTATATAAGCTACATGTGCCATGTTACAGATGGAAATTAGCATTGTGATCCATTTATGAAATATATCTGGTGCAATACATTTATTGTACACTGTCCCTGATTTTAAAAAAACGATTCTCCCATAACATATGCCATAGCATGTTATCATGTGAAACTAACTGTTCATTGAACTGAAACTCAATTTCTTACATATGTATTCATGTAAAATAAGCAAATACAACAAAGTATAATTATGAACTGTAATAATAAATCAAAAGTATATACATGTTATAATTTATTTGCAAGTCAAAAAGAGACTAGTATCTCTCAGTCCTGTCAGATGCTGCTCTCTAGCCTGTGTGTGTGTGTGTGTGTGTGTGTGTGTGTGTGTGTGTGTGTGTGTGTGTGTGTGTGTGTGTGCGCGTGCGCAACTCGTTGCAACTGAAATTGCTTTTGGAGCTTTTTAACTTTGAAAAGGCAGGTAACCACAGGTTCTTGTTACCTTATAATGGATGTTTGTGTTGTATTATTTAACAGGGAAACAGGGAAATACAAAATACCTCTTGTCCACAAGTCTGTTAAGAGAGCTCACAGCGGGCCAGCCTGCGGCAGCCACCAGCTGGCAGTTGGTGGAGTTTCTCGAAAACTTTGACTCAAATTTGCGATTTGTCATGAATTTCAACAGTAAAAACACATTCTCACTCCCATCTCGTAAAATACAGACGCTTGGTCAGGTGCCTTTGCCGTTAAAAGTCTCCTTTAGCGTCATATAACACACGCTTGGTCGTCTCCTTTAGCGTCATATAACACGCTTGGTCATCTCCTTTAGCGTCATATAACACGCTTGGTCGTCTCCTTTAGCGTCATATAACGCTTGGTTGTCTCCTTTAGCGTCATATAACGCTTGGTTGTCTCCTTTAGCGTCATATAACGCTTGGTTGTCTCCTTTAGCGTCATATAACGCTTGGTTGTCTCCTTTAGCGTCATATAACGCTTGGTTGTCTCCTTTAGCGTCATATAACGCTTGGTTGTCTCCTTTAGTGTCATATAACGCTTGGTTGTCTCCTTTAGCGTCATATAACACGCTTGGTCATCTTCTTCAGCGTCATATAACACGCGCTTGGTCGTCTCCTTTAGCGTCATATAACACACGCTTTGTCGTCTCCTTTGGCGTCATATAACACGCGCTTGGTCGTCTCCTTTAGCGTCATATAACATGCTTGGTCGTCTCCTTTAGCGTCATATAACACGCTTGGTCGTCTCCTTTAGCGTCATATAACACGCTTGGTCGTCTCCTTTAGCGTCATATAACACGCTTGGTCGTCTCCTTCAGCGTCATATAACACGCTTGGTCGTCTCCTTCAGCGTCATATAACACGCTTGGTTGGGACTATTGACGTCCCTTCAGTTAAGGGAAAGGTCATGGGTGGGCCGACGGTTCTGTGACTCGTTGGAATAACGGGCCGGTTAAAGAAGGCTAGATGTTGCTCACCCTGGTACGTCTAATGTGACGAAAAAAAGGCGCATCAGACGCTGAGGGCCATTGTCCAAACATCCGTATTTACGCGTTTGGAGTGAGAACGGGTTGATAATTTTCCCATATCTACACAATTGATTTTTGTGGAGTTGGGATGTAGCAGAAATGAAGGGGGAGGGGGGATTGAGACATTGTAAGGAGAAGAAGGTGATCAGTATAGAGCCATCTGAGAGGTAGAAATGATCACAAACAGAATGAAGGTGACCAGATAAGAGAAGTGGTTAAAAATGTAACAAACAGTCTTGATCCAGTTTCTGGACAGTCATACTGAATATACCTTGTCTTGCTCAGATCTCATATTGACCTTCTTCCTCTTAATTCTCCTACCTAATTCAATTGTACTTGTCATGGCTTGTTATGTACTGTGGTAATGGACATTAATGACTTGCTGTTTCCTGTTGCTCTGGTCTCAAAATATCCAACCAAAGGACTAAAAATAAAATAAATAGATAGTGCAGATGGTCTGTTTTTCTCACTGAACATTATGTTGTTGTTGTGTTTGTTTGAGTGGCAGCTCGCGGTGCTCTGTACATTTTCGGCAAAACACATCTACTAACAGCCGCTGATACGACCGAGCTGTGAAGGAGGTCCGTTGCCCGCGTCACAAAGCTCTGTAGCGGCTTAAACAACTAGCAACTGCCGCTCAGCATCATGGGGCTCGTAGCCAGCCAGCATCACGTGACCACCTGGCGTCATGTGACCAGACGGCGGTCTCCTTATTTCGTAGGATATCATACATTCTGGTGTCCATACGTCATGAGAAGAAGGCGTGCATTACCTATGACATAGTCAGTTTAAGAGTCTACAGCCACAATGTGAGACTTTACTTTTATGGTTTGAGATTAAAGATGATGTCAGCATACTAACTATGATAACAATGGTAATGTACTGATGTTTAGCAGGTTTGATATTCTCCACTGTGAGGTTGATTGGAATATCATTAGTTTTGTAGGAATTTGGTCAAAATGTACTGGACATATTTTGACCTGATGATGGCAGAAAGAGGAAAACCATAAATTTGATCACGTCAGTTATTACAGTTCATTTTGAGGGAAACGTGAATGTTTGCACCAAATATATGGAAGTCCGTTAAATTTGGTGTTGAGATATTTCAGTTGAACCCAAGTGTGAGACCAACCTACCAATGTTGTGATCCCAAGAGTTCCCAAACTAAATGAAACATTATGGTTAAGAAGCTCAGTGATAGGCTAAGGCAGCACATGCCAACAGTTTGTCCCAACCTTTGTAGACTCTTAACAGACAAGAAAAAAACGGCTTTTAACTTGTTCTGCTCCATTTCCTTCTAAAATTCAGCCCAGACTCTGAATGTCAGCCTCTCATTTCCAGCCTCACATGTTTTAATCCCTGCAGCAGCAAATCTTGCAGACACACTCGCCAGTCAAGCGGCTGATAATTTGCCTCTCTGTGCAGTTCATCCAGCCAAAGTGCATAATTGCAAAAATATTCAAAAGGAGGTAAGTATTCCTCAACCACAAGTTGGCCATCCAAATCAGTGTAATGGCATTTTAACAGGATTGTGGCTTTTTCTTTAGAATTTATTTGCAATGCCCCATCAGGTGAATTGAAATTAGTTTCAGTTTTGTTGGCATAGCCTCCACATGTCAGAGACACATTTTTTTACAGCCATGCTGGGAATTTGTAAATGTGGATTTGACTGGGGTTGCACAAGCCACATGCACACCCAAAATACACACTGTTGCTTATTTCTTCCACCCTTTGCAATCATTAACACACAACCTGCTTCCACTGTTTTTCCAGAGGAGTAAGGGTTTTCTCAGGATGAAGTGTGTCTGATAAAGAGTGTGATAGCAATAGATATGTAGTATAGTATTGGTGTGTGTGTGTGTGTGTGTGTGTGTGTGTGTGTGTGTGTGTGTGTGTGTGTGTGTGTGTGTGTGTGTGTGTGTGTGTGTGTGTGTGTGTGTGTGTGTGTGTGTGTGTTAGCCCAGGAGGACCATCAATCTTTAAGACACACATCCACCTAGACCTGCCATGGCTATTAAGAGTCTCTCTCTCTCTCTCTCTCTCTCTCTCTCTCTCTCTCTCTCTCTCTCTCTCTCTCTCTCTCTCTATCGAAGAAAGAGGCAGAATGAACACTTAGACAAGCCCTCTGTTCCTCCCGTTTCCTGTGGAAGTGGTCTGAAGGAGGATGAAAAGTCACACACTTGCATGTTAAAGCCCAAGGCTACCTTAAGACTGCAGGCAAATTTGTTTCTTAAAATCATATCTTTGAGACTGACTGTCTGCACTGTTATTTGCATTTTGTTAGCCCTGCATTTTAACTTACACTATTTTTTCTTTTGTCTTAGACTTAGCTCATCAGCTGGGATGGCCGGTCCAGCTTCGCCTGGATGCATGCATCTCACATGACTTTCTAATGAGCGGAGATGTGCAGGGCGTAAAGTAAGTTCATTGTAGATATTAAAGTTAGGGAACATACCCTGGAATAAAGACAATCTGCTTTACAGATTCACATTTTATTTATTTTATTTTAAATGTTATAAGGATGCTAAATGTTAAGCATAAACGCTGCAGTGTCCTACGCTGTTATTGAGCAGCTGGGAGCCACTTAAGGCATAAACAGTATTGTGTACTTGTCCGTTATATAATTGGATGATTCTGTTGTTTTGACCCCTAATTTGTCTCACGAGGTTGGTGGAAATATATTGGACAAGAGTTTCTGAAATGAGGGAGTAGTTATATTAAATCTAACATTTTAGGTTAAAGGCGATACAGTGGTGCTCAAAAGTTTACATACACATGCTTAAGTTGACTAAAAAGAGGAATAAAAAAATCATGTTTTGGAAATTTATTCTAATACCTAAATTAAAAAATGAGGTAAAATCCAACCTTTAAGGACACCAATTTTCTTTGTGAATGAATAACGTATTGTAAATAAATAAATGTTCTTATTTAAAATACAGGGTCATAAGTATACATACCCTATGTTAAATTCCCATAGAGGCAGGCAGATTTTTATTATTAAAGGCCAGTTATTTCCTGGATTCAGGATATTATGCATCCTGATAAAGTTCCCTTGGCCTTTAGAATTAAAATAGCCCCACATCATCACATACTCTTCACCATGCTTAGAGATAGGCATGGTTTTATTTCAGTTAGACTAATACCTGGTTTGATTTGCATTGAGAGATGATTTTATAGAAAGTATCCCATGCCTATCTCTAAGCATGGTGAAGAGTATGTGATGATGTGGGGCTATTTTAATTCTAAAGGCCAAGGGAACTTTATCAGGATGCATAATATCCTGAATCCAGGAAATAACTGGCCTTTAATAATAAAAATCTGCCTGCCTCTATGGGAATTTAACATAGGGGTATGTATACTTATGACCCCTGTATTTTAAATAAGAACATTTATTTATTTACAATACGTTATTCATTCACAAAGAAAATTGGTGTCCTTAAAGGTTGGATTTTACCTCATTTTTTAATTTAGGTATTAAAATAAATTTCCAAAACATGATTTTTTTATTCCTCTTTTTAGTCAACTTAAGCATGTGTATGTAAACTTTTGAGCACCACTGTATGTCACTTAAATATCTCCATGATTGGTGGAAAAAGACAAAAAAAAGCCTAATTTGCTTCCAATTTCTTCTAGTTTACTTGTATTTACATGGGTAGTCAAAGAGGGTCTTTTGGTATGGCACTAATGCAAGGGATTCTTTTCACAGTTTTTCTCAATTGATTTGGCACATTTACTGAATCAAACTTGTTAAAACTCAAAGTACAATCCTAACTACACGTGATACTTTCAGCATACCATGTGACCTGCAAAAGGTCAATCAAAAGAATGAACAGTAACACTTTACTTGAAGGTATATACATAAGAGGGACATGACACAGTCATGACACATGAACCCTAACACTAACGTAACTTGTCCGAATGACACTTACTAAAAGACGTGTTATGTCATAAACATTTATGACTGTTTATGTTTATGACACGTTCATGACAGTGTCATGTCATTCTTATGTGCATTAGATACCTTCAAGTAAAGTTTAACCGAATTAACTCATGTTTTAAATGTAAATAAATCCATCAATGAAGAAACCAATGCCATCAAACAAAAGGTTCCTTAATCATTGCTTAGACCAAGACAATCACAACGCCAAGATATCTTTTTAAATGACTCTATGGGCCCTATCTTGCAAAAACAATTCACCTGCGCCTATCTTTGCGCCCATGGGCATGCTGGTCTTACATGGAGGTGTGTTCAGGTGCATTCTTGACCAACAAAAACCTAAAGTCAATAACTCAGCATTTCATAGAATTTTAACAGCGCATTAGTAAAATGCGCTTAGGCTCATGCACAGCGCGCACACACTATGCTTGGTGCACATACACAGAGATGCACATTATGCTGGTTACACACACACAGCGCAGCAGCACACACACATGCAAAAGATTTTAAATAAAAATATTATGGTGCAAATCATCATAATAGCAATGGGCCAAGTATGCCTGGATTTCAAAGGGAATGGGAGATGACACTCTGATTGGTTAATTACCACCATCAAACTTGCAAAAGTGCATATGGACACTCCCTAAACGCGCCTGCGCCATGCGCTTCACGCCGTGCACGTGGATTGTAAAATAGGGCACTACGAGTGTGATAGTAAGCCACTCTTTAATATTTTCCAATTGCTTGTATATTCAGGCAGCTAAATAGTATTGATGTCATCCATTGATTACGCTATATTTCTCATGTACTTTATGTGCACACCACCCAACCGCAAATACAGAAAAAAAGCTTGTACAGAAAAAACAAAATATATACAACTGCAAAATTACCAGGAATTACTGTACATTATGTGCAATTAAAAAAAAATATGGTGCAACAGGGAGATTAATGTCTTGGTCTGGGATGATATATTGTCCACAGAAGATGTGGAACATGGCCATGACCTGTTTACAACAAAAATTGAATCTGTTAGAAGAAGTTTATTGTTAAGGCCAAGAGAGTTCATCTACCTTAATTTAGTGACAACTTGTGGCAAATGATGAAGTGTAGAGACTCAGCTGCAAAGAAAGCTATTACGTCTAGAAGAGACTGATATTTTAATTTATAAAGGTTTAAGGAATAAAGTGGTTAAGGAATTGAGATTACCCAAATCACATTTTTATCTCCAAGTAATAAATGAGGCTGAAGGCAATAGTAAAGAAATCTGGAAAAATATCAATAACCTCATAGGGTAAAAACAACTTCTCACAGAAGATACACAGCTCAGATTTAAGGGTAAGAAAACCGAAGAAAATGTTGCAATCGCCTCTATTTTTCCATTTTTTTTTATTGAGTCAGTTAATGAGTTAAAAAAAAAAAAAAGAGAACTTACTATACATAAAGACTAGGGTTTCAGTCTGGTCACAGCTAATGGAGGACAAATTAAAATGATCATCTGTCGTTTAAAGAATTCTAAAAGTAGAGATGCATGGACATGCATTTCACATGGGCAGTATGTTCATTAAGAAACATTTAGGCATTTTAACTCCCCAATCACACATTTAATTAACCTTTCAATTACACACAGTTGCTTTCCTGATAACTGGAAGCATGCAGTTATCTCACCCATCTTCAAATCTGGAGGCCGCTATGAAGCAAGTAATTATAGGCTGATAAGTATATTACCAGTACTGTCAAAGGTTACAGAGAAAGTTGTCATAGAGCAGCTGACAATGCATCTAAATAACTGCAACCCTGGCTTAAATTACATGCAATTTGAGTTGTTGCAGCTGTAGCCTTTTGATACAGTGACTCATGATGTCCTTATCTCCAAGCTTTCTTATTTTAATTTGGCTGTAGCCCAATGCTGTTGCTTTGGGTCTGCTAGTTGTTTTTGATAGTATACTAACAGCCCAGCTCATGTCAGGTCTAGTACATGTCATAATGTATATCAAGCTACCTATTCAGGAAGTGTTTAAGTGGACCCATATCGTTCATCTTAAACCTTCTCTTCAACATTTCTTTCACATCACTGAGTAAGGTGATTTATTTACCTCTATGTCATCTACCCATACTAACAGAATCACTTTCTCGTTCGCAGATTCTCTGCTGTAGACACAATGATCAGCATCATTTTGTACAAAATCATTCTCTGTGAGGTGATCATGTAGTAATACGTTCCAGTAACGCCTGGACTGTTTTAAACCATACAATGACTCATTGAGTTTATACGCTATGGGCCCCATCTTGCACCATCGTCCTGGTCTTACATGGAAGTGTGTTCAGGTGAATTCTTGGTGTATCTTGCGGCAGCATAAAGTGATTGTTCCATTGACTAACAAAAACCTGGTCTACGTCTTACTCTGAGCTCAGACAGGACAGGCAGAAACAAAAGACTTAACATCTGCCTCCATTGTCGGCCACCAGAACCGTCTCTGGAGAAATGTGAGAAAGCAAGCCCCTCCCGGATCACAGGTAAGTTTAGAGGAATGTCCCCACTTTAACACAGATGTTGTGACAGAAAGCGGAACAAACAGGCGTCTATGTGGACCGTTATCTAGACCTGGTTTAACTCGCATGGCCTCCTTAACCTCCTTCTCGATTTCCCAAGAAATTGCTCCAACGACAAAGGTATCCGGTACAATAGTGTCTGGAGCTGAATAATCACTCTCCACCTTTACAAACGGGCGGGAAAGGAAATCCGGCTTGACGTTTTGAGAACCGGGTCTGTAAGTTAGAGCAAAGTTGAAACGACCAAAAAACAGGGCCCACCTGGACTGACGAGAGTTGAGGCGTTTTGCAGAGCGGATGTATCTGAGGTTCTTATGTTCTGTCCAAACCAGAAGAATGCTGTTCTGCTCCTTCCAGCCAGTGTCTCCATTGCTCGAGTGCCAATTTAACTTATGAGGGGGAGAGGATACTTGTTTTTAATGGTAATGTCATTCAAACCTCTTAAGTCAATACAAGGGCGGAGAGTCCCATACTTCTTGCCCTCAAAAAAAGAATCCAGCTCCCAGTGAGGAAGATGATGGGTGAATTATGCCTGAGCTGAACGGGACTGGTTCTGGTAGTGATCTTAGCCAGTAACCTTTCGTCCAAGGTTTGAGCCTCCAATGGCTTCTCCCGATGTTCAATGGGTAGCCCAAGTTGATTCACTAGCCTAGTGTCCAATAAACTTTCATCTGCCCCAGAGTCAATTAATGCAAGAATTTCCAAAGACTGACCTTTCCAGCAGATGGTGGCATGCAGTTGGGTTTGAGGATGGGAAGACAAAGGTATAGTTGTCCGTCTCACTAGAATCCTTCCCTGACCTGGCGAGCCCTTCGGTTTAACAACAGGTGGCGATGCAATGACCTGGTTGACCATAGTAGATGCAGCTGTTACTGGATTGGTGACCCTCACGTTCCTTCATGTTTAACCGGTTACATCCCAGCTGCATGGGTTCTGGCTCCGGTGAAGTCGCTCTCTGGGTTTCTTGAGGACAAACAGACTCCTCCTTTCGACGAGTCAACAACAACATGAGAACGATGTCCACGACGAGGAGTGAAGTCACCGCCAACTGCTCCTGCTTGCTTCTCCCTCCTCCGTTCACTGCATTGGTTGTCAATGCGGATGGAGAAAGAAATCAGATCATCCAGATGCGATACAAGTTCATCTTTCAATTTAGTCTTTCATCTAGTCCATGAACAAACACGGCTTGAGACGGCACTTCGTTCCATTCACTTTCTGCAACCAGAGTACGGAACTCAATGAGCCAGCTTGAATCTCCGTCAGACGTGAGTTGAGCAGGTGAAAACCTTCCATTAGCTCCCGGACAGTCTTGTTGTGCTGCTCCAGGATTGCTCCCTGCGTGGAAACAGCATGACTCACTGGCTCCAGATCTGCTGAGTCCATTCTGGCCGGATAGTTCTATTACGGTTGGAAAGTCAGCCTGGTCTGGTTGATGAGCTGATGAATTCCAGGTGCGCTGATGAGGAACTGGTGTCAACAGGTAGCAGGAGCAGGAGGGGCGTGTCCACACACTGTGGCGAGCGAGTGTGACAAACAGAACACAAAACACACATACAGCAAGAAATAAAACACAATCACACACACACCAGACTGCCACTGGGCGTAACAAAAACAGGTATACAAAGTACTAAAGACAGCAGTGTTTTGTATGAAGTACATCAGTGTGTTGCTGCTGAATTGAAAGAGTAAATCAAGTGATGCGTGCATCATTTTCTTGCAAAAAGGCCATTTAATAAAAGGTCAATATGTTTTGGATGCAGAGTTTAATCTTGTCATTAAGGTGAGATATTTATCTCCAAGTGTTGTGTCGTATTTGGCTTCTGTAAAGAGTTTTGACACAATGAGCCACATTCAGCAACAAGTGTGTAAGCCATATGGGCAAAAACTGTAAGTACGCTACTTAAAGTAAAATATTGATTGTGTAGTAAAATGTTCCCTGTCAGTGTTTTACTATTAAGTATGGTATAATATGGTCTCCATGACCTCCATGTGACGCGAGTGCCACAGTTCTGTAGTCGTTTAGAGCGGCGGGTCGTCCTTTCTTAGGCAAGCAGGAGGTTTCTGTACTGTGGTTGATTCATAAGAATTATTTACAGATTGCTGATAAATCTCTGTGATGAAGAATGTTTGGTCAAAGATTTTGTAACACATCTGCCGTACAGATTATTTCAAATCACAATTGACTAAAGGTCCAGGGTGACACTGTCAGTATTGGACTTACTGGAGTGAATTAACATTGCTGCGTAATCACTCTGCATTATGGACCAGCTCAATAACTTGACACGGCAGGTCATTGACATTTCAAGCTGCTTCTGTCGATGTGTGCGTCACACACGCACACAGCTGATACCCGTGATAACAAACACACACATAAACACACTCACACAATACTCCCTGCAGGCAGGCTTGACTTAAAAACTCTCAAAGGGAGAAGACAACCCAGTGATGTGATCAATAGCACTTTGGTGGCAACCACTCTCCACCTCTGTGCCCTTAGGATATATACTGTTTGAGGGCAGTAAAAATCCTAATGGATTCATCCTCTCTCTTCCTCTCTCTCTATTTCACCTTATCTTTATTACCATTGCTGTCCCTTAGTTCCATTCAGTGCTGTAAAATATCTCTCGCTCCAAGGGCAACTATTATTTGCAAGGAAGATGTTTTAAGATCCTTTTCTGATCACGCAATTTCTAGGCAATAGCAATAACTTCAATAGCATTCACACGCTATTGGCCAGGCGTCCATGCTTACGCAAGATAACAGATCCCGATTTGTTCAGGTCCTATCACCTGACCAGTCGTGTGATTCAAGCACTAATAATTAGTTGCTGCTAAACAATCTAGTTTCCTGAAAAAACAATAATTAACCATTTGTATACTCATTCAAAAAACACTAACTAGTCTAAAAACAGAAACTAATCATTAGTGCTTGAATCACAGTCAAACCGTAACTAATTATTAACTAACCATTCGTTACTCATTCAATAAACAGTAACTACCACTACTATTATTCGTCAATCATCAAACTACCTATTATTTGTGTACCTCATTGTAAAGTGTTACCAAGATATTATTAAGTTATCTTTTACCTGGCTGGAAACACTTACATAGGCTTTTCTGGTGTTACAAAGAAATCTGTGACCCGTCAGAATGTGCGCTATGTAGCACCGCGTAGCTGCTGTAAATCATTGTCTGACTTCGTGGGAAGTACTGGACGCGGACAACAGCACTAATGAAAACTACCTAAAAATAGCGTTCTTTTCACTGTTAGTCTTTATTGTGGTTACAGGTCATTTAAGATCATTGTATGAAAAATTGACAGAGTTTTTGAAACACTTTATTCACTTTAAGTGAAAGTACTAATACCACATTGTAAAAATACTCTGGTACAGTCCTGAAAAAAAGTAAAAGGAGTCAATGCAGAAAAATCCTCACATCTTAGAAACGGGATACAAGGTACTTAGTTACATTCCACCACTGAACACTGTTTTAGGAGTTGAATGTATGAGATTGTGTAAGCCTGAAACATGGAGAGAACAGCAGGTTACAATTATGTCTTTCATCCTCCTCCTCCCTTTTCACTCCAGTGCATCATAGACAACACTTAGCTGACGCAAGTGATGAGAATCCATAAAAAGTGGTAAGGAAAAAGAAGAAAAAGAGACAAAATTACCATTGACCCTGCTGCCTCCCCTTTAAGTTAAAGAAATATACATAATATATAATGTCCAATCACAACACTTTACTGGAGTACGGCATGGACCTGAGAATATGCCCAATATTACTTAAGAAGTCATACAAATTTGGAGACCAGAACATATCAATGATTTATTAATTTTATATATGTATATAGTTTACATATGAGCCAAATTCATTTATACAATAAACAGTATTGCACTGCAACAATGTAAAGTCTTCTCTGAATGGCGATGAAAACTCTAGCTGGACGTGCCTGGAACACCTCCCTGCTGGGTTTTCATTAGTCAACAGGTTTTGATAAATACATGCTATCTGTTGTGCTGTATTTCATTAGCACAACACATAATCTTTCTGTTGTTATAACAGACTACATTCTCAAAGCCAGACTATAGACAAAGCCAGATAACAGACTATATTCTCAAAGCCTCTTAGGGGTGTATCGATGACCATACCAAGTCTCTGACTTGCCACCTGCTCATCAGATAAACATTTTTGTGGTCAGAACAACCAGGAGCTGAACACTCTTAAAACTGTAAAGATGACAGAGGACATCAGGAGGAGTCCCCCATCATCGCCCCCATCATCATCCTCAACAGTACTGTGTCTGCTGTGGAATCCTTCAGGTTTCTGTGATCTACAATCTCTCACGACTGAAATGGACATCACATACATCAGGGAAAATTCCCAGCAGAGGATTTGACTTGCTGCGCCAGCTCAGGAAGTTCAACCAGCCTGAGGAGCTGCTGATCCAGTTCCTGATCAGTATCTGATCTCTTATCTTTGCACGTCTATCACTGTGTGGTTTGGATCGGCCACTACATAGGACAGTAACAGACAGCCAGGACTGCAGGGAATCTCATTGGTGCCGACAGGAAACAAGTGAGAAGCAGGTGACTCATGACACCCTGGACACATCCTGGTCCAGCTTCTCCCCTCTGGTGGACACGACAAGCAGACAGAGGAACAGTTTCTTCCCACAGGCTGTCACTATTATCAACCCAATCCACACCAGTCCGTAGTGTCATTATCAATCTCTGTGCAATAACCCTTTAACATCAAACATCCACCTTTTAAGTAAATTAAAAAAATGTTATGGGTCCAAGTCCGAGGGGAGCTGGGATCCCTATTTTATTATTTTTTTCTTTTCCTAAAAGTGCCCACAACGTGTACAAGCTATGGAAGCGCTAATTTTAGGGGTGGTATAGACCAACTTATTCAACTGAGACACAAAAAAAGTGTTTTGCCCTATAACTCTGCTTAACTCGACTTATAACAAAAGCAGTAATAAAGCAAAATCACAACGTGTGCGAAAACGAGTTCGATCTGCATGCAAATTGCATGTATTGCATGCATGTAATGCATGTAGACTGTGTGGACCCTCGTAACAAAAATTATCAGAAGAATTTTTAATAATCCAAAAAATGCAATGCCATTTGGCCTTAAAATACATCCATGGATTTTAGTGTATGGAATTTTAGAATGCTACATTTTAGAATGACATGATGAATATAACAGCTTATTGAACAAGCTTAACCATAAGTTTAATAGGTGTTAATGTGGCCCCAAGCAGTTACCGACCTTTGGTAACGTCTGCCTCTGACTGCATTGTGCTCTGGCAATAAAGTAAAAGTATTCTATTGTACTGTTCTGCTGATAGGAGTTGTAGCAGGAAAAGTAAACCCCCTCCTTGATTTCATGCTGTGTAGGACTTTTTGAGATTGTTGCTGCCCAAAATGCTTGATGTTGCGGGAGCTTTTGTAAAGAATTGCTATAAAAGTTGCTATGTTTTTGTATGTTGCAATGAAGTTGCAGGAGACAGAGAAGGTTTTTTTTGTACAGTTTTTTCTAAAAAGGAAACTTGTTTCAGGGAGAATAAACTCTACTCTAGGCTGAGTTTTCCTAGGACCTTACCAAAAAGGCTCAGGATGCTCCAAATGTTGGTATAATATGAAAATGGCTGGTGGATTAAAGACAAAAAATAATAATTTATTGAATGAATCAAATTTGAACACGTCTGTCATTCGCATTTTGATCTTTTCATTGTTAGTTAACTTCCTATCCTATCCTGGGACACCTACCTACGTATTCACGGCGTCGACTTAACATAGGACCATGCATTGGCCTTAAGACTGCGGCCCCCCCAAGAATACACATATATTTATTTAAATTCTATTGAAACTATTTTTTAATGCACAAATTGAAGGAACTGGTGGGAACATGAGGAATCACCAGACATTTTAAGCTGTTTATCCTGCAGGCTATACCTTGTGGAAAACGTGTACTTATAACTGGGAAAATTGCAGCTTTTCAGATGTAAACTACACAGATAAATGCTGTTCAGAATACTGGTTAGATGAATGACATTTTACATTAAAGGGTAACTACTTTTTCTTTCAACTTAGACCCTATTTTACTATGTTTTTCGGTCTAAGTGCCTGACGGGAACAGCAATCTTTAAAATCAGTCCAGTATCAAGCAAGATAGCTGCAGTCAGCGGTGGAGAAACAAGCTACAATGTAAGCTAAGTTAAGAGCAATCGTCCAGTGTTTACCTTCAAAAAAGTACTCAGTTTGCCACTGACAGGCTCAGAGTAATATTCTAAGTGTCTGACAACATCATGGAAAGGATCCCTACAGAGATAGACCTTTCTGTTTAAAAGTAAGATCCTTTTTTTTTAAACATGGAAACATCCATGAAATTGCGTTAATTCAAATCCACCAGACTCCATAAAATAAACAGTTATTTTAGCATTGTAAAATCCACTTTATTCAAGTTGACAGAAACAAAA
The DNA here is from genome assembly GCA_013375575.1 of Percina caprodes. Taxonomy (NCBI): domain Eukaryota; kingdom Metazoa; phylum Chordata; class Actinopteri; order Perciformes; family Percidae; genus Percina; species Percina caprodes. The sequence continues at coordinate 217,993 of JABXJD010000117.1, forward strand.
TAAACTATGAAAAGCCATTTTGGGTCTTCTTTTCCAACCATCACAACCCTAGTTTTGTTTGAAATGAACTCACGGTTTACCGATTTACATGTGAAAATACATTGGCTCTATATACGTTAAAAGTATTGTTTTTTTAAATGGAGTCTGGTGGGTTTAGCGCTAGCGACCTTAGAACTGTGTCTGGTTAAACAGAAAGGTCTCAAAGAGGTTTGAAAGGTCTATCTCTGAAGGGATCCTTTCCATAATGCTGTCAGACACTTTGAATATTAATCTGAGCGAGCACTTTTGTGAAGGTAAATACAAGCTGCACAATTGCTCTTTTAACTTATATTGTAGCTTGTTTCGCCGCTCCTGACTGCAGCGATCTCGCTTAATACTGGACCAATGTCAAAGACTGTTGTTCCCATCATTTTTTTGTCACACAAAAAATAGGAAAATAGGGTCCAGGTTGAAAAAACTGTAGTTATCCTTTAAATTAACATGAAAACCTTTTTTTAATTTACAATTTAAACATTTCTCACCTCGCACTTTCTATACCACACCTGGCATGATAAAATGTGACTTCGAAGGACATCGAAGACAGAATTAGATGCAGGAAACTTGGAAGTAGCTATCCCTTCAGAATTGTTGTCTTCTACCATCTCCTTTCGTCTTTAGACTATAACTTGCCTTCCCAAGACTTGTCTTTTGTCTAATTTCCCGTCAAAATGAACCCTAGTATTTATTGAGTCCTCTTACTGTAAGTTAAATAAATTGTAAAATGCCATATCCATTGTTACGCGTCATGTAATTATGAAAAAGCTGCTTGGCCACATCTATTCTACAGAGTAGGCTATGACATGATGCAGCAAAACTGAAAGTGATGAGGTCTGCATTAACGTCTGCTTTGCCAGACCTTCCCTGACAGAGCTAGTCCTCATAAATCGACTAGCGTTTAAAATTCCAACACAAAGAAAGCGGAAGGTAATGGACATCCGGGCAAAAAGAGCGGGATCCGGCGGAATTTCGGGCAGCACTGGAGCGATCCCGGAAGTGAATCTTCATCATCTTTTTGTTCACCACAACTTTTAATGAAGATGATGATAATAAAATTCATTATTATTGTTATAGCTGAGTGTATATAGCACCCTGAAACCCCAGAGGGCTTCATATATTAGCTTCTACCAATATACATTGTTTTCCAATGCTGGAATGCTATAGTCTAAATGAATAGGATGTTATTTACTACTATAGTAACCGGAAAATGATATAAGGCATGCAGCAACATACAACAATAACAATAACAACAACAAACTGCCTACATCGGTCAGCTGTAGCTTTGACCACAGCTGCCAAACCTCACAAATAGTGAATCATCTGTGATATTATCTGTTCAATAGAGCCACAGTGATGAACTATCTTTCGTCAGCCAATCATTTGAACTCATTTTATTTATTAAGAGCCTAGATTGAAATATTCAAAATCCTTTATTAATCCCAAAGCGTGGGAATTCACAATGTGGATAGCCTAGTGCAAAAAAAAAGTACAATAAAGTGGACTGTGGAGTATACAGTCGTGTGTGTGTGTGTGTGTGTGTGTGTGTGTGTGTGTGTGTGTGTGTGTGTGTGTGTGTGTGTGTGTGTGTGTGTGTGTGTGTGTGTGTGTGTGTGTGTGTGTGTGTGTGTGTGTGTGTGTGTGTGTGTGTGTGTGTGTGTGTGTGTGTGTGTGTGTGTGTGTGTGTGTGTGTGTCGGCCCCGCTTACGAGCCGTACGCCTTTAAATAGAGTGTGCTGAGTAGAGGGCGGACCCGGGTGGCGCGTGCATGCGTGCGTGCGTGCGTGCGTGCGCCTCTTCCCTGCAGCCGCTGCAAGTCGCACCGAGCTAACAGCGGCTTTTTGTGAGTATGATGCACCGTGGTGGACGCACCTGTGAGGAACGCTGAAGCCAGCCCGGCCCGCCTGGTGCTCCCCCCGCCCGCCGCCGCGTACAGCCCCGCCAGCAGCGTAAACACTTGACTGCTTTTTAGCACCATCCTGGATTTTAAAAGCTACGGCTGTGTGGAGTTTACAGCTGGATATTAGCAGGTGGATACTCCCGGCGTTGTGTTTAACTAAGGTCAGTAGCGTCGTCTTTTTTTTTCCCACTCCAACCTGTTTTTCACTCACGTTGCTTGTAGAAATAACCTCATGCATTTAAGGTAGTGAAACAGGAGCAGGTGCCAGGGGGGACATATGAGGAATAAAAGGCTGGAGTTTCCACTCCTGACGCACAGGTAGCGTGGAACTTGCCACTTTTCCAGGACTTTTTCTAGTGTGTGCGCACCGGAACGGGGGATGTGGCGAGCCGGAGCAGGTGTGAGTCTCCTTGAAGGAACAGCGGCGTTTGGGGGATTCAAAATGGGAATTTCTGCCATGTTGGCCTTTTCAATTCCCCCTGTGGAACAGAGGCACCGTGGCAGACGGGTATAGAATTACACCCGTCCTCTCCGCTCCCCTGAGGCGATTTTTTTACTATATGAATGATAAATTTCTTTTTGGTTATTTTGCGAACACGACCGTGCAGCGTTTGAACCACGCGCGTGTGTATCAAATATGAAGAGCATCAACCCTGCAAACAAAAAAGACTTAAAAGCACGACAGAAGATTTCCTTCACCTTGTTTTTTTTTAGTTTTGAGGGTGATGAATAATAAATGACACGAACGCCATGCAGGTGTCCAGTGTCCACGCATTGTTCTCGTCTGGAGCTCCATGTTAAAATGTCCAAACGCATGCGCCCCCATCCCTCTCCACCCTGCAAACACACTCTTTAAATATAGATGCATATTTTTGATGTAATTCGAGCCGGATGACACGGCAGTTCGATAAATGACCTTCTGGACAGCGCGCAGCAGCTGGCTGCACACCTCCTCGCCATGTAGTTGCCATCATCACATTCCTCCATTCTCCTTCTTCCTCTCCGCGCGTCTGGATTCCCAAATCCAGTTGCTGTTTTTCCACCCATTTACGGATGTCACTGTTTTCTGAAACCCCATTAAACTGCAACGCTGAGGTCTACAAAAACATAAAAATCATTTAAATCATCTTTTCATACTAAAATGTGCTCGAAATATTGCAACCAATCCGTTATTGATTATTAGTAGTAGTAGTATTGTTTTTTTTTTTTTAAGGCGACATTATAATGATCGGATGACTCAAATTTGAGTGGAGGGTTGATTCTGATGATTTGGATAGTTTGAGGACCAAATGGCGTCCGCAGGGAGCACCGCTCTGCTTCCTATAAACTGCATTTATGGTGCACGTAGAGCTGACAATCCCCACCCCCCCCACCCCCTCCTTCATCAATCCACATTTTTTTGAAAAGCCAGTCTGGGCCTGCTTTGCAGATAAGGCTCAAATCCATTTACAGACAGGCATTTTAATTTACATGATCGCTGCCTTGTTGTGGCTGTCATTTCCACTGCAGCGAAGGCAGGATGTCCCATTTATTCAGCAGATTTCCCCCCCCCCAAATTTTCATTGCAGGAAAATACGAGGCCTAATGCAGTGCGCCATAGCAATCCGCCATGAAATAAGCAGTAAGCAGGCCTCAGTCTCGTGTCTATCAATATCGAACACCTTTCACTGTAATGACACCCACTATGTCTACAGCATGATCAGCAGCTCCAGTTTTAACATGTAAAGGTCTAAATTGGCGCAAATTCACAAAGGGCAAGATGATGACAATTTTTTTTTTTTTTTTTATTCATCGCTGCAGCAGACATTTCGATGTGTCGGATTTTAAGAGTTAATAGGATTAGATCATTCTTGTGCATTTGTACAGGGGGAATTCCTAATCAGGCTTTTTTTCCCCAAAAAACGCGCTTCATAATGGGCGTGACCCGCCCGAGAATGCGTCTCTTTTTCCTGCAAAGGGCCCAAAGGCGCCTCTAAAACTGTTTAAGACCATCATTTCCAACATTAAAGCCCCCAAAAAAACAGCTTGGAAGGTTGTTGTATTTTACCCTCCTTTTGAAAAACAAACCAAAACACCTTTTTTTTTTTTTTTTTTCTTTATTACTGCATTGCTGAGAATTATACTTTTTTTTTTTTTATTAAATGATTAGCTGCTATTTTAAATGCAAAAAAAGCGTGTAATGTGAATATGCTATGACTGCATGATCGTTTACGTGGAAGGTGCGTATTTACTGCAAAATATTTAAACCCTCTCGATATAATTTTCCTTCTCATTTTCTCCCCCCCTATTTTTAAGTCTGGGTGGGGGTTATTCGGGCTTGGTATGATGGGGGCTGTTTTGGGTAATTTGGCTGTCTTGCTTTTTTTTTTGTTCTGGTTGGCAGCCGATTAACTGCGTTGACAAGTCAGGCGCAAAAAGCCAAGGGCTCTCAAGGTAACACTGATCCCTCTGGGCGGGGAGAGTCAAATATTACGCAGGGTTTTAGAGAATGCGCTTTTCTTTGATTTGGTCTGGGTTTTTTTAGTTTTTTTTTGCCTTTGCGACACCCTTTTTTCTTTTTTTTATGAGGTTCAGTAGTATGTGGCATTGCAGGGCCAGAAATATTCTCTATATACCACATCGAAAATATCCCCTGTGCCATTATTTCTACACATTCTTTTAGATATAGGCTATGGAGTTCATATTTAAAATGAAATAATTACCCTTTTTATTGCAATTATTTCAGATTTTATTTAGGCCTGAAAAGGCTCAGGCATCTTATACCGTTTTAATTTCTACAGATGGAGAAATTAGAGTATTGTGAAAAAGCCAATATGATTAAAAATATGAAAAACAAATAAGGAATAAAGCAAACAATAGTCAACACCACAATGAAAAAGGGAGTGTGATGTTATATCAACTACTACTAGGTGTGTGTGTGTGTGTGTGTGTGTGTGTGTGTGTGTGTGTGTGTGTGTGTGTGTGTGTGTGTGTGTGTGTTTTAATATTATGCTTTGATTGTTGGCATGTATGTGTAACGTTTGTGTGTCTGCAGTCATTTGTCCATACAGTCAGTGGTGTGTGTGTGTGTGTGTGTGTGTGTGTGTGTGTGTGTGTGTGTGTGTGTGTGTGTGTGTGTGTGTGTGTGTGTGTGTGTGTGTGTGTGTGTGTGTGTGTGTGTGTGTGTGAGAGACACACGTTTATTCTGGCACAGGCAAGGTGTGTATGCAGACATTGGTGTGGTGTGTATGCAGATGTCAGTATGGTGCAGGCGTCGCGTGTGTGTTGTGTGTTTGTATGTGTGTGTGCACACACAGAGTGTGTATGCAGGCGTTTGTGGGGTGCTCTCTAACTGGGTGATGTAATGCCGTGACGGGTGCTGCAGCAGAACCACCGAGCCCAGAGAAGGCGTGTCCTTCCTGCAGAGTCGCTGGATAACAACACTGTGCCCACGCTACACCCGCTGCCAAAATAACGCGCCTCCATCCCCCCCCCACACGCACACACACACCCTCCATCCCTCACTTTCACTCATCTTCTCATTTAAAATGCACCTGTTTGTTGTTAGTCTTTATTTCTGTCTCTTCAAAATGAACAGCGCTGATTTACAAGTAATAATCATTCTGCTAACAAATGATACTTCCCTTCTAAGATTTGACTTAAAGATTTCTGCATTTCTTTTAAAAAGTCTCTATATTACGGTCCCTTTGCTGATGAAAGCCAACTCGCCTTCAAAATGTAGCGCATAGGAGTAGCTGAGGTGTGTTGTCATGACTAACCACATGTTATAGAGTTGTTTTAGGGTAGGACGATATGATAATACATAACATGACATGATTATAAATACACTGTTAGAGATTTTACTCTACTGTGCGTGTGTATACGTGGTATTTGCCCCTTTAAAAAAATCTCTGGGTGCATGAGGCCATATATATGGATGTGATGTGATGTGATGAAGAGGAAGAGTGGTTTCGGGGTGTTTCATGCGATCCGTGAGTGGGAGTGGATAAGGCGGAACATGGCTCCCTCTCTCTCTGTTTCCACTCATCGTTCCTTCTGCCATTTCTCCTCCTCCCCTGCACTGTCATGTTGCATGTCCTGGTCAAATGATTTCGGAGTGTACCACTGCAGCACCCGAGATGGGCAAAAAAGAGAAAAGAAGGCACCTCTTTTGATCTATTGTGAGACGTAAACGGCAGCATCAGTGTTTGTGTGCATGTGCGGAGGGCCTTGTAGTGATCATTGCGAGCATATCGGGGGGGGAAAAATTGCAGCCTTTCCTTTTTTGAGCTGTCATCTGCAAGCTGTGGAGGACATTTTGTCACTGCTTCTGGACAGCGTTACTTCATGTGGGTTTTTTGTGTGATGACGAGTGTGTGATCAAGGCACCTGCTGTAAAATTACTGGCAAGTGGCATCCATTTAAATGCAATTGTCCTGCCGGTGGGCTGCTTTTATTTGCATTCACACACACACACACACACACACACACACATCCTCCGCCCCAGTCTGTGTGGTTGTTAATAGGACCGAGAGTGCTGCTGCCTTTTGTCAGTGTGTGTACGTGGACTCGTCCCTGTGGGGTTTGTCAAAGGAGCCTTTCACCGAGAACAATGATCCATGCCGTTTAGCCTTTTAACCCTTGACGATCCCTGCACTGCAACAAAAGAGACACACACACACACGCACACACACACACACACGCAATCTGAGAATGATGCCAGAACAATTCTGCATCTGTAAACATGAGTTCATTATTTCCAATAAAAAAAAATAAAAGAAAGTTGGAATACAGAGTAGGACAAGAACGCATGTGTATGCCAAGTTAGTAATACATATCTGGTTAGCTGACACCAATCAAAAGATAATAAATAGGCCTGTATTGCAAAGAGAGAGAGAGAGAGAGAGCGCTTTTTTGATTAATGGGCAAATTTAAGTGTTGCAGTTAACTAATATTTTCAGTCGGTGGCAGTATAAAAATGTTTGTAAATAAAAACAGTTTAATTTGTAAATAATTTGATAGATTATGGGAGTGTAAACATGGTCAATATTAATTTAAATGTCTATTTATACATGCAAGCTGTGGTTAAGGAGGAACCTCTGTGATGTGGACAGCATTGATTGGCCGATATCTCTTATTAACAGACTGTTGATAAGCAGCTCAGTATGCATCCGTCTAACCCTGAGGCACTGGAGACCAGGTTCTGCTGTGGTTTGATAACAGTTCAGAAAAATCAATCTCTTTTAAAAATGTGTTTTGGTGGCGGAAATATGTCTCTTAATATCTGGACAGCTTGGAAATAATTATAGGTATTCAACTGCTTAACTATGTATCCTACAGAAATAAAGGCCAATTCTTCCATTTGTGATTATGTTATTGACAATTTATAATAATGGATTCAACATGTAGAAGGAGACAGACACATATGTGACTAATGCCAAATTGGTTTCTAGCCTCTACTGACCAGCCAGTGACTCCCTAATGTTTCATATCTTATTCCAGGAGGCCCGACGAAACAAAAAATATTGAATTGAAATGAATGTTTAAAATAATGCAAAATTATGAAATAGTTAGCTTTAAAAACAAAATGTAGCTGTTAGTTGCACACATCTAGATTTGATGTAGAATGCAGGCAAAGAGTTATGTCATTTGACTGAAAGATGTCCAAAGCCAAAGGCCAAAGCTTTTTTTTTTTACAGGTTGGTGACTCCTCACGTCAGCGTGGCTAAGGAGCAATCCATAACTTATGGAGATGGAATCCAATTTGTGATAATCCTTACAAAATGTGACATTTAGGTTTCTTTTTGTTTGGGCTTAAGCCTTTTATTATTAGACAGGACAGCTGAAGACGTTAAGAGGAGAGAGAAGGGGGAAGACATGCAGCAAAGGGATGTGGGGTGACTTTGAATACTTTTTTCTATACTAATTTTATAATACAAAATGAAATTACAACAATACACATTAAAGCAAAAAAAAATAAAAAATAAAGTGCTCCTATTACGTGAGCCCCCATCTGAGTGTGTAACGTAGAGTTTTTCCTGTGTGTCTCTGCGTCGGCTAATGTAGACAGCCGATCATTTTGGTTGAAGAATGCTGCATGCTTATTGGCTCACTGACACTGATGAGATTATTCCTTAGGGATTGAAATTGGGTATTAAATGAAGAGGCATTTTCCGGTGGAGATCATTTACAGACAGTCCTCTGCTGCTTTCAGTATGTTTAAAATAATTGGGAATTGATGTGTAATGTAGCCTAATTGTGCTAAATAACTGATATTGCATGTAATATACTCTACATCATTATTAATTTTACATACTGTACATGTGCCATTGACTCTTTGATTATTGACAAAAGGAAGAAAAAGACCAAGCAAAAAACACCAAGCAAGTGTAAAACGTTTTTAGCGATATAGTGGAAGTTATATTTAAATCTTGTTCCTTCCATCCAGCTTTTCTGATTAGTTATTTAAATATGCAGCAGAGCGAGAGGTCGATTTGCGGCAGGATTATATAAGACATAGGCTGATTCACTCTGATACTAAATGTAAGTATTTTAGTATGAAGCATCCTCCTTTTCTGATCTGCTCCCATATGCCATGTTAACATTTGTTACTGCATTATACTGTTAATGCAAGCTCACTTTCTCTATCATTTTCAACACTTTCTCTATCATTTTCAAATTAAAAGCCCTTTGGCAGTTCATTGGACAAAATCCCTTCATTTCCTAACAAGGCTTTTATTGTGCGACATTTGTTGGAAAACGTGTTGGAAAATTCTGTGACTTGCAGTTCCTATACGCTACTTCAAATGTAGCTGTTACCATTTCATGGCACTTTGCGTTACTACAAAAGTTCATTTCATGTTTTCTGTTAGTTTTCCCATTTCCTGTTTTATTTTGTAGGTACTCTGTACTCCCTTGTGTCTAGCTTCCCATCTGTGTGACTACCTGTCTCCGCCCTAATGTGTGTCACCTGTGTCTCATTGTCTCCCGTCTTGTGTATTAAAGTTCTGTTTTCCCCTTACCCCGAGATCGTCTGTTTTCCATGTGTGCAGCTTTAGAGCATTTTCCCCTGTGGACTTTCCCTTGCCTGCCATTTCTGTAGCCTGATTTTATTAGCTTGCTTATAAAACCCTTGTATTTTACCTTCCTGAGTTGTGTATTCGTGGGTCCATTCTCTGTGTGTGATACGATCGTGCCACAATTTTGGACTCCGCCGACTCTAGGAGTACAAGGACAGAGGCTTCACCAGTTAGACAAACCCTTTAACTGGAGATTAGAGGTATGGCGTAGAGTCAGCTGGAGTTACAGAGAGCCGTCTGTGAACAAGTGCATCTCCTGACTATGTGGTTTCAAGCTATCCAGACTCCTGCTGCGTCCCCAGCCTCTCAGAGCGCCACTGACCCGGTTCCTTCTGGCCCCTTGGTCGGCGATGGTTCTGCTGCTTGTCTGGTCGTCTGTCAGTTCCACTGTTCTACCTCATCTGTCTCGGCCCGAACGCTTCTCCGTCAAGTCTGGTGACCTTCAAGCAATGTGGATTACATTTTGCGCTTGAGTCTGTCCAATAGCCCACTGATCAGGCTAAGATTGCTTACCTGATTTCCCACCCTTCTGGTTGAGCAGAGGTATGGGCCACAGCGTAGTGGGGAAGTGTGACTTGTTTGCTCGCTTCACCCAATCTTTCACACAGATTTTTCAACATGTCACTCCGGGTAGAGAAGCGGCCCTGGCTCTGGTGAGCTTTTTTCAGTGCAGACTAAGATTGGCGCACTATGCCATTGACTTCTGCCCACTGGCAGCAGAGAGAGGGTGTAATCAGGCGGCTCTACTAGATGCCTTCCTCAATAGTCTTTCCAGCGGGCTGAAGGATCCGCTGTCGGCACTGAACCTCCCAGGGGACCTCGACGCTCACATCGCCCTAGCTATCAAGATTGACAAGCAGGTCTTTGAACGGGGGAGTTAGAGAGGTTTGACTCCAAGGGTTTTCCAAAGGACGCTCCTCGTCACCACCATTCCGGCCGGCTGTCACTTCACTTCAGGCTGCTATGGGTGAGGAGCCCATGCAAGTGGGTAGGATTCGACTAACCCTGGAGGAGAGACAAGAAAAGGGAATCCGGGAAGGAGCATGCATCTACTGCGCTTAGCTAGGCCACTTCATCAGGAAGTGTCCAGTAAAACGGGAGGCACACCAGTAAAGGAGAGGGTCCTTGTGTGCCGTGCTGCTGTTTCTAACATTACCTCTCATCCCATGTTTACAGTCCAGATCCGAAGACGGTTCTGGAGATATTATTCCAGTGTCAACTCTGGCAAAAGTGGTTCCTGTTTCTCCTTCTGAGGATGCAGAGGATTTTTGTTCCTGTTTTGATGGACCCGGAGGTTTCGGAGAAGGATTTTCCTGACCTGAGTTTCTGTTCTTTCCTGCTACAGTTGTGCTTAAAAGATTGCATACACTTGAAGAATTGATAATATATATAAATCATGTGTAAAGAAAACATGAGTGAGCAGGCAAAACACAAGTCTTTTAACTGTCATGGGATTCACATTGAACTGTAGGTCCTAACAGAATGGCACAATCATAAAACAAAACCTGGCAACAAAGAAAAAAAATGAACCGACCACTGTACAAAAGTCTACATACCCTTAGTTCTTAATTATGTTTATTGCCGCCTTTAGCATCAATGACAGCGTGCAGTCTTTTGTAATAGTTGTCTATGAGGCTCCGAATTCTTGCAGGTGGTATAGCTGCCCATTCATCAAAATGCCTCCAGTTCATGCAAAGTCTTTGGTCGTCTTGCATGAACCACCCGTTTGAGATCTCCCCAGAGTGGCTCAGTGACATTAAGGTCTGGAGACTGTGATGGCCGTTCCAGAACCTTTTACCTTTTACTGCTGTGACCACTGTAGGGTCAACTTGGCCTTGTGCTTGGGGTCATTGTCGTGCTGGAATTTCCAACTGCGTCCCATGCGCAGCTTCCGTGCAGAAGAATGCAAATTGTCTGCCAGTATTTTCTGATAACATGCTGCATTCATATTGCCATCAATCTTCACAAGATTCCCTGTGCCTTTTAAAGCCCACCCACCCCCCAAAAACATCAGTGAGCCACCACCATGCTTCACAGTGGGGTTGATATTCTGTTCACTATAGGCCTTGTTGACCCCTTTTTCAAAATTCACTGATGGTTGTGACCATAAAGCTCTATTTTGGTCTTGTCACTCTAAATTACAGTGTGCCAGAAGCTGTGAGGCGTGTCAAGGTGTTTTCAGGCATATTGTAACCGGGCTTTTTTTGTGGCATTGACACAGTAAAGCCTTCTTTCTGACAACTTGACCATGCGGTTCATTTTTGTTCAAGTACCGTCGTATTATGCTCCTTGCAACAACCACACCATCTTTTTCCAGAGCAGCCTGTATTTCCAGAGACATTACCTGTGGGTTCTTCTTTTGATCCCGAAGAATTCTTCTTGCAGTTTTTGCTGAAATCTTTCTCGTTCTACCTGACCTTGGCTTGGTATTGAGAGATCCAAGAATTTTCTGCTTCTTAATAAGCGATTGAACAATACTGACTGGCATTTGCAAGGCTTTGGATATCTTTTTATATCCTTTTCCATCTTTATAAAGTTCCAGTACCTTGTTAAGCAGGTCTTTTGACAGTTCTTTTCTGCTCCCCATGGCTCCATATCTAGCCTGCTTAGTGCATCCACGTGAGAGCTCACAAACTCATGGACTATTTACACACAGACACTAATTGCAATTTACAAAGCCACAGGTGTGGGAAATAACCTTTTATTGCCATTTTCACCTGTGTGTGTGTGTGTGTGTGTGTGTGTGTGTGTGTGTCACTTTGTGTGCTTGTAACAAGGCCAAACATTCAAGGGTGTGTAAACTTGAGATCAGGCCATTTGGGTTTTTTTTCTGTTACAAACATTGTTTAAAAAGACAGCCAAACAACTATGTAAAAAGATATGTCTTCATATGATCACTATGCTTGAATCAAAGACAGTTATTTTGCATGATGAGTCACATTTTCAAAATTTCAAAATTTATGCCAGAGTATGCAAACTTATGTATATGGATTTAGAGGAGGCTAGGGTTACTGCTCTACCTCCTCACAGACCATACGACTGCGCCATTGACCTGCTGCCTGGCTCTCTCCTTCTGAGACCCTGTCCATGAAGGAGTACATTGGCTTTGGATGCAGAGATCATCTGGCCCTCTTCCTCACCGGCTAACGCTGGTTTATTCTTTGTGGGGAAGGACAAATCAGTACAGCCATGCAATGACTATTGGGGACTCAGCGACATTACAGTGAAGAACAGGTACCCCCTCCCGCTGAGTTCCTCTGCTTTCGAACTGTTGCAGGGTGCTAACAGCTTTACCAAGCTTGATTTAAGAAATGCTTATCATTTGGTAAGAATCAGGGAGGGGGACCAATGGAAGACTGCATTTAACACTCCCAGTGGACTTACGAGTATTTGGTCACGCCTTTTGGATTAACTATGTTTTCTGGGATTTGCTAATTTCTATAGAAAGTTTGTCAGAAACTTCAGTTCTGTTGCTGCTCTATTACATCTTCTCACTTCTTCTAAAACCAGATTTGAGTGGAACCCTTGGGGTAAATAAGCCTTCCAGGCTCTCAAGGAGCGGTTTGTGACCACTCCAGTACTGATTCTACCTGACCCCGGTTGACAATTTGTGGTGGAGGTAAATGCCTCAAATGTCGGTCTTGGTGCGGTCTCCTTTCAATGCCTTCCCACGGATGTGTGCAGCTTTTGAGCATTTCCCCTGTGTTCCTGTATTCCTGAGTTTCTGATTCCTTTGGATGTTTGCCTCTTTTCCGGGATTTTCCCTTTGCCTGCCGTTACTGGACACTTTTGCCTGATTTTATTAGCTCGCTAATAAAACCTTTTGTATTTTACCTTTCTCAGTTGTGTATTTGTGGGTCCTTTCTCTGTGTTCGTGATAATTCGGGGGATGGCGTCGTAAAATAAAGTGTTTCCACATACATACCTAGACTTCAGATGAACAATGTCGGCATACAGTGTGAAACAAATCTTTGTCCATTGGGCTAAGTCGACTAGCATGCTACAGCTGATAAACAACAACTGGTGCACTGCCAAAAACTTGCCGTGTAAACTCACGTTCCAGAATTTCTGATCTGCATTTGCAAGTAGTTGACATAGACTGTTATAACGATGTGCGAGCCACAAGGCGTCCGGAAACAGTGTTGCCTATTGAACGTCCTATTGAACTGAAACGGTTCGGGACAAATACACGTAAAGTAACAGCAGCAATCATTGATGAGCAGTTGCTCCTTACTTAGCATTGGTCATTAAGCTGAGCTATGAGCACTTGTGGTTCAAACCACAGTAAGAGCCTGTGGTGCTCATGGTGGCCACACCTGCAATTTCAATATTTCAAACTGATTCAATGACTCAGCTTTGGTCCCGGTTGGGTTGTATTAGTCCAGCAAGGTCATCCTCTAGTAGGTCATTCTCTCCTGTTTTTTCCGAGCATGTCCACACACCTACTTAATTACACCCAGTGACATGGCTGATGGTAGTCAGTATGTTTGTCCTTTATATAATGGAAGCCAGCGCTGTAAGTCTTTGTTTAGCAGCCCTCCTCTCTAGAAATTGACAGCCTCTGAACTGACAGTACTGCACTCCTAACCTCTAGTCTTATTAAGCAATATTAATTGGCTGCTGAAAGGCAGAATGGTGTCTGATCAGCAGTGCAATCCATTTTGCAATCAACGCAAAGCGTTGACTAAAACCTCAAAAGTTGTTCCCTCTCAGTCCCCATGATCGGGATTAAGATCAATCCGGGCATGATTGTCTAAACCTTAAACAATTTCTGAGTTTCTTTGTTCTCACTTTATGGCTGTTTAGTTTTCAAATATGGATGACCTAAAGGCTTCAAAGCTTTGACTGTTGCCATAGAAACAATGGCCAAATTAGAATTGGAAAGTTTCAATGTTTTTTTTTTAGTGTCCATATTATGAAAAAATGACTTTTTCTGGGATTTGTGGTGTTATTTTGTGTCTTTGGTGCTTCCACACGCATACAAACTTGGGGAAAAAAAAACTATCCATGCTGTTTTGAGTGAGCTACGGTTTCTGGAGGTCCTCTGTCTTTAGTCTCAGGCTCAGCGTGTATAGATCCAGCATATTTTCACATGTAAATCGGTAAATTCTTTATATTTCAACCAGACCAGAGTGATGATTGTTAGAGTGATAAACAGTGGAAAGACAAACCAAGACGACCTTTGCTAGTCTTTTTTTGTCGATGTTAAATGAAGTGTGTTTTACGATAATAAAATTGCTGTTTATTTAAATGGAGTGTGGTGGGTTAAGTGATTGCAATTTCTGGGAAGTTTTTATATTAAAAAAAACATTCCCCATTACCTGTTGCCTAGACAACCAGAGGCCTGTTTTACTAAGCAAGATCAACATGCCCTGGATTTATTTCAGTTACCCAGCTTCACTACAATCAACCCAGGGTTTCCCAATCTATCGATGTATGCTCACATAAAGGAGGTGGTGTTGGCACTAGTCGCAAACATGGACTACCAGAGCCACATATTTTACACAAGAGCTAACCATAATCCTACAGAAATATGACGAACACAGACACTCCATACAGGCAAAAAGCAAAACAGTAGCTGCTGCTAAATACAGGAAGGAAAGCTGGCAAAATTGGCATAGCTGTAAATGCATAGATTACAAGAAATATCAATATCACTTTCCCATCAGTCAGGCACAAATGACTCGTTTAGCCTCTTGTTTCAGTTGCAGTGGGACACGATCGTAGGAGCAAAGAAAAAATAGCCATAAAAACGGAATTCAAACCAATGCTCACATTGGCAACATATGGCTCAAGAAGCTGACAAAGACATGTAAGACCCTCCGCTGAAAATCTACCTATCAGGGAATGTCAAATGGGTTTTGTCGGTCTCTAAATGTTTTAACTTTGTTGATCTCTAATCTCAGACATGCTGAGCTACCACTGAACACGTAACCTGTTCAGCAATTAACAAGTGACCCACCGTCGTGATACACAAAACCCTGGGTTGAACCTGAAGTTACCTCGGAAACCCAAATCTTGCTTTGTAGTATAGGCCTACAGTTTGTCTTCATGGGGACAATCAGACAATATCAAAATATTTCATACAGTTAAATAAACATAACAAACTAACAAGTAAGTCCCCCAACAAAATGACATACATCCAGGTACCTTACAATGAAGGAAAACAGATTTTTTACAATATAAGAGTTGTTTCTTTTTAGAACTTGGTGTCCTTTGGTACAACGTATGTTACTTGGGAGATCATTTGTGTGTGTTTTTTTGTTGTTTTTTTACAGGTTTTTGTGTGTGTGTGTTTAGACACAGTATAAGAAGATGCTAAATAGTGTCATAGCATAGGTACTTTGGTAAAATAATTTATTTACCAGCTACTGAAATGCGCCATGCGCTGAATGCCGCAATTGGCTACAATAAGACAGGATACAGCTTGTTCCTCAACCCTGGTCAGCTGAAAGCTGCTAAAATTATTTTTATTGTAACATTGTATATTGAAAATAATGTGACTATGTGAAAGGGGTTGCCAGTAGTGATGAGCCTCCAGAGATTTATCTGTATGGCTACAATTTTACTGTTTTGGTCCAGTCTCACTGCTCTCAGCATTTGTTTGCAGGCTGCAGCAGGCATTTTTCTGTGAAAAAGGTCTACACATCTGTGCATTCCCTGTTTATTTCATTGTAGAGGAGTTCCTTCCTTTCCTCTCAAAATTTTAGAGAAGAGACCGGGTGCAAACACATTTATTTATTTTAGGAACTACCCATTGATTCTGGGATTCACCAATGCGTTGTGGTCAAGAAGAGCACTCTTAGAAAGATAAGAAAAAAAATCCATTGCTGTGAGGGCTTACTTGTACTGACAAACTCAGATTTATCACCAAATTTGTTATTTATATAAACAAGATATATAGTGCACCAGTGCCTGCTTGAGTTTCTCTGTGCCTCTTGTATTTAAAACACTTTAGCAGAAGGCTGTCTCTCCAGGCTGGTCATCAGATAAAGGCAGGCTGCCTGGCTGACTGATAGTCATGCACTGCCATGAGAAAATGATCCTAATTTACCCAGCAGATGACCGATAACTCCAAATAATCTTTGAGGAGGAGGGAAAAATGCAGCAGTATCATAGGCACTTGTAATTAGGATTGGTGACAGCACAGTACATGTAAGCTGTGAACTAGTCTCACATTAACAGGCCTCCACAGCTCATCCACACATTCTGGAATAGATCTCTGTTTATTGGCATTTCCTTAAACCAATCACAATCGTCTAAGCTCCGGACGCAGCGACTCTGCAAAATAGTCTCGGTACGGAACTTGTTTTGGTAAAACATTTGCACCCCCCAAGAAAAGGTCAAAAATAATATAAAATGGTGATGTTATACATCCATAAATAACTGAGGTCAACTGTCCACATCCAGCTGCCATACCGTAGCTAAAAGAATGACAGAGATGGTGAGAAATATTACACTGTCAATCTCACAGTTCTCGGAAATACTAGAATAAATATTCTCTACAATGCTTCACAACTTCATTACAAAACACAATACTGCAATATACTTTACTATACGTGACTCTTAAACCTCTGACCCTCCCCTCCCCCCTCAAAAAAGCAAACAACCAGCCTATCTTATTGTGTCCTCTCTTATAGTACTGCAAACATTATGTGTGATACTTCCAGCTCTGAAACAAAAATGAAGATGCTAGTCCAGCCTTCACAATGCAACGAGCAAACGGCGCCAAATCACCAAAACAAAAACCAGCTTATTTCTAAAGCCAAATGTAAATCCTCCTTGCAAAACTTCTAACAGCGACCCCCCTCTTACCACGCCAAACCAACTACATGACATGTTCCAACACACCATGACAGTGAGCACACTTGTGTGACCACAAGTGCCTGTCCGCAACACACACTTCAGAACCATGGACCGTAAACAGCGATCACTGTATTTTGAAACCCACCACCACAAACAAGAAATATATTTTTAATAAATATTGATAGAAAGCCAATTAAATACGTATGGTTTATTTGGGAAACATTCATTATGCAGAATTACAGTAAATGTACATAATGTTGGTAATGTTAAATTTACAGATTGACGGTCATTTTTATGATGAAAGTTTTCCCTAGGAAACCTTGACATATACAAAACGGCGTCAGCGGCGGCCAGAATAAAATAAGTATTAGATTCTTAACTGACCAATGATGATTGCATTACTGGAAAACAAAGTGTGTGTGTTTGCCGACTCCACCTTTACATTAAAAGTAAATGTTATTCTTAAAAACGGCGTGCATAATAAATTGGCAACAGTGTCCTCCTCAGAGCTTTGGTCTTCCTCAGCAGCGATAACATTATTCCCGGCTTTCATCATGAAAAAGCAGGCTGGCTAACGTTAGCTAGCCTGTGTACATATGTCAGCCTTGTGCCCACAGCTGGCAAAAATTGTCATAAAATTAATAACGAGGCCAGCCCATTTAGAGTGATTGGTCAATTTGACTCATTATTCATTTGAAATTACTCTGTCCATTAAACTATTGCTTGGCCCTCTGTAAATTTATTGCTGGACCACCAATCACAGAGCTGAAAGCACACCATCTTCTTCCTAGCAACAGCAGCGGCAGCAACATTCTGATAGGTCGACAATTCATTTAATCCTTTACATTCCAATACAAACTGAATAAGCAGTTTTGAAAGGTTAATTTCCTTAAAAAACGTTTTGTTTGGATGTGTATTGTCACATTATGAATTGACAAAACAAAATTCAACTGATGACATTTTAATTATTTTATAGAATATCTCCTAGAGGGCCCTAACGGTTCCCCTCTGATATACTGTGTGATCAGCAAAATGGTTACAGGGATAATAGGACAACTTCACATGCACTTATTCATTTTGTAGAAGAAATAACAACAGCGGTAGAACAAAAAAAACATGCAATGGTGATATTCTTGGATCTTAAGAAGACATTTAACCCAGTAGATCACAATTTATTAATAATGAATATTACAAAATATGGAATTAGGGGGACTGCACTTCTTGGTTAATCAGCTACTTGCATAGCCAACGTCAATATGTTGAATTGCAAAACCAAATTCCAAATTTGCACAAAAATGAATATGATTAAAAAGTGAAAGAACTCACATTTCTGGGAGTAATAATCAATGAAATTACGTTGGAAGCCACATATACATTATATTAAGGCCAAAACATCCATATCAATTGCAATACTCTAAAACCAAATACCTATTAAATCAGTGTTCATTATACACCTTGTACTGTTTACTGTTTGGAAGTGTGGGGAAACACTGAACCTATATTCAATTTTCAAAAGAGAACTGGAAGAATTGTAAATAAAATTACTTATGGAGCACCAACTACTCCACTCTTCATCAAACTAAAAGCACTAACATTTAAAGAACTTGATGACTGTAAAACTGCACAAATCATGTATAAAGTAAATAATCAATTAACAGGATGTTCCATCTTTGTTGGGAGTCGCACATGTGCAGTATGGGTGGTATGTTCCTTTGGGTGGACTTTGGGCTTTTTCACTTTGTAAACCTATAACATGCACAAAAGATATATAACACAATAAAGGAAAGGGGGAAAAGCCAAAAAGCATAATATGAGCACTTTAAATGAAACCATTCAAAAAGGTAGGCTAATTATTACCACAAACAAACTGTTGTACACTTTGCCTGAAAAGCAAGCAGTGGAAACAAATGTTACTTAGGTAATTTATATTTTAGCCCATACGAGAGAGAGGGAGAGACAGAGTGAGAGAGAGGGATATGTACGAATCATATTCTAGCATTGTAGGTTAGTGGTTGTAATTGAGCTTCATGGTAAATTTTCTGCGTAACATTAGGCTGTCTTCTGCTCACTTTTAAGGCAAAGAGTACAACTCTTCAGGCCATTGGTAATGTTACTCCTCGGTTAGCGTTACTGGTGCACCCCCATCGTTACAGTAAGCTAAATTTACCAGGGGATAAAGCACCAAAAGCACTAATACTAATAGTAGCAATGGATCTGGACAGGAAGGGTTAACTCTGGGAGTTGGAAGGGATGTGTCGCGATTCTGCTTTCTCACTCCGTGAACGTGCATCTAGTCACACTTCCTCAGCCTGGCTTGGCCTTCGTGAAACGCACATAGCCACGATGCAGAGATTAGACTGGGTCAAGCCTCGGTTTATCGGTTAACCTGAATTTATGAATTCTACTTTTGTGCAATACCCCCCTGGATACATGGTTAAACATAATTTGTGTACCGCCATGTGGACTTCGTCCACAGCATTCAACCTATTCTCTGTAAAGCTTTTACAATAATTCCCTGAAAGGACCAAGCAGGCCTGCCTTGTTGCATGATCCAAACTTTCTTCAAAACTTGACATTTTCAGTGGATAGCTTGCTAGCTCAAAGTTTGTTCTTGTTTCCTGAAAAACGAACAGAGGTTGAGAACGGCAACACAGAGAGTGAAAAGTGAGGGACTATCGGCGCGTGGCTAATGTGCATTTATCTTGGAAATGTACTTCCGTGGATCCAGGCTACTTGTGAACAATCCACCAAATAAAGGCTTCTTCTAGAAACTGTATGCCCAATATGACAACATAATAAGACAACAAAGTCCTTCATGTAATTTGTGTTAATTGTACCATCCGTCGGCACTGTCGTTACCTCTAATTT
Organism: Percina caprodes; assembly: GCA_013375575.1. Classification (NCBI taxonomy): domain Eukaryota; kingdom Metazoa; phylum Chordata; class Actinopteri; order Perciformes; family Percidae; genus Percina; species Percina caprodes. The sequence goes on from JABXJD010000117.1 coordinate 237,657, forward strand.
AGGGTTTTAGGAACCTGTGGGGAGTTTACTTTCTATACTGCCATCATTGAGTCCATCCTCACCTGCTCCATCGCCATCTGGTACGCTGCTGCCACTGCTTAGTCCAAAGGCAGACTGCAGCGTATTATCTTCACTGATGAGAAGGCTGAAATCTTTCATCTTTCCAGGACCTGTACACCTCCAGGATGCTGTGGCGGGCAGGAAAGACTGTAGCCAATCCTTCTTACCCCAGAAAGAAACTGTTTGAACCCCTCCTCTCTGGCAGGAGGCTGAGGTCCATCAGCACCAAAACCTCAAGCCACAAAAACAGTTTCTTCCCCTCTGAAAAAACAGTTTTAAAAGAACTGCACTCTATGATACTCAGTGGTAAATAATTCCACATCTTGGCTTTGCCCAAATATTGTAGATCCCAACTTAACATAACAGTCCCCTCTAGAGGAAGCTCTTATTAACCTTAAGCCAGCGCTGCATGTTGTTTAAACTGGTGCAAGATGGTGAAAAATCTTTATATAATAAAGCTGAATTTACCATAAAAGAACATTTTCAAATGCCATGAGATTATGCTTTTTAGCTATATTGCAAAAGTGATAAGAAGGCTTTTAGTCATGATTTTCAGTGCTTGCTTATTCAGACTATGACGTGGTTGCAAGAATGTATTATTTGTCTGAGACCGGGTTAGGCTGCTAGTAACAATCATAACTAAACATCTAACATGCTATACCTGCTGTCCTTTTTCAATTATTTCAGAAGAAGGAAATTGTTTCCTTTAATGAAAAACTGTTTTGGAGTTTGATGTCAAGCATGAATAAATGACTATATCGTCAGCATACTTTTGAATATTATCTTGTGGACAAATGGATGGTAGATCAATAATACACTGAACAAAATTTCCCTAACACCAGATACTGACTGGTATCTGACACATTTTGGAGTGGCCTTTTATTGTGGCCAGCCTAAGGCACACCTGTGCAATAACCATGCTGTCTAATCGGCATCTTGATATGCCGTACCTGTGTGGTGGATGGATTAGCTTGGATGGAAGTGCTCACTAACACTGATATAGACAGATTTGTGAACACTATTTGAAAGAAATAAGCCTTTGTGTACATAGAAAAAGTCTCAGATCTTTGAGTTCAGCTCATGAAAAATGGGGGCAAAAACAAGTGTTTATAATTGTTTCAGTATATATACTTTATAAATGAGACAGTGTGCAGAGTTGTTGTCCAGGAAAAAAATGTTTCACATATCTTACAGATTCCCATACTTCTTAAATAAACAAACTTATTTGGTTATCCAAAAAAAGCATTATAAAAATGAAATTATTTGATATTTTGGAGATGCATGGTTTTCAGAGGAAATAGAAGTGGCTGTAGACAATATTAAAGCAGTCACAATTTCCTAATCCAAAAAACTGTTAGTGTTATTTAACTAAAAGTACAGAAGTATTCTTAGCAAACGTCCTTTAAAAAAAAAAACAAAGAAAGAAACACCTACGAGTAATACGTTATACAATATATAGAATGTTAGATTATTAAAACTGTTAAAAACATAAATGATTATGTAACATTTTGCTGTTGCTACTAGCTTTAACTACAGTATTACACATCATCCAGAACATCCAGGGTGTCCATATCCATAAGTCAACGCTTAAAAATATTCTGCACTGTGTAGTTTAATTTGTTACTCTGTACCTCTTACTGTGACGTGCAATATGCCAAATTTATATCCATCTGTATATACATTTGTATAGAATATATGTGTTAATAGTGTACATATTACCATTATTACTTTATTCTTATTTTTCTATTTCCTATTTGTTTTTTTGTGTGTATTTTTCTATTGTATTTAAATGTAATAATCTATACTTTATTAATCCCACAAGGGGAAATTACAAATTTAATGTGCATTTTTCTTAATTTGTGTATTGCATCTGAGCTGCTGTAATGAATTTTTCCAGTGTGGGATCAATAAAGTCTGTCTTATTTTATTTACTATTAAGTAGTTTTATCTAATGAGCTGAGTGAGTGATTTGGGGTCCCCTAGGTAAAACTAGTCATTGTTACCATTTCTCTAAGTGAGATTGTGGTATTATTGGCAGTGGTAGACAAAGTACGAAACTTATAATACCACACTTCCTCCAAGTATTTTCAAGGTGAAGCTCATTTGAACTACTGTATGTACTGTTGGATAGTTTAAGCTAGAAATCTATTCTGTTTTATTGTGAGGTACTTACCTGAATTGGCTTTATATTTCTACTACACATTGCAGATTAACAAATATAGCAACTGATCAAATAGGATGCATCATTATAATTTACACTGCCTGGCAGTAAACAGTATACACCAGAGAAATAATTTATTGTTAAAATTGAAACGTTAAATGCCTACAGTCACTTAAAGCTTAAGGTACCACTGGGTACAATATGGGGCACTTCACTCATGTATGTTTTGAGATTGTACACATTCATGTTATATGCTGCTATCCTGGGATTTAAATGCAAGGAAGCACCCAAGGATGTGTGTATTAGGAGTAAAAATCAATGCTGATGGACCCATTATAACCCTCTGCCTCTCTTTTTCTGACAGTGATGGAACTAAGAGAGGGCAGTGGATCCCTTGTCAGCTCCATTTCCCAGCGGACAACATGAAGGAGGAAATTCCTCTCACCCTGACAGTCGGAGAAGTCCATTCCATAAGACCTTGCACTATGAGTCTTGATAGCATCTGTTCTGAAGTGTAAAAAAACATATAGGAATCACCTCCTGCTGTCGGTCCTCTCTTTACCCCTAAGGAGGAAAACGACAATTCCTCCATACGACTACTGCCCTGCAACTACTGGACAGTTTACTGATGTAAACATGCTGTTTACATCCTAAGACTGTTATCCTCGACTGTTCTCCTGCTACTACCCTTTTCCCTTTAAAAACATATTTTTCTAAGAAATATTTATCAGAATTTATCTCTGCACATACTGTGGATAAAACTGTGGATCAGTGAAATTCAGTCCGACCCATCCTAAGATTTTAACTCCCCTTTTTGGATTAAAAAAGAATTGTTTGCAGCCATGGGTCTTGTAGGTTTTTCTATCAGACTGCAAGTATTCCTTGGCACATGTCTGGGACTGGACTTTTTAGGCACACCAGGTCAGTGGGCACGCTACCTCCGCTGGGACGCCAGCACCCGTGGTGACCTCAGCTTCCAGTTCAAGACGGAGGCCTCGGAGGCGCTGCTGCTGTACTTTGATGATGGAGGCTACTGTGACTTTCTGCAGCTCTCGGTGGTGGAGGGCCGAGTGCAGCTGGGTTTCAGCATTGACTGTGCTGAGACCACAGTCGTGTCTGACAGACGGGTGGACGATGGCAGTTGGCACTCTGCCACTCTGAGCAGGTATAACCTGCGCACAGTTCTGGTGCTGGATGGCCAGGCCAAAGCAGATGAGGTGCGACCTCAGCGTCTGTTCATGAAAATAGTCAGCGATCTGTTTCTGGGTGGAGTGCCTCAGGATATCCGCAACGGTGCACTCACACTGCCTACCGTGCGAAACATGCAGCCCTTCAGGGGCACAATTACAGACCTCAAATATGGCATCTCACAGCCCCTGTTGCTGGGAAGCTTTATGGTGCCCCTGGAGTCAGAAGGGTGGTGCACAGTGAACCCATGTGAGAATGGCGGTACATGCTCAGTGGTGGATGGACAGCCAGTCTGTGACTGCTCCAAAACCGAATACAAGGGCCGCTTCTGCAGTGAAGGTAACTCATGCCTTTAAAATCTCTGACACTGCTGACTTTGGCAGGACTCCCAACTGTGAAATAGACTTAGAATTTAGCTAGTTTGTTTGCTATTTCAACCTTCTTACGTTTTTATTCATTGCATTTCCAACTGAAGGCATTATGCCAACATGTGGCCAATAATTAAGTGGTCTGGGACCATAGCAAAGTTTGCGCTAGTGACGAATTAAGCAAAATGACAAAATCATCCAAATAACCTATTGCAAACAAGACCTAGCATCAGTGAGTCTTCTTTCACATTTGGTGAGCTGCCCCAGTTAGGCTTGGGAAAAGCACATTTGGTTTTGTTGTTGTTCCCCCTTTTTGTGCAATGAACCAGCTGATTTCACCTGTCCAGTGTAAATTAATTTGTCATGGTACTGTGCATGTGAGTCTGCATGCTTTAAATCAGAAGCTAATCTAAGCACGGTTAAGCCAGTGAGGCACAGGTTAATGGCATGGGCCCTGCTGGCAGTGATAAGGACGCCAATAGAGAGAATGGGGGCCTTCTGAGCCCCCTATTCTTCACCCAATCACAAAATGGCAGGTGTTTTATATCACGTCCTTTTGTGTAGAGAATTTTGCCAGAACTGTGTTTGAATAGCTCTACGGCTGGCTGTACCAAGACCAAAATTGATTTCTATTTAAAAAAAACTCTTTACTCATTTCCCCCATGTATTTCCTCCTGGCAAGCCAAATAAAAGGCACTTTCACTTGCTGATGTAAAAACTTGATTTACTGTGATTTGATGAATCCCGAGCACAGAACATCTTGCGATTATGGCTGTTTTGTGGTAGTAATTGGTGAACATGCAGTCAGCATATGAATGGATCGAGGCAGGCACCTCTGCTCTTTTTGTGTGGTCTAAAATAACTCTTATCATGAGCTTAATTATTCACAGTCAATACACGTTTCAGGCTTTCCAAACTAGAAGCTCCCAGCTGAGAAGTACACCGTAATCTGACTCCTTATGAGACAGTCAATACCACTTAGATGAGTCTTTTTTTTCCATTTAATTAATTTAGATCACAGGTATTTGTTTTAATGTCTTTGTTTAGCTATTTTTCCCTCCATCTTTGACTTTCGAGTCCTCTGCTTAACCTCTCACAAATATGGAATTTACATCTCATTTAGGCTGAAGCCAAATGAGACAAAAGGCCAGGGAATCTGGAATTTAAAGAGGAGTTGTTTTTTTTTCTTTATCTATCTCTGCCAGTGTTTGAAATGAAGAAAAGGATGGAGTGAAGGGGTGCTGCCTGTGCCTGTCCTCTTCTCTCTGTATTGATGGCTGCTGAGTTTCTTTGCTTTTTCTCAGCTGATTGACCGGGTGGCATTCAACTGACAAGTTGGGCTCTAAGGGTAGACATGTTTATGCTTCACTTCCTCTCTTTTAGCTTTCGTTCACTGCGGACACATGAGAACAGCAGATGACTGGCTGGTGTGTAAAGTATTAAAGAAAATGACATGGTCTGCAGTGTGATTGTTTGGCCCATCTTCCATCCACTAGCTGCTCTGATCCAGGATCTTGTCTTAGCTGTTGTCAATCATGCATCACAATAGCGTTCTCTCTCATCCATATTTATGCTTTGTTTCTTATCTTTTCTGTTTCACTTGTCCTGTTTGTGAGTCTCTATTATTTTGGCTGTATTCCACTAGATGATGAGTTTTGATTTTATGATTTGTTTTTTAATTTTTTCTTTTTTACTTTTACCTCTTTTAAGTCTTATTTAGCGTAGTGTTAGTGTGCATTTCTTTAAATGTATACAATTATCCTGAGTTTGACTCTAAAGGTAAGCAGGGGTTATTTATGGCAGTTTCATGGTGATTTCCCTTATAGATCGCTTTATGTAAATGGAAATAGTGACCCAAGGAAGAAAAGTCATGGAATGTCTAAAAATGGAAAAGATTGGTTCGCTTATCAACAGGGTTTCTCTCAAGGAAAATTCTGAAATTTTCTGGCACTATTTTGGACTCATTTAGTTGAGATGTATGTAAATATGGTGTTTTAAGACATTCTTAGTACTGGTGTTCCAGCTCTCTCACCTATAGGTATTGCCATGTCCTCCCCCTCCTGACTCTCTCACGCTCTCACACACACACCACCCCGCCACCCTCCAGCCCCTCAGCGCTGTAATGCATGACTCAGCAAGGCATCCATGCAAAGGCACTGGTGACCCTGTAGGCTGATAGGCCGCCTTTCCCCATCGTGATGTACAGCCTCCACGATGGGAGCTGTTCCCAGTGTAGATTCATGCCTGGCTCTCCGTCTTCTCGCCAGGCTGCCGGGCAAGTGCTGATTGGAAGCAGGGAACTCGAGCAGCCCAGAGAGCACTAGGGATAAATAACATGCTTAATGAAGATTAGGTGGATTGCCTGCTTTTTGGATACATCAGGGAGCGAATTTGACATGACTGAGAGCAAAAACTGAACCTGATGGGTCCTGAGATACTGAGCACTTTTAACACTACTGCAACCTTACAACCTTACACAGATTTTTTGGCTTTTCACTACTACTCGCTGCCGTAATCGTGGTGTTATCACGAAAGGTGCTTTCCATTGAAAAACATTTTAAAATTTGTGCTCACCACCACGAACAAAGCCACAAAATCGTGTCCCTGTACATGAATCAATAGATTAAATAATGTCACCAATTCACAAACTGCCATGAGACTGAGCTGTACCACCACAAGTAAATTCTAAACCTCTGAGAAACACTGAATATCATTTTTTAAATACTGAAACCTGCTACCATGTGTTTGGGTTTTATTGTAGAATGTATACCTGAAGAAGACCTTAAAGGTTGAAATTTCAATTTCAATTGTATTTTCTTTATAGTATCTATTCATAACTAGAACTGCACGCAGTTACTACGGGGTCCAAGCCTCCCCGCGCAAGTCGGCCCCCACAACCCGGGGAGCGCACAAAAGCGGAACCCAAAGCGAAACAATTGGGGGGCAAACGTTGGATTAATAGCACAATGAAACTCTGGGCTCTACCCTGTTAATTTCAAGTAATTCACTTTAGTGGAAGTGGTTAATCCAGACGTTGGCCACGCCCACTTAAACAAATCAACACCCCACTATAAGGACCGCCTCAGGAGTGGGCCAAGATGGCAACCATCACATTTTGTATAATTCGGATGAGCGGTTCATGAGATATAAACGTTTTGTCTTTGTAGCGCCCCCTAGTGGCCAATGTTTTTCAAATTTGTTTTGGAGCCTCAGAGGGTCATAGCGAAGAATATTCTAAAGTTTGGCTTTGATAGCATTTATTTTGGCTGAGATAAGGCAAAGTCGGTGTTTTCATAGTTTGCTACACAAATTTGTTTGTGCGTAATATGTGCAGTTTTTATTCTATAAAAAATCTTTATGCAACTTTTTGTCAGGTCGGTCTCGAGATGCTATGTGCCAAGTTTTGTGCAGATCCATTGGAAGAGTTCGATAAATTGCGATTTTTCATGTATAAAAGTCTAGGCGGAAATGGGCGTGGCCTATGTCACGAGATTCAGTAAGATCCAGGAAACGTGTGGATATATGGTTTTTAAATTTCCGATGTACGTATGTAACCTATGTATGAACATAAGGACTCCAAAATGTTGCATCATACATTTTTTGGGAGCTTAGAATGTTTAGTGCACAGAATACTTGGCCTTTGTAAGCCCCGGCTTCACCATTGTGTAGTTACGGTACCACCTTGTCATTAGTCTATATCCACTTCTGGGATGGCTCCAGGAATTTTAAACTCTGGTCCGTTTTTGAGGTTACCTGCTCCTCAGATCTCTGCAGGGTAAATCCAGACAGCTAGCTAGACTATCTGTCCAATCTGAGGACTATGGTTACCTGGTCCTCAGATCTCTGCAGGGTGAATCCAGACAGCTAGCTAGACTATCTGTCCAATCTGAAGACTATGGTTACCTGGTCCTCAGATCTCTGCAGGGTAAATCCAGACAGCTAGCTAGACTATCTGTCCAATCTGAGGACTATGGTTACCTGGTCCTCAGATCTCTGCAGGGTAAATCCAGACAGCTAGCTAGACTATCTGTCCAATCTGAGGACTATGGTTAGCTGGTCCTCAGATCTCTGCAGGGTAAATCCAGACAGCTAGCTAGACTATCTGTCCAATCTGAGGACTATGGTTACCTGGTCCTCAGATCTCTGCAGGGTAAATCCAGAGAGCTAGCTAGACTATCTGTCCAATCTGAGGACTATGGTTACCTGGTCCTCAGATCTCTGCAGGGTAAATCCAGACAGCTAGCTAGACTATCTGTCCAGTCTGAGTTTTCTGTTGCACGACTAAAACACCTTTGGAACATACATATTCCACCAAAACAAGTTTCTTCCCGAGGCTATTTAGCAGAAGAACCATGACTCTGCCCAGTGCTTAGCGCCATACATGATGATTGGGATTGATTTAAAGAAATGCCAATAAACCTGAACGCATTTTCTCCCATCCACAGCACCGTGGGGGAAGGTCTTGCAAAGCAAGACTACTTTCTCATTTGCCTGTTCCATGACATTGTATGTTGTTACATATAGGCGGCCCATCTGACCATGTTGGAACTTGGAAAATCCTACCAAGGGATATCTACAAATTTTCTCAGTTCTTTGTTAATGAGCCCATTACCACAGAAATTGTAGTCCATTCAAAAACAGAATTACACCTCCAAGACCTTTTGTTATAGGTTCCCTGTAGAGAACTCACTTTACACTGCTGCACATGTGAGTTTATCAATATGTGATTTAGACCAGTGCAAATAAGGTGGTGGACTCCTGCTCTCTTTAATTAATTATTCATTGAATAAGTCAGAGTGAACAAGAAATTGCTCTGTTTGATGATTACAATTGATGATCTAAGAGAGAGCCTGTGATTAAAACTCCAGATTTGGTTGTTTCCCTTAAAGCAATTAACCACACTAATAATATTAGCCTACTACAGAATAGAAATTGAGCCATTTATTTAAGTGAGTCAGTCTTGTATGCATTTGTAAGGTTGAGGCACAAAAAAACGACCACTTTTAGGGAAAGATCATGTTTTGGGTTAAAATAAGTACCTTCTAATGACTGTCATGTTCAAAAGATAGGAATACTGTATTGTTACATTGCTAGTTAATACATACATTGTGGAATAGAAATCGAAAAGACATGAAACCAATCACTAACTTCTCCAACCACAGTGGATGGACTGATAAAGGAAAAGACCTTTAGTTCAAAGATGCTATTACAGTTTCTTTGTAATCATATTTAAAGCTTTAGTGTGTCACGTTTTGATATTAATGAACATCCGTTACATTCAAGCCCGTTACCAAATGAGTTGTTAAAAAGCTAATTAAGACTATTAGCTCCACATAACGCTCTCTGTAGGTCCCAGTATGGCTATGTTCAGAAGATTGTGTCATCCAGTGACTTTTACACGCAGAAACCTATAAGTGACGATTATTACCCTTCTGAAGAGTCCATCATGTTCTTTTAATCCTCCATGTCCTCCTTGGCTACTAGCAACTGCGTGGAGGAGAGGTGGGGGAGGTGCGTGATCACAGAAGAAACTATGAAGTCAAGGTTTAACAAGCATTAGTCGAAGCTCTTCATACAGTCTGCATTACCATCAATATGGATCTTGGCCAAACAGTTAATCTCACTTCCAAAACTCACTCCACCAAAATAAGCTTGTTGGACCAAAACATTGGCAACAAACATTGTCACTCATAACACACTGACCTGAAACACATCGAAAGCCTCACATAAATGATGGGCTGAAAAAACACTTTATTGACTATACTAAAGTTTATGGAGCAAGAATGAATCAGACGTGCGTCAATATCCTGTATTTTTTATATATCGGTATATACCGCAATTATCTTCTAAATAAAAAGATAAAGTAAATACAGAAAATCCCAATTCCTTAAATTCCAGGGCTGCAAGAATAATTACAAAAAAACACATTTTAAGCATTCAGCTTAAAGTTGTGATCAGCTGTGTTTATAATGATTCTTTCATTTTATTGTACATACGTTTTTCTATATATTTTAATATGGTTAATGCAGAAATGCATATGTTATAATGTTTTATCCTTTAATTTTATTGGAGGCAATGTTAAAATGTGACAATATTTCTCATTGGGATAAAATGTTCTCTCCCAATATCAGTACACAAGTGCAGAGCTGCGGCCAGCATGACTGGTTAGTCTTATAATATATTAGTTGTGTGCGATACGGCAAAATTTGCTATACAAACTACAAAGAGCGACGTGAAAGTGCATCTGTTAAAACACCCCTAGTTTTTAATGCTTTTTAACAGTCCAATGACCAATGCATTGGTAGATTTGAGTTGCGCATGCAAGACTTTGCAACGAGTGAAGATGTGGGTTGCGCATGCTTCACTTTGCGACAAGTAGCACACAAGATGCCAACGGGAGACTTCTGTATTGTCAATACGGTAAAAATGGACCTACTTAACAAGGTTTGGTCACTGCTGGCTACAAGTTAGCATCAAACACAACAAAGGCTGTCGCTTGAATGGCGTTTTGAGCTAACGTTAGCAACGTTTCTGAATGATTCCCATCTTCTGTTATTGTTTGTAAAGAGAAAAGCTTATTATTTCATGGCTATCTTCTCATTTCAGTAAATCGTTTAAGTCTGAGCACGCGTGACTCATATCTGCACTCGACTTACATTGGGGAGTGACGCTCACAGTAACTTTCCACAGCACCTCTGTTGTTCAGAAACTAGGAAACCCAATGACTTTCTATCGTGGTTCTCTCTCTGCGACCCCTCTACCAGCAGCATGCCGTGGACACCCCAACATGAGCAGATGGTTTCAGCAGCCCTCCACGGCTGTTTCTCCAGCGACCCGTATGTTCATATCAACATGAAGCATGGCTGCTGGTGAAATCAGTGAGGAGATTATGGCTGTAACAATATTAATAATGAAACTGGTAATACTCAAGCCCTCAGCACTGTATTGTCTCAATCCTTTGTGTGTGTGCGTGCGTGCATGCGTACTTCCATGCGCCGATTTACCTTCCATGTGAATAACATGCAGGAAACAACAAGTTAAGCCAGCACTGACGGAAGCAAGCAGAATTTGAAATACCTCATTAATCACTGCACTCTCCCACTTTATCCAACATGAATCATGAATCATCCCTTTAAGTAATCCACTTTGAGCTCTAATCCCCCGCTATCCTCGCGTCACCTTTTCGGTATTGAATTAAACGAGAGAGTCATACTCTTGCCTAGATTATGTGTGAGGAATAAATATGTTCTTCAAAGCACAGGTGAGTCCGCCCGAAGGATAGTTGATCTGTATTCATTTTTATTAAATTTATTTTTTTTGGGGGGGGGGGGAGATTTCTGAGGAGAGCTGGACTTATAACTGTAACTATATAAGAAAAATATTTCAGAGCTCCTTCATACAGAAATTGTAGTGAGATAAATGCTGGCTAGTCCGCCACTGGGACCTGACACACACACACACACACACACACACACACAAATAGAAATACAGGGGAAATAAATTGTCAAAGGAAGTAGGTCATGGTAGAGAACAAAATAATAATGGAGCAGGAGGGAAGGCGAATGAATGCAGCTGATCATCAGGACAGAGAGAGATTGAGTTTTGAATGATGGATTAGTCAGAAAGTCAAACTGAAGTGGGGGAGAGAATTGAAATGTTATGTTGTTAATCTGCTCTCCCTGTTGTTCCTACTGTTTATCTACTCTGTCCCCAGTGGTTGGAAGTCTCCCTTCTGTCACTCCACCATAAATGCAATTAATGTGATGCTATGCTAACCAGCTAAGAATCCCGCATACACTGAACTGGTACTATCTGCAGCGGAAAACCAAATAGAGAAAAACACCTGGTACCAAAAGTGAGTCGAGTTGAGCCAAACCATGCAGCAAGCATGAGGCATTAGTCTGCGTCTACTTACAAACCTGGAGAAAGATTACAGCATTGGACAAGCAACGTTGTGTTAAACCAATGTTTTATTTGCATTGCAGTGTCAGGGGCCTAAAAGGCCACATATATTTCAAAAATTCAAAAAGATGATGAATGATGATGATGAACTTTGTCTGGTTGTTGCTGCCCTTAGCTGCAGGGAAATATCAAGTCACTGATCTGTCCAGTATTTGGTTGAGATATCTTCTCAAATTCCATGGCACAGTTTACAGCAGAATTTGTCAGACATATTTATGGCTCCTGGAAAAGAAGGCAAATTTGGCAACTCCCTAACTGTAATAAAGACATTTTTGTCTTTTTTCAACACACCCTCATACTGTAATGACATAACAGGGTGATTGCCAATGACTCCAAAACAACATAAATGACCGTTTTATTTAACGATGTGAAAAAGCTGCATGGTGATCTTTTTAATCATAGCCTATAGTCTGTGAGTGGTATTAACCTGTTGGCTTAATGCCCATAGCGAAATAAGCTAGCTAGACTAGTGCTAGCCTCCATTTAATCAGTGCAGGGAACTGTTTAGCCAGCTATTCATATTAAATCATTGTCCCTGCCCCTTTTAGCAGACTTAACAACTGTGCCCCCTCCCCTGCCCCAGAAGAAGGTGCGCAACATTGTGTTCAATGACATGCCAGTTAGCATCATTGCAGGGAGTCTGTGGGGATTTCTCTGTCTCTCTTGCTCTTTTTATCATTACAAAAAAGAAAATGAAATATTATTAATGACAGAAAAACTTGATCTGTTTTGTAGCACTGTAATAACCCTGGTGTCAAAATTCCATTTTACCAGTCCACTTTATCTTCTTGTTGGCATATATGTGCAGCTAAGGTAAAAAAAAATCTGCTGTATTCTTTGTTTTGAGAGGAGGATTTATTTGGATTGAAAAGTTAATATATATTTAAGTTTGTTCGTTTTTCTTTTTTAAATCTTTCATTAATAATTAGAATTAATAATTTTTGTTAAGAGAATTTTTATATTTTATCAAATTTTAAAATAAAAATACATTGAGACTGTAAAAGATGGCCTTCAGCACATTTTTTAAATGAGCTGCATACTAGACTTGCATGCATGTACAAATCACTAAATATTGTGTTGGTACTAGTATTGAACTACAAGAAGCAAGACAGTTGCAAGCCTTTAATTAGACTTATGTAAAGCTTTTGATGGTACAGTTAGGATCTAGAGATGTGGTGACAACAGCTGCACAGAGGGGGCCCAATTTGATTTTTAGTCATGGGGCCCAAAATTGCTGGTGGCGCCCTTAAGCAAAACTATGTGGTTTCGTTAGGCAACAAACAAAACTTGGATATAGTTAGAAGATCATGGATTCGGTTAGGGTTAGGGTTAAGGTTAGGGTTAGTTTAGCTTCATAGTAAAAGAGTGCAGTTACTAGACTGGCCTGCCTGCAGTCCACACTAGTCTACCAATGAAAATGGGTGGCACATTATGACGTGCAAAATTTGACAACAGAGACCCAGGACTGACAAGCAGGAATGGGAAAGAATTCCACCTACAAAGCTTCAACAATTAGTGTCCTCAGTTCCCAAATGCTTATCCCATGTTGTTAAAAGGGAAGGTGGTATAACACAATGGTAAACATGCCCTTGTTCCAGCTTGTTTGGAAGATGTTGCAAGCATCAAATTCAAAATGAGTGAATATTTGCAACATTAAATATCTTGTCTTTGTAGTGTATTCAATTGACTATAGGTTGAAAAGGATTTGCAAATCATTGTATTCTGTTTTTTTTTTTTTTTTGACGTTTTACACAACGTTCCAACTTCATTGGAATTGGGGTTTGTACAACTTTGGTCTCATTTTGAACTGCATCATCTGCAGATTGATTCCATACCTGACATGTTATGATGAATAAATCCCTGTTTTTGTTATCTTCCCTGTCTTCTCTGACGTCTGCATTGGTATTTTATGGAAGTAGGTGGTCAAAAGATACACTGTGGGTCCCGGGATTTAGCAAGCACTAAAAAGAAGGATGGAGTTGACAATGTTGAAGACTCTTCTTTGTTTGGGAGGGAAGAGGGAGACGCACATGGTGGAGATCTATGATATCGACACAACACCGGTTTATAATGGGTTAAAATGTGTTGGAGGCTGCAGGCAGTAGGCTACTTTGCCTATTTGTAAAGTCTGCTTGTGGTGTTTATTCCTGTAAACCATTTTTTTTAATCAAATCTTTTTATTCAATTAATAAACAATATATTGAAACATAAGAACCCATCCCAGGACCAAAAAACTGAGAGGAAAGACGGGAAGGGGTGAGACCTAATAAAACAACACAGTCATCATAAGGTGGTAGCACAAAGGACCCCTTTATGGTCAGACAATGCCATTGGAAGTTAACACTGCTTTATCAATTGAATGACATAATTGAGGAGATTCAAAAAGAAAATCTATTCTGGAAATGCTGGCTTATGATATCAAAGCATTTGTGGGCTGAGCCTGATCCCCAGTGGACTTTGCATTTGACGATCAATATTTGGGTCCCACACAGCACTGAAATCCCCACCAACAATTAAGCAGTCCATTAACTCCAGCATTTGATTGGTGAGCATATTATAGAGACTGCCATCAAAAACATTTGGCGTATAAGCTGACATTAGTGGAATTTTTCTAGCGCCATATTCTATTGTGGAGATCACAATCCTGCCTGTATCATCTGACCAAGAGGACAGGCTACTCCTTTTGTTTTAGAACTTGCTGAGGAGGATGCAGTTGTATGACAGAACCTGTTGTCTCAACAGCCGGTATTAGTGGTATTAGTGGTATTCTTCTTTGAGCTATCACTGTAAATTCGGTTGGCTCTCATAATCTCGATCTGAACATCTGCTAGTTTCGGGAACCACTTAGACAAGGAGCGTGAGACATAGTGAAAGCATTAGAGCCCTTTTTTCAATCTGACTATGCGGATATTGCATCTTTGGTTTCTGTCTTCCATATCTGCTAACTTCACCTCCAGCTCTTGAAAAGCATGGCCATGGCTATCAAGACTACTTGAGTTGCTTTCCACCATTGTTTTTAGATTTTTCACATCGGATCTGATAGAGCCAAGGCTTGCAGTCGGGGATGCTAGTTTGCATGGATAGCAGTTAGCTTCTCGTCATTGTTGATCCCCACCTGTTGAATCTGAGATTGAATCTGAGCAAAACGTGGTTCAAAGAAGCTTTTCTCTTTCTCCAGTAATGTCTCTGTAATGGCATCAGTATCGCTTCGTTGGGGTTTGTTCTTGTTTGCCATTCCGCTTTAAGTGACTCTATTGAGCACAAGTGGTAGAATATCGGTGTTGGAACCATATAAAACAACTATTTGGCAATGTTGGGCCAGGAGCTAAAACTTTGAGCCGCCATCTCTGTCCAGTCACGTGACTCCTTCCTGTGACCCATTAATGTATTTCATTGGTGTTTCTGACCGCGATCAGCTGTGGTCTGGGTATGTGACCCAACTATGCCTTGGCAGGTGTGTTGCTGAGGATCCAAGGAAGCACAGTGTAAAGTGTAAAGTCCTATACGCCGTTCTCAAGAAAGCTGCAATCAGTTTTAGCAATTTAAATTGAAAAGCTTGCATATGGGAGTCTGTTGTTCATATATCATTTTCTGTATCACATTCTATGGTACAGATACATTGTCTTATTTATGGGCGGCTGTGGCTGAGGTGGTACAGCGGTCGTCTACCAATCGGAAGGTCAGTGGTTCTACATGTCAAAGTGTCCTTGGGCACTGAACCTGAACTGGTTATGCTGCTGCGCCATTGGTGTGTGAATGTGTGTGAATGTTTACCTGATGAGCAGGTGGCACCTTGTATCCGCCACCAGTGTGTGAATTTGTGTGTTAATGGTGCCTGTACTGTGTAAAGCTCTTTGTGAGCTTGTTAAGACTAGAAAAGTGCTATATAATGTCGTTCATTTACATTTATTTTTTAATTCAATTTTTCTTACACCAATTATACTTTTACTAAAATACCTGCCAACCATTAGTTTCTTTGAAGCACTGAACTTTTCACATTTTGTAATTTTGATCATTTTGACCATCATTTTCATGTGTCCAGAGGGCAATATTGTGGCTTTGCTTAGAAAAGGCACTATTGATAGAGCATTTCTTCAACCCCAGACTTTTTATCATATCAGAATTTTCACTTTGCTACCACATTAATCTATGCGAAAAGCTCAAAGTGCAGTCCATGGTTTCCATGGTTTTGCTGTGAATATTCATTGTTTACAGGGGAATCCTGGATTTGTATATTAGTCAGTATGGTGATTAATCTGTCCAACACTGCTTTGAGTCTGTTGGCTTGTTCTTTCATTCCTTGTACTAATGGTAACAAAACTCACAAGTCACTTAAAGGATGACCTTATTTGGGGTTTTGGGTTGCCTTGTTGTATGCTTTTATAGTTTAACAACAGCACCTGCATGTACTTTTACTACAGTTACTATATACTGTTTATAGATGGAGGGAAGAGATGCCTTTGTCTTCCCACTGGATATTTCTTTCTGAATCCCATCTAATGGGACCAAATGATTCTAATATTAATAATAATTCCAAACCACATGTTGCTGCTTTCACACCTCATTGCTAAAACCTTCTGCATTGTAATTGACATACACATGGCTGTGCCTACTGCCAGCCCTCTGTATGGACTATGAATATTTTGCATGACAGTCAACATGCAAGTAATGAGTGTTTCTAATACTGTCTTTGTTTGCTTGTTTTCTCTGTCTCCTTGTATTCCAGAGGTCAACAACAATATGCCAGGTGAGTTTGAATGAATAAATGTAAATTAAAACTACAATGAAGTAGTGTGCAAAAAGGTACAGTACATAATAGAAGATGCAACAAGAAGCAGGCTAGATATATTAAAAAACTGTGCTTGGATTTATTTGCCCTTTAATTACAACATTCTAAACAATTAATGTACTCTGTAACTTTGTAAGTTTCTAGATGGATTTTCTTTAGCTAATTTCCTTTAGCTTTCAGAAAACTGTAGCTTTTTATATTATGCTAGACATTATTTGTCATCATCTTGATGCAATTTGACATATTTCAAATGGCCAGAATTCACCCGTTCACACTGGTTTTACTGGAAATCACCTACTGTAGGTGGACAGAACCAGGACTTTATAAATGATGAAATGTTGCTTCGTCACTGCTGGATGTGTAAATAAGCAACTGTTTGCTAACAGGTTTATCACATCAACTTAAAAGGCTTTATGTCAATGTATTCACGCAGAAAATAAGCAGTTATTGCAGGTTTAGGTCCATGTATATCAGGTCAGTGACTGGGAACTCTGTTATTGAATTCAAGATGAGGCGAAATGTTTCCTCCAGGCTCTCACTTCTTCTAACATGCTGGTATTTCTTCCGATGAAAGCCACAGGAAGCTTTGTGTGACATGTTGGTGTGTTCTGATGTCATGCTTTCCCTCCTGGGTGCAAACATGTATCATCACAATACCAAAAAGTATTGAAACTAAGTGTGCTCTCTTTCTCAAGTGTTGTGTTGTTCTTTCCTTCCTTCTCTTTTATCCCTCTTTTATCTTCTCAAGGCCTTGCACATATGATGGCAGAACAAGGTATGCCTCTCCTTCCCTTTTCGCTGTCATGTCTTTGTTTGGTTTGTGATTGTAGTGTGGAGCTGCATGTTTGGCGTTGGTGTGGAATAAATGTGATAAATGTGCATGGTAATACTGTATATATATTTGTGATATACACTTATATAATATGTAATTGTGCTGTATTGCCCTACAAAGCCAAAACGCACTAACTACACATTTGATCAAAACAGTGTAGAGGCTACTATCTTACTGTTGTTGGACAAAATGACATTGTCTGCTAAAGCTACATTTACTCAGTGTTTGACCAAGTAGTAACTAAGTGCAGTTGCAATGGAGAAAAAGTATAGTAGCATCTGCTTACATCATTGTTAAAGGTAACTAGCCTCACGCCAGAGTCACACTGGAGGCTGCAGCACAACCTGTCAATTCTCGGCGAACAGCAGCCTGGCTTTTCTACGCACCAGTTAACAAGCTTCTGCTCATCTCCAATCACATGTAGAGCTAATCTGTGTGTGTGTCTGGTCGTCTCTGTCAGTGACAAATATGTGGAATCAGTACACTTAAAACACAATCACAAACAGCAGTGGTACTGGACTATATTTTAATACAGCCTAAGTAGTTTCTGAAATGCCATTAAGTGGGGATTAAAATCGCGGAATTGAAACTCAAAGGGTTTAGGAAAAGAAGAACGTGACGGTTAGGTTCTGGAATCGTGACAGCTCGGTGGAAGTTTGACTCATCCACCATCTCAACGCGGATTTTCATACTACTAGCTAACATTGTCGCTCTTAACACTATGTCATCTTCTCATTGACTTTACTTTAGCATTGTTTTCCGTGGTGGCCACACGGAATTCACATTCTGTGTCACCACCAAATGCGCTGGGAACAGATTGGGATAATTTCACGGAATTCTGTGAGACCAGGCTGGTTTTTACCCTTTAGACGGGAACAAGACGGTGGAGCGTTTTTAAGATTTCCAATCTGGAGGGTGGTTTCACTTTTTTGCGTTTTTAAGCCCCCGAAACACCGTCGGCGTCCAAATGAAAGGCACATCTTATAAAATATTTTTACATTTTCACCCGCGAGTGCATTCGTGTAAACAGGGCCAAAGTCTCAGCTTCAGACTCAAGTGGAATTTAACATGATTTAGCATGATGAATGTCACACTCATGTCATGTTATTTCTGAAAAGTCAACTTTTTGAGGTTGTACTAAATCAGTATTTTCATTTTATGCTTCTTTATACTTTTACTCCACTACACTTCAGAAAGAAATATTGTACATAATACACAAAAAACACACAACAATCTTCAAAAATCCAACAAAATAAACCGAATTTGGTTTATAGCCAAGTTGGTTTTTACATTTTATGCATTTATTGCATTATTTTGATGCATAAGAAGAAAGCAGTAGAAGCTTAAGTACAGACATGTAAATAAAATAAATATATAGACATGTATAAAAGTACTAAATATTGACCAACCAAAGAATGTGCAAAGTAGAAAATATGTGCCATGTATAGAAATAAGACAATAATAAATTGTCCAATATTTAACAAAAAATAGGCAGGTTAACAAGAGGCATGTGTTTTGCTTACAAAGGTGATGGCCTTGCCCCTGAAATTGCCTACCCCAGAGGTGTCAAACATATGGCCCGTGGGCCAGAACTGGCCTGCCAAAGGCCCACTGGATGACTTTGCAAAGAAATTGCAGAGAAATAAGTAATTCCTATTCTAAATTTACCGCTTCAAATCAAAAATATCAGAGTTCTTTTTCCCTAAATTTACGACTTTATTCTTAGAAATTCTATAATTTTTCTCAGAATATTACCCATCACTTTTGGGTCCGTAACATTATTTTCTTTCCTACCTTTGAATGCTGTCGTAGCAGAAGAAACTTGCAGAAACTCTGTGGCAGATAAAGGTTCTAATCTGTCTGAAATGGTTTACTGGTCTGGCCCACTTGAGATCAAATTAGTGGTATGTGGCCCATGAACTAAAATGAGTTTGACACCCCTGGCCTACCCATTGTACCCATGGCCAAAGAGGTCTCCTAACTCCTCCTTAATGTAATATTTATTTATTTATAAACACTTAATAATGAACCACTACAAATATGTGACACAGCAAGGGAGGTAAAGGTCCCATATATGTTGTATTATATAGAAGGTTTAGGTTCTATATAAATGCTGTGAAAGTACCAAAACACTCAATCCAAAGATTGCACACAGAAACCAATTATTATCAGAAACAGTGCCTTTAAACAAACTGTTAGGACTTCTGTATGGTCTCACACACACACACACACACACACACACACACACACACACACACACACACACACACACACTTTTCTAAGAGGGAGCTTAAAGAGACAGGCGCTGAAACGGAGCATTTCGGACAGAGGGAGAATACAGGTATATTCAGACAGACAGTATGAGGAAAAAAAAATACAAATACATTTATGAACCTGGAAATGACTATGATATGGGACCTTTAATGTAGGTAATTAGCATAGAATGACAACCGCTGACATAGCAATTTAAAGTACCTTTAAATGTTATATATATATATATATATATATATATATATATATATATATATATATATAAGTGTTCTAAATCTCAATATAAAGAGAAACAAAAAATAAGTATTCAATATGAAGTTCATCTTTTTATAAACTACTTTGAAAAGTGTTACGTATGTGGGGAATGGTGGAGCCAAATGCAGAGAGCAGGCGGAAGTATTGTTGCATGAGGATTTATTACAGGAAAAGAACACAAAGTACATACCAAACTGAGTCCAGAAAGCTACAGGCACAAACTAATTCCTGAGCAGGATTTCAAAAAACTGGAACTCAGACACAAAAAGGTAGACTCCATGCAGGAAACCACTAAACAGAAACACACACTCCAAACTGAAAACAGTGCAATGGCCTGACAACAGACAAGGGGAACACAAAGACTACACACAGGGTGACGAGGCAGGGGACACAAATGCTGGGAAAGTGGTGAAAAAAACATCAGGCAATTACAAGAGCAGGAAAAGCAAAAGACAAGAAGTCAGGCAACCAGACTGTCAAAATAAAACAGGAAATGGAGCCAAATACAAAACAGAACAACAGACTACCAAAATAGTACAAAACACCAAAAGCATAAGAACAAGAAAGCTTGAAAGTCTTTCTTCTTACATGATCCTCTTGTCAAATGCAGTAACTGTTCTATGAACTATGCAGATATTTGAAGTCATATTATCATCCTAATAGAAGGTATTACAAATGACATATGTGTAATACAGTTCACCAAGCCACTGCACTATTTGTGTAGTTAGTGTGCTCTCTTTGTGTGGCAGAGTGGTTGTGACATTCAGAAAACCTGTGATGCCTCATGCAGTTGCATGTGTTTTGTTTGTTGTGATGTACAGTCGCATTGCTATTGTACATTGATTTATTCCCATGACATGTATTCATACATACATTGATAGGTTGGGTGCCTGCTAGAATTTGAGCTTATGTCTCCTCTTCTTTTCCCTCCCTGTCTGGGCTCTCTCGGCTGTGGATCCTGTCTTCTCTCTTCACCTCCTCCTGCGCCTCTAGCTAAAAGCAAAGGTACAGCTTTTTCGAAATCTTTACTTTTCCGCCTCTATGAAAGCCGCCGCTTGCTCTGTGAGTGTTTGAGAGTAATGTGATTGATGCTTTATTGTGTTGACTTGTCTGTGTTCAGTGTCTCCTCTGAAATGGTTTCTCACAGAGGGAGCTCGGATTCAGCGAGTAATTAAGACAACCTTAATTGAAGGAGAAGGAAAAAAACTGTGTCACTTTGTGTTTTTGTTTTTTTGCTGTGTGTGCTATGTAATTTGTTAGAATGCCATGCAATGTATGGAGAGACAGCATGAGAGAGATTTATGCCGTCACGGTGGTTCAGTTTTCACAAAAAAACAGCCTTTCCTCCCTCTTCCTCAGTAAACATAAGACAAGTTGAAATGACAAACATTTCGACTTCATTATTTCTACTGGCTAATGGGGGCAGTTACACGCCAGCAACCGAACTGACAAGCACCGTCTTAAACAAAGGAATGAGTTAGCTGGAAGTCGATTTTCAAAACCCATTTCATGTTTATGCGATGTGAACCTGAAATAGATTTGAAAGTAGCATTTTGCACTTTTTTTCTGGAGCTACAGGTGTGTGTTGTGTGTGTGTGAATACAGCTCAGAAAGCTCACCTGCTGAACAAGGACAAGTAAAAAAATAAATCAGATCCGAGGACTCAACTTGAATTCTGGAGGCAAAAACCTGAGGCGACTTGACTTAATGACCTATGAATGGAACGCATCCTGTGCTTTGTGTCGCTTTGCTATTTGGAGCATTGCCCAAACTATTATGAATATTTAAAAATGTAGAGTTGAGAAAAACTCAATATTAACAACAACAGACCCTATCTTGCAGCACAAAGACTAACACAGTTGTCAGTTTCCAGTCCATTTCCCACTTATTTCCTGCATCCATCTGTGGTCCTACATGGAGGTGTGTTCAGGTGCCTTCTTGGTGTATTGCTATCTTGAGGCAGTAGAAATGATCGCACTATTGACCTGGTCTAAAGTCAGTCAAAACGCAGCATTTCATTGTCATTTTAACGGCGTAAATTGCGCCTAGGCTCGTGCACAGTGCGCGCACACTATGCTTGTTACCCACACAGGGATGCCCAGCAGCACAAAAACATGCAAAAGATTAAAAATAAAAATATTAAGCAGCAAAATCCGCCATCATAATAGCAATGCACCAACGTACCTGCCTTTTACAAGGAATGGGAGGTGACACTGATTGGTTTATTGCATGTTACGCCTATGAATTCATTAAGACACTGAGTACAACCCTTTTTAACCATGTGCCTGGCACACGGACCCTTTTTTCCACTGTTAAACTAGCAAAAGTGGATTTGTACACGCCCTAAGCACACCTGCGCCAATGTGCTTCACACCATGCCCTTAGTCTTTAAGTCTAACCCACTAGTCTTCAACTAGTGGGTTAGGGTTTGTTGACTAGGGTTTGTTTTTGAGACAATTTTTAGATATTTGGTATGCATATTATGGAATTAATTAAGGAATGAATGCTGCAGAGATGCACAATGGGGCCAGAAGAATAGAGCAGAGCCAGACAGAATGAGATATGGTGTGTGTGGCATAGCTACACTACATTTTCTGCAGACACAAGGATAAATGGGTTCTATTTTCCTCTGTGCCCTGTCAGCCATACTACTGTAGCCCTATATGCCTACTTACATGCATTCCAGTGTTAAGTTAGCATTTAATATTTTTGGATTTGTATGGCAATTTGGGAAGAGTACATTGTTTGCATCTTGCATTACCTATGCATATGTTTTATATCACTTTATGTTTTGTATGTTTCCTTTTCTGTCTAGACAACATATGACACTTTAATGAGTGTTGAGGTGTTGCTGGCCTTTAAATCTCATTTGTAAAGTGACACAAAGATTAGATCAATATTAACAACTAGTACCTACCTGAATGGATCATGAATGGCAGTATTAATAATTGTTTATAAAACATCTATTAACACTCATTAACCTTTATTGCATGTCCAATCATTTTATGAATAAATGCATGCATAAATGTACATCTCAAAGTTAGTTCATTATTTATTTACACTTTCTAAATGATCTTATGAATTACTGACAACATCTAAATAACTGATTTCTAATTGCTATAATGCTAAGATTAGAAATGGTGAATCCATAATGTTTATGAGTCATATACAAATGTGTATTAATGTAAGAACACTGCTTTATAAATGATGAATGAAGTATTTACTCATAATATTAAACAATATTTTTTGTACGCATGATACCACACTTTTACAAAGGCCTGTTAAATAAAATGCCTAAACATTTTAACATATGGGAAATATTGACAAGTATTAGTACAAAATTAACATTAGAACACAAACTCCTACAGCAATAAAGAAACTAAGTACATTTACTCCAGTACTCTTATTGAGTACAATTTTGAGTTACTTGTAATTTACCTTAGAATTACAATTTTATGCCACTTCATGCTTCTATCCCTCTACATTTCAGAGGCAAATATTGTTTTTTTGTCTTACTACACTACATTTTTGACAGCTATATTTACAAGTCAATTTGCATATCTAGATTTGACATGTGGTCAGTTTATGAAATAGGATGCATCGTTACATTACGTTTACATTACTGCCTTTATTGAGGGGGTTGTACTCGACATTCAGAACATTAATTTAGCAGGAAAGAAATATTTTCTATCTACAGATATGGGGGAGTAATCCTGAGCAGAGAATTAAGTCACACTCCATCTGTGTGTGTGTTGTAGTCTGAGTTTCTCTGTTTTTTTCTAGCCAGTCAGGCCGCACATACTGGTCTAGCTGTGGAAAATCGTAGGTATTTCACATATTGGGGAGCGGTCTAAGAGCCGCATGGAGGCAGTCCTTGCCAGTCCTTGCCCCTTTAAAGTGTACACTCATTTTAAACAGCGGTGCCATACTGTGGTGATAAACACAAATTAAATTAGCATTAAAAAGTGTGAAATTGAAAGGTCCTGGTTGGTTTGAGTGCAGAGTAGCAGCTCCAATACAAAAAATCTGTCTTTGGGTGTTTGCCTTGAGAAGCAGCCTGCTGTAACCTGTAATAACCGGCCCCATTTACAGAACAAAGCTTGTGTAAGCTCCTGGAGATTCCTCTCCCTTTACCACCTGTCTCTCTCCCTTGTTGCTGTGTTTAATCCATGAGTGCGATGGTAGACATTATTAGGCATCAGGCTCTCTGTCGCATCCTGTTAGGCAGACAAGAGGCTCATATCTGGCTCTATTTGCATGGAGGCTCACTGGTGGCAGGCAGGCTGGCAGATAGAGAGAGATGGTGATATTAGTAAACTGTGTTTCTGCCATTGAGGAGTCATATTCTTCTGGCATGGGCTGAAACAGCATGCTTCTCTTCTCATATAATAATCAGTTTTTTCTTTTTTGTAAGACCCACGGTTCGGATCGGATCACGGTTTCGAGTCACGGATTGGATACATTTTCTGATCCGCACAAAAATAGGGGGAAATTAAATGACTTATTAAAAATGTAACAACAATAACCTTTCACAACAGAACTTCTTTCAGCAGTAAATTGCTGTAAAATGACAAAAACAGATGAGAAAAACTCAACAGTTTCAAGTTAACGCGACATTTACTTCTGTGTTGTTTCTCATAGAACAACGTGACCATAGTGCTAGTTTGTGTCTTTATAGCTTTAGCGACAGATTGTTGGACGTCCCGGTGTCAATATATGTATATTTATATTTTATGTATAACGGGGTCTGGAAAGTAGTAGAAACAAAGTAGTAGAAACGAACAAATGATTGAGGAAAAAGTCATATTCAGATTCAGAAAATGTCATATTCAGAGCAGAAGACCAATGAAAGAATTTACGCTTCAAGCCATGCTGTTTTCGAGATAATTACGAAAAGGTAAAAATTGTTGTTACAGCACCACGATGTGTATATATATCTTAAGCAACATTTGCACACTAATTCAAACCAATCATGTTTCCATGCATCCGTGATGTACGGTACAATAACATTTCTGTAGTAAATTAATAAAACGCCACAAGAACGCCAACGTATACTGTACCTTTGGTGACCGCTTCTGTCAATGTGACTAATAGAGTCACTGTGCAGACTGTACACATAGCAAGAGCACCTACTGCACATGCTCCAGTTGTTTCATACTCAGGTCCAGTTAGTGTATGAACCGTATGCTCCTCAAGCTGGTAGCACATTTCGGCAACAAGCCAATTCAAAGTGCTTTAAAGAGCAGTTAAAACAATTCAAAACATTCATAAACAACATATAACCCCTAAATTAGAATAAACAAGTTTGAAATACAATAAAATAAAAGTTACAGTTGTTAGAAATGAATTACTTACAGGATTGTAATTGATTCAAAAGAACTGAGCTTTGCAGCTGACGTGCAGGTTGTTTTGGAGCTTGTTCCAGATATGGAGCAAAAACACTGAACACTGCTTCTCAATGTTTAGCTCTGACTCTGGGGACAGAAAGCGGAGCTGTCCTAGACCACCCGAGAGGTCTGGCGGGTTCATAATGTAAAATGAAAATGGTAAGGGCAGACCCTTATAAAGTTTAAAAGACAGTTAGAGCACAGCGTTGAAAAGAATACTAACAACAACTGTCAACTGGAATGGAGTGTGGTCTGGAAAATGCACGTGTGATATGCCTGATCCACGCGGACCCTTTCCAATAAGGTATGCAGGAAACTGCATGTGCATACAGACTACGCTCTGAACTATTATTTCTGGGGATGCAAAAGAGGAAGGTATGTTTTTTAACCTTAATCAGTTCTTCTTTGAGTTTCTAAACTCTGTGGAGTGCCACTTAGAATTTTGCCATGTCATCTGCAACATGCACGGAGTCTCTAAAATGATGGACCATGCCACTCCTGATCTGCCAGACTTTACAATGAAATCTATTCCGCACAGTGTGCACTGTAACATTTGACATCCCGTCTCTGCACTCCCATCTGGTCACATGAACAGGTCCCCAGTCTGGGGACTATTTGCCCCCACTAACTATCTTGTGTGTGGATGCTGCTGACGCATGAGTGTGCAAAGTTTACAGTGGTTGACTATAATGTATAATGTAATGGATATAATGTATGTCTTTAGACGCTAGTGGATGTTTGTATGAATGAATCAATGTTCCGAGATACATGTGAATATCATTTGTAGTGAACATATGCGCTTCACTGTGCTAAGTATATAGTATCAAAGCCACGCTTGGCGAGCTGCTCTCGCCCGAGCTGTTCATGCTGTCCCATACTGTGTTGCTGCCTGTGCTGGCAGAGATCATATGCCAAAAAACAGCAGTGGCAACAAAAACAACAGACCCAGACAGAACAGAGAGAGAACAGCACTGACAAACCACACTCTTAAGTATTCCCCATGTCCTTCCCTGTCTACCTCTCTTCTTCCCTTCTTATCTTTTTTTCTTAGTTAAAGAATTTAAAGGACATATTAAAAAAAAGAAGCCTTTTTAAACCTTTGCAATCACATTCCCAGTCATATTGTGTACTTATATAACAATTAATGTCAAAAAAATGACAAAATGAATGTCTTTGTATTTTTATACCAAAGCCGATTTGCTTCCTGTAAAGTGCTGTTGGTTATGTAGGCTGGAACCAAGCAATTTCAACCAATAATAGAACATCCACCCCTCAATCAATCTGCAGCGGTTAGCGGCACAGAGCTATCGATTCAGTCACTATCTAGCTAGCAACAGCAGTGACAGTGGTTGAGACAGCGTAGGCAGACAGACAAACAGACTCGAGAGGTGAAAACAATACCACCTGATGTGGCTGGTAACAAATAGGGGTGGGGGAAAAGAATCGATCGCGATACACACAATGAAACTACCTCCAATGGGAGACCTACAGTATGTCCCGCCTCCCAGAGCCTGCAGGCATGAGATTTATGAGATAAAATATGTTCGAAAGTGTTTGAATGAATGTAAAAAGGTTTTTGTAAGTAATTTTTTTAAAGTCTTTAGTATGTTTTTTTTTTTTCTAATAGCATAGAAGTGAGTAAAAGTATTTGGCAAAATGTGGTCACTTAGAGAGGTTTTGGAGAGGTTTTGGCACACCAGTGACACCTGTAGTGGACTAGAGTTCTGAAACATTATAGAAGTCTTGCTAATAAGGTGTAGAAGTTATGTGTTGTGGTCTGCATAGTGTGCCACCAGGGCCTGAAGTTAACTTTTTTGACCACGGGCCACAGTCACAAACAGGAATTGCTGTGTCTGTATGATCCTATCCTGTCCTATTCATGGTAGCCTTCTCATGGATATTACACCGTCATCACGTTCTGTAGTAGGCGGGCCCACTTTGTTAATCACGCATAAAGGCATAATTTCCAGTCCTGGGCTGGGACACACATTCATAGGGTTTGATAAAGTACTTCAGCAAAGTATTGGACTTTAAATGATCATTGCACCTACAATAATGTAGCTGTCAGCCTGTACAGCTCACCTGTGGTTTTCCCAGCATCCACCTTGTGTGATTGTGTGTGTTTATGTGTGTCTGCACGCGTCAGTTGCGGGGGGAACGGAGCAGCTACCACGCCCGCTGCAGCAAGCCCACAGGATTGAAACAGCAGCAACTTTTAGCGACTTTCTAGTAAAAAAAACGTTACAGCGTACTGTACATTGATGTTAAATTGTATACATGTTGGCAGGACGGTCTGAAAGGATTTGCACCGTCATTTGCTGTATTTTTTGTTGGTACATGTGCGCGTCACGCAAGTCTTGTCTTCATAGCAGAAACAGGGACATGAATTTGACCCGTTCTCACTCCCGATTGGTCAGTGGCTGCACGTGGGACTGCTGTAATGAAAATGCAATAGGGTCTTCCAGTGATGCAGGCCCCTGATTGGTCTAAGCCCATAAGCAACTGTGTACCCTGCTTACCAATAGTAAGCAGGGTACACATTGGCAGATAGACTGACAGTGTTACCCGCCAATTGCAAAATTCAGCCGCATTTGGCAGGTGGTAGAATGTTTTCAAAAATTACGTTTTTTTTAGACGGGACTAAAATAACTACAGTATATTGAACCATGTTTGAACTGCTATAGTGTATGTTTTATGTTTTTATGTGTTATGTTTTAATCACATGCTAGTCAAGCATATTTTCAAAAACTAGAAGAATTTAGGTTTCAAATGAAGCCTCATGCATGCATGTTGGCCTTGCAGTTATTCTGTTAGAAGACAAACATCAAGCAAAAAGAGGTGGATGGCTATATACTCTATTTAGTGTGTGTGTGTGTGTGTGTTAATAAAAATAAGTAAAAATATCACAGAAGTTTCATTTTGCTTGTTACCAAGACTCCTCTCCTTGTGCCTCTTCCTCAGCCATATGTGTGGAGCCATTGCTGACGCTCCTCTGTAGCTCCATACTGAGCTAAACTCTAAACCCGCCCACTTTTAAGTAGTCCAATCAAATGCGAAGCATATGATTACCGCAAAAATATTCATTTTCCCTAGAAAATACATCCCAGTACTGAAGCTCTGTGTATTTGTCAGTGAGGCGGAGATGTGGTGTATGGTATCTGTGGCGACATCCGGAGGATGCTAATTCAGCTTATTATTATTTTTAGCTCAGCTTTTAATATGGTGCAGTTGTTACAGTTTTGTTAGACTCAGAACATAGAGATACAAAAGACCCGAAGACAGGAATAAAGTTCAGGTAGTTTAATGTCCTTAGGAGGTATTTCCAACACGGTAGAAGCCAGGTGGCAGGTCGACGTGGGGATGGAAGGCAGCTCGGAGGGAAACAGATGAATCTGTACAGAGAGTAGAAGATAGTACGGTAATCCACAAAAAGCAAACACGAATGTAAACACTGGAACTAGGAACCAAGTTACCACAAGAGTGTATGTAACGATCCGGCGCTGATGAGGTGGTCAGTATTGCAGTGGCATGATGAGTAGATGGAAAACAGCTGAGTGGATGACGGAACGGAGAAGGATGGCCAATTGTGGACAGCAGGTCAGTGTTAATGGGACTCTGGGAGCTGAACCAAAAACTCAGGGCAGGGCGAGTCACTAACCTGAAGCACACATGTTGATAGCCTCTGTTACAGACTACAACTACGGTTGCATTTCTTACGTCTGCGTGTTCATGGTCAAGCAGTCCTGGAATCCTGGTCAGGTACGCTATCATTAAATAAAAACTTAAAACTGTTCCGATTGATTCATACTGCATGGAAAAGCATTGGTGTTAAAGTGCACTTATCCATGCAGAGTATTTATGAACAGGCTTCTTTGAGACAAGCTATTATTAACACGTTTTATGTTCTGCAAACAGAGTATGAGTTACTGCCCTCTGGTAGGAGGTTTAGACTAAACAGATTCAAAAACTCCTGATAAGCTTCTAAATTGCTGCGGATAAAAGCCAGAACAGCGCCCTGTGGTTTGTTGTATTGTATTTGCATCATGTTGTACACGTTGTTTGTGTTTTTCTTAATGGCAGCAGCATGGGTTACCGTATTTCCGGACTATAAGTCGCTCCTGAGAATAAATGACATCAGTCAAAAAATGCATCATGAAGAGAAAAAAACATAAGTCACACTGGACTGTAAGTTGCATTTATTTAGACATGTATTTCACAAAATGCAAGACCAAGAACAGACATACAGCACACAGAACAACAAGCTGAATACAGTACGTGTCCGGTATGTTAACATAACACATTAACAGCTATTCAACTACACAATAGCACACAGAACAACTACCAGGGCGTGGAGACGTAACTATACCGTTGACAAGCCTCTCCCGACAGCCCGTTGTTCAAGCGCCCATCTGTGGACACGTTCCTCCCGCTCTGGCCATCTTGCTTTCAGCCCACGATTAGCTTCCTTTGTTTTCATTGCAGTTAGAGGAACCTTTTCGCCAGTCCATCACGAGTTTCTGATTCACTCCAAACTTTCTTTTTGCTGCTCGATTACCGTTTTTGGCTGCATA
>JABXJD010000117.1:872500-1127500 GCA_013375575.1 Percina caprodes
CGGAGGCGGGGGGGGGGGTTGCGGTGAGACTCCCATCCAGCCGTCTGACGGCCACACAGGGCCTGTTTTTGAATTTCTGATCAAAAGTTGCAGCGGAGACCGCCGCTGAATCGCGGCCTCCCAAACATCTGCTGTCATATCACTGTGAATAATTTATTTGTTGATCCAACTGAATGTATGTAGACGTCTCCCTTTCTCTCCTGAGCCCATTTGCGAGTGTGTTCATGTGTGCGCGCTTGTATCCTTAGAAAATAAAATGCTTCAATCAACAACAACAACAAAATGATCTGCTGGTTTGAGGAATCGCCGCGCGACGCAAATAGAGCTGGATAGAATTGTTCTCACACACACACACATATACACACACACTGAGGCCAACACTTATTCTAGCAGTGGGCGTCTGCAGCCGTTTACATCCACGGCGTTTGACACAGCTGAAACACAGGGCCTTATTTCAGCTCCAGCATGGTCGCTAAGTGGCACATCTCATTAGAATGATTTAGGCAAAATGAAAATGATATTACAATAATTTTAGAAACGCTATCAGTGGTTTCATCCTCCCAAATGATCATTTAAGTCCTGCTTGTAATGGCTATGAGACTGTTAGCGGGGTTATTCATTTCAAACTGTGTTAAGCACAGCACGCACAGCCATTAGGGCCCAGTATCGGTATACTTATGCTTACTGAAATGAGATTGCGTGAGGAAATAGAGTTATCAAGCGGCAAAAATATCCATCGATCAGCCGCCTCTGCCGCTCCTTACGCTAAACTAAAATAACATCATTAAGACTCCAACTTTGAGATGGAGAAAGTTAGTGTGACGGTGCAGTGATTCCACCTGAGCTTTTGCTGCACACGCATACACACACACACACACACACAGCTTCCAGCTAATATCCAAGTGTGCGTGTGAGAGCGAGCTAATTGGTTAAAGCCCATTGTTGCTTGCTTCTTGTTAGCCAAGCCCCCCCTGCTTTACTTCCTCTACTTCCTGCTATGTACACTGCTGCTGTCAACAGGGTTTGCTAAGTAGTTAACAAACTTTACCCCCTCCCAAATCCCCATGGGCTTTGAATGGGGGGGGCAGACAGCCACACTTTCTGATAACAAACGCCTCAGCGCTAAATGTGATTGATAGGGCTCAGTTCTTCTCCCACTCCGCACCATTTACTTTGAGCAGCCAGAGTTGGGCATCAGAGTGTGTGTGTATTTGTTTAAATAGTGGTAGTGTGTGTGTGTGTGTGTGTAAGGAGAAATGTAGTGGGGTGGGGAGGGGGGCATCTGTATGTCCCCTGGCATCTATTTGCTTTTAACCGCTAAGTCATTACGACCTAATACATGTAGATTGTGATGGGGAAAGGGGGAGGGAAGAATGGGTGGAGGGGAGATCAGTGGAGTGTTATGGAGGCAAGCAGATGCTCGCCTCTGGAGTTATTACATACAGAGATGATTAGTGTTGGGTGTGGGGGGGCTCACTGAACTGATGGAAGGCCTTCAAGCTCGGAGAGACCGAGGAAAAAGGTATTTCATTTGGAGTTCATTTGCATATTTTATGAGGAGACTCAAAGCGTGGCGGTCGGGGTTTGAGCATGACTGATGAGAAGAAACAGGAGTGAAGTGGGATGGGTGAAGGTTGGAGGGAACGAGGGGGGGCAGCGAACTCTCCCACCGACCCCTGCTGCCAAAAAACGGGATCGGGAAAAGAACTCAAACCGTCAGCTGACCCTTCCTCTTCATCAGGATGCATGGTCACAACGCGTCCGTGTGTCCTAGAGCCTTCAAAGGATCCACCGACGCAGCTCTTGGGTAAATAAAACACCTTTAAAAACCCTCCTTTCGGGAAAGAATAAAAGATATTACGTCCAAAGACCAGCTGCCAGGAAATCATATTCTTAATGAGCAATGCACAGAGAGTAAACTTCTCCATGTGCTGCAGCCCAGGAGAGTTGGACTCAGTGTGCACACATGAAGCGCGATTACATTAAGGCTCTGCAAACAAATAGATTTCCTCTGCTGCTCTCTGCCGCTCTGTCAATTGCATAAAAAATATAAAATATCTCTGACGGCACAAAGTAAAGCGGCAGGGATGGGGATGGTGGGGGGAGTTTAGGCATTTCTAACAACTTCCTGTAATTGCGATTTATTGAGAAGGAAGCGGAGGGTAAAGATTTTGAAATTATAAGCTATTATGTGCCAGAGAGAGTAAGCGAGGTGGGGGGTTGGCGACATAAAATACAGCTGACAAGCCAAGGCAAATTAGCCCAGGACCATTACAAAAATCATTTAATTGCCGGCAATTCTGTCAGGTCAATTGACTCTAATTGAAAAAAAGAGAGAGAGGGAATAACAAAAAAAAGAATATTATGGCAGAGAGAAGGAAGTGCATGGGATGAGGTGAGCGTTCAGGAAACAAGCAGTGATTGGAGAACACAGTGCTCCGCGCCTCTTCACCCCTGTGTCTGATATGATGCAACACGCTGACAGCGTGATGTGGGCTGCTTTGATTGACATGCTTATTAACAAGTTATTATACTGGAGATATGTGAAAAATAAAGCCAGCGGATGTGAAGAACTCATTCAAACCGCTGAACCACTGTTTCTGTGTACGCGTTCTTAACAGGCTACTGTTTAAAGCGCCCAAATTCTGCTCATATTCAGTGTATTCAGAGGTTGTACCAGAATAGGTTTCCATGGTTTCATTTTCAAAAAACACCATATTTTTGTTGTACTGCACATTGCTGCCAATCCTGTTTTTCACCCTGTGTGTTTAGGTCTCTGTTTTAGCTCCAGAGTGAGACATCTCACTTCTATACTAACTACTAACTAGTGGGTGTTGTAGCAGTGTTTTGCCATTGAGAACAAACTAGCATGCTAGCGCTAGCATGTGCTACGGTTAGCCACCTCGTCTCTAGTGGCGTAGAAAGCCGTGCAGATGTTGAACAGCTCCCCCGGAGACTAAAGACCGAGGACATTCAGAAACCGGATCTCACTCAAAACACCCTGGATAAAAGTTTGAATGCATGTGGAAGCACCAGAGACACAAAATAACACCAATTCCCAAATTTTCTTTTAATAATATGGGCACTTTAAACCATGCACACTATATTCCTGTCAGTGGTGGAATGTAACATGTACTCAAGTTTCTCCTCAACTGTACTTGAGTACGATTTTGAGGTACTTTTTTAGGTATTTTAGCTACTTTATCTTTCAAATCCAGTACATTTTAGAAGCTAACAAAAGCCCAACATTTTTTTTTTTTACAGTGCATTTATTTGACAACATGAGTTACCAGTGGACGTACTTCTCAGTTCACATCCACAGTACATGCAAATAACTTTAGTCTTTTAGAGAGATCTATCTGGAAGGCCTTTGAAACCCAACTCTCATTCAAAAGACCCTTTCCTTTTATCCATTTCTGCTTAGGGTGCTTTATTTCTGCTAGCCATCCACAACATTACTGCTACAAACTACAGCGTGGCAAACACTAGCCACTGCACTTCCAAAACCCCTGTGAAATGACCAGAGAAATGTTATCTTGCAGGTTTTACTCCCGAAACACAACAATTCAAATGCGATGCATTGCTATCCATTAAACTTGAGTAGGCCTACTTCAAATGCCAGTGCCCATACCAACAATCCCAGTTAGAGAAAGGGTCAACAGTATCGGAAGAGACCCAAGACAATCAATCAGATTGAGCTCTTCTAAACTGAAATAATGGAAATTGTTGAATTGAAATATTGCCCTAACAGCATTCCAATGCCGTTTCTGCCAGCCCTCTAAAAATGAACTTGAGCAGTGTGTGTGTGTGTGTGTGTGTGTGTGTGTGTGTGTGTGTTTCATTCCTTCCTGAACCACACCAGAGGCCTGTACTAGGAAGCAAGATTTGGCGTTCAACCCAGGGTTTTGTGTATCAAGACGGTGGCTCACTCGTCACCGGGTTAAATCGCCATGGCAACTTATGTTGAACACCTAACCTGGTCGGGAGCAGGTTATGTTGGAGATTAGAGATCAACCAGTGTAAAAGCACCACCACTGACCAATCAGTACTCGGTTGATAACTGCGTCACCGTTCTTAGAAGGTCAGAGAGCGAGAGAGACAGAGAGAGAGAGAGAGAGAGAGAGAGAGAGAGAGAGAGAGAGAGAGAGAGGTGCGCTCATAAAAGTTAGAACATTTAGAGGCCGACAGCCCTGTTAACATTCCCTGATGGGTATCTTTATGAAAGACATAGGTATCAATGTAAGCAGAGGGAATTTGTTGACTTCTTGAGCCGTGTATTTCCAATGAGCACATCGGTTTGAATTATGTTTTTATATTTTTCATTAGCTCCAACGATCTCTTCCCACTGCCAGGGTTGCAACTGAAATAATAGGCTAAAGCAAGGACATTTTATGGAAATCACACGTGTAATTATGGTCAGACTGATTGGTTCTGATGTTCTTCATATTTATGTAGTATTATAGCTTGCTCTTCTTATGTAAACTAGGTGCTGTGCAAACACCGCTTCATTTATATGAACGTGCGCGTCGCTGGATTGGGAAACCCTGGGTTGATTGAACTAGTTGTTAACCACCGTCATGACACAGCTTGTGCAGGTTTGGTGAAGCCGGGTAACTGAAAGAAATCCAGGGCAGGTTGATCTTTATTCGTAGTACAAGCCTCTGTTGTAAGGCGTGTGATATATGAGGACCTGATTGAGAGCACAGGATTGGTAGCTCCTGATCAGCACAGATAGAAGGTGATTAATAGCCTTGCTGATTAGCCAATCACCAGCCAACACAAAGGAATAATCAGTTAATTGATCATGGCCGAGAGTTGTGTGTGTTTTAGTGCATTGTTTGTGTGTGTGTGTGTGTGTGTGTGTGTGTGTGTGTGTGTGTGTGTGTGTGTGTGTGCACATGGGCACCTTCTATCTGTTTGGTATGGTGGTCGATCATGGCAAATGTGCAACAACCCAAAACACTTCAAATAGGAGAAACATGCTGAAAATATAGAACATGTCAGCTATATGGATGGAGAGGGTGGGCAGATATTTCAGTAGGCCTATAATAACAAATATAATAACAAAGGCACCTGACCAAGCATCCGTATTTTACGAGATGGGAGTGAGAATGTGTTGAACATACATGGAAAGTTGACACACAAAATGAAACCCACCCTTAGTGCCACCCAGAACTACAGTTCTGCAACCCATCGACACAAGATCCACTGTCTGACCTGGAACCCAAAAGCCTATAATAGCCATGCACTGTTGAAATAATTATATTAGGCAGCATGTGTGAAGTAAGTAAGAACAACACAGGCACCCCTGATTACTCATCAAGATCAAGAACATATGACTGGGTCGAGACCGGCGTTATGAGAGCATAGGTCAGTGTGTAGCATGTGTGTGTGTGAACAGAAGAAAACCTGCAGTCCATGGTGCTTGGTCTTACCCATATCCTCCTTCCCATTGTGCCAAGCAAAAACAAAAACAGAATGTGTGGCTTTGCAGTGTCGCCCACTTCACATGTGTGCCATGTGTAGTTGTTTAGCAACCAATAAGCAGAACCAACATCTAAATCTTTTAATGATTCTTTTGGAATCTAATTTTGGAAACGGTTTCCAACGTAATCTGGTGATTCACTCGCTCCACAGTTGTGGTGGCCGCCCTCCCAGGCCTTTTGTACTCCAGCAGCACCTATGGGAATCAAATATGAACAAAGGACAGTGGACGAGAGACATACAGGCATACAGAACAGGGGGAGAGCATCAGAGAGAAGAAGAAGATGGGACGAGGGAGTCGCTGACACCTCCACATCAAAGTGGTGCCCAGGTTCCACATACACAGCAACACACTCTATTCTTTGGTCACTTCATCATTATGTGGCCTGTGAGCTGAGCTGTGAGTGACAGTGTGTGTGACTGTGTGTGTGTGATTGTGTGTGTATGTGTGTGAAATACTGTCGGACAACTTTCACCTCAAAATAAATCTGAGGACTAAAATACAGTCAGAAAGTACATTTCTTAGAAAAAAAAATGCCCCATTGAGAACTACATAATGAATGACTTTGAAAGAACATTAATCACAGTTAGCAACTAGCTGGTGAACATAGTGGAGCATTTAGCAGCTGGAGAGACAAATATTGTTTTATTTTAGTCGGTGGAGACCAAAAACTGAGCTAAAAGGATGGTGAAGTTGTGTACATAATGGCAGCTTTTAGAAAATAAAAAATCATTTGGCAATGACTTATAGTTGAGACTTCATTAAGAATGGCCTTGCATGCTAATGTTAGCCCATTTCAGTTTGGTTGAGGGGGGTTTTGGAAAATATTTTGTTATTTCTCCAGCCATCACATCATCACAGCATCAGATCTAGGTGAATCGTCCTTTTTCACAGGACCCATTTTGACTTGTCGTAGCAGAAGGTGCACGTCAATATAGCTAACAATGGCTCAGTTCCATCGAGCGTCCAGACGTGCCAGTGATTTACTCCTCACATCAGAAATCTCAGCTGACCGGCCCTGCAACATTTACCCAATGTAATGGGATCTGTCATTATTGGTCATTTTTATTTTAAAGAAGGTAATACTGAGAAGTTACACTTCTCCGACTTCTATCGTGAGAAGGACTGTATTCATCGCCATAGATTTCCCCGGCATATGGCACTTTTCTGTTTCTCAGGGAGTTCTTTCACTTCTGAGAAAATAACTCTGATGATGCCACTATTATAGGTTCCATGTTTATTATGGAAAGCCTGCGTTACAAACCGGTCACGCCAAGTTTGCAAGGCTGTTCATAAGGCAGGGAGGGTCTGCTTACCGGGGACTAAAAGTCTGGATGTCTCTGCTTCTTCGATTTTGACTATTCTTTTCTTCTCATGTGAATCCCCATCTTCATAGACATTAAAATACTAAATTGCTTGAATAGCCCTTCAAACTGCTGCTTGTGTACCAAACATTTATTTTTATATGCTGGGTTTCCAGATTTATCGATGCATGGCTCTTTGTGTGCATTGTCACATTTGTCCCTTCATATTTGATTGACAGACAAAACAAGGGGCACCCAAACACAAAGGTATTACATTTGGACTACCAGCTGGACACACAATTGCTGAATCAATGCTATTGATTAACAACTAATTGCCAACCCCCTACAGTAAGATTATGTTGACTTTGTGTAATAAGGCAGCAAAAATAGTGTACCCAGTGTACCTTTAAAACACGTTGAAAAAGTCCTTTTTTTAACTGACCTGTGAAAATGCGGTTTTAAAGTCATGTGGACATTGATACTGCGGCTGTGTGCCACAGCGCAGACACATTCTGCTGGCCTGTGCAACATCCATAAAGTGTTACGGCAATCACCTTAGCGCTTTACCTCTTCCCCGTCGCTCGGCGGCCCTGAAACAGTGGCCATTAACATTTGAAGCGGGAGCAGAAAAAAGCCTCTAATTGGTGCTCCGGTGATACCACAGGCCTGATATTCTGTGGGAAGCAGGGCTTCGGAGGGCCATTAATTAACCTTAGTGCTATGATTACTACTTACATTAGAGGGGAATACATTAGAGGTGGCAGCGGGCCCCTTTTTTTCTGCCCTGCACTTCAGAGGGGCCCTGGCGGAGCGCTCCATGCCCCCGCGAGCCACGATATGTTAACGGGGAAGCAACTAATTAGATGTCAAAAATTCATAAGGCCTCTCTTTAATATTGCATATCTATCCCTGGCCTGTCACTTCAAAACAAGGGGGATTGCATAAACAGGGCGACCGCAACACAACCCCACCCTCTCCCCCATCCCCGTCATGGGAGCCGGGAGAGTGGGGCTAGTTGGGGTGGGGTGTACTGCTGATGAGGGACAAGTAGGGGGGGATGACAGCCCGCTTGAAGGTGAAGAGG
Source organism: Percina caprodes (assembly GCA_013375575.1). Lineage (NCBI taxonomy): Eukaryota > Metazoa > Chordata > Actinopteri > Perciformes > Percidae > Percina > Percina caprodes. The sequence goes on from JABXJD010000117.1 coordinate 880,374, forward strand.
AGGAGAGGGAAGACAGAGGAAAGAAGAGGAAGAAGTGAGGAGAAAGAAGAAAGGAAAGAAAAAAACAGACAATCAAAGGAAGTTCCTTGACAAATCCCACAGAGGAAGGCTGTGCCACATTATCAAGTCTTCCTCTCTGTAGATACAATACAGCACACTGAACATCAGGGAGGAAGGCGGAACCCAACAAACTTTGTCCACCTTTCACCTGAGCTTCAGCTTTATCATGTAAATGTAGTATTTTACACGGGGGTACAGTCATGTAAGAAAGAGAATACATGAATGCATGCTGAAGATCTTGGATAGGGTCAGACCATTAACCATCTTAAAGCTATACTCAGTAGTTTCTGTCTGTCCCATGAGGAATTCTAAGTAACGCCGCATCCACTGTGATCACACACTACCCCCACCTAGAGCTGGGCAATATGTCGATATTATATTGATATCGTGATTTGAGACTAGATATCATCTTAGATTTTGGATATTGTAATGTGTTGACGTTGCCTGGTTTTAAAGTCTGAATTCCAGTAAAGTGATGTCCTTTTCTGAACTTACCAGACTGTTCTAACTGTTCTATTATTATCGTCTATTACACACATAGTCATTATATCCACATTATTGAAGATTATTTATCAAAAATCTTACTGTGTAAATATTTTATGAAAGCACCAATAGTCAACACTACAATATCGTTGCGGTATCAATATTGAGGTAATTGGTAAAAATATTGTGATAGTTGATTTTCTCCATATCGCCCAGCCCTACCCCCACCCTTCTCCCACACAGTTGCTAGTAGCCAAGGAGGACACAGAGGATAAGAAAAAAAACATGATGGACTCTTCAGAAGACATAATTATCATTATTTGAGTCTTAATTAGCTCTGTAGCAACTCATTTGGCAATGGCTTGAATGTAAGGGACGTGTTATGATCTTAACAACAACAGACTAACGTATTGTTATATTTTCTCATTCATTACGAGTTGTATCTACCAATGCAAAGTGCTTTGGTTTTATTTGAGATATGTGTCTCAAAAGGTTCTGCCTTAAACCCAATTCAATGGAGGTGAATGGAAAGAAATGAAAAAGAAACTTCAGAAACTTCTTCTGGATAATCTACAGAACACATTGTGATCAGTTTTCATCTACAGATTTCTGCAGAGGTGTTAAGCTTGGGTACTCCTAAGTCAACATGAATGACCAGCCAAAAAAAAGGGCTCAAAATAATAAAGTTTCCATGTGAAATCCAAGCAATTTTATTTGCTGATGAAGTCCATGTGATGTGGTTGACGGCTCCAGAACAAGCAAATGAGGGGACCTTGAGTGGGGATTGTTTTGTCAGCTGCTGTTTCCAAAGTCCAAACTGTGTCAAGCTTAACTATTCTGTATATTTCCAGAGTAATCGTGACACCAAAAAAATTTATTTTATAGTTCAATTTGCTCCCTAAGTGACCAAAATGCCTCTAAAAACCTGCCGGGCAATGTCATCTTACAGAAAATAAATGTTCTTTTGCTCTCCGCTCTGTAATCTCCAGCCTCCCTTTGCAATATAAGCAGCATTGAAGGACTTTATTAGAGTCTTGTCTATGTTTTTACTAACCTCTAAACTCAGCCCACAAAGAAAACATAAAGGTTTTTTTGAAGGTGATCCTCGCTGTCTGCGCTTCATTCACGTTCCAGATTTAAAGCAGCAGCAATAACAATCACTTCTTCCTGTCATATTGTGGGTTGTTTGCATGCACGCAGACATTTGAGTCATTGGTGGGTGAAGTCTGATTGTTACATTGCACCCAGCGGCGACACACCAGTGTGTTACTGTGAGGAAATATATTTCAGAAAAGTCTCTAGTCATCTGTCTGAATACATTTCCTCCACTGTCTGTTTGTCGGCTCACATGAAGTATCAGCAATCATGTTCTGTGTGGCTTTATAGAGATGATCAGTCATAGTCAAACTGATTGTAATGATAGAAATAAAGAAGAGGGAATGCTGCTAGATCAAAAGCTGTTTGACTTTCAATACGGTTTGACGGGATTTAGACACTTCTAACAGCTGTAATGCAACATTAAGGTATATTAGTCCATATTAGTCCAGACAGCCTGGAGAAAACAGACAAGGCTGACTTGAATAGCAAGTTTTAGAGGTCTATTAGTAGAAGCAAAGTTTTCATGGTAGTGCCTCTATTAATTATAGTCATGTTTCCATTAACGTTACAAAATGTTGACAGGAACGCCCTCAACAACGTTGTTTTTGCTCACCTGAGGTGTTTTTTGCCTTTTTCGAAAAAGATTTAATGCGCAAAATGGGAGATGGAAACAGCTTTGCTGAATAACTTGTGACGTAACGAACATGGAACTCCCATGACTGCAGTCCTGGTATCCATCGGATGGGAGAAGGATCGGTATATGTGTGCAATATGTACACTTCTGGCCCAAGGTGCCTAGTGGAGTTGCGGTGCGTTATTGCCTATGTGCCTATGTAAAGTGACAAATCGGTTCAACAGCTTGAACCGTATGGCCCCGCACACCGCGGATACACAGCGGTGAACAGAGTTCTAACAGGATACATTTGGTCACAATGAAATTTGAGACAAACCACCAGTGTATACTTATTTTTGTCTCACATAATTAATGAAATGAAAATACATATCATATTTAGTTGTAATGTAGCTCAGCATAAGTCCTTTCAGGAAGATCTAACACTTAATCACGGCTCTCTTCCTAAATCAAATCAGCTGTTGGAGACGTTCACCCACCTGTTAAACCAATCAGAATTGGCCACAAATTCCAATGGTCAATCACAGCGTTAAAACCCTGCTTTAAATCTGTTTCTCTCCCTGTTGCTGTCAGCTGTCATTTCAGGCAAATCGTGTAATCGTCACCCAAAGGCACCCTGGGTCTTCCTCCCCTACCACCAACAGTCACCGTCACACAAAGGCACCCTGGGTCTTCCTCCCCTACCACCAACAGTCACCGTCACACAAAGGCACCCTGAGTCTTCCTCCCCTTCCACCAACAGTCATCGTCACCCAAAGGCACCCTGGGTCTTCCTCCACTTCCACCTCCAGGCACCCTGGGTCTTTGTCCCCTTCCACCTCCAGTCATCGTCACCCAAAGGCACCCTGGGTCTTCCTCCCCTTCCACCTCCAGTCATCGTCACCCAAAGGCATCCTGGGTCTTCCTCCCCTTCCACCTCCAGTCATGGTCACCCAAAGGCACCCTGGGTCTTCCTCCCCTTCCACCTCCAGTCCTCGTCACCCAAAGGCACCCTGGGTCTTCCTCCCCTTCCACCTCCAGTCATCGTCACCCAAAGGCACCCTGGGTCTTCCTCCCCTTCCACCTCCAGTCATCGTCACCCAATGGCACCCTGGGTCTTCCTCCTGCAGGACACTCCGTCAACTCCTTCGGTCTGGTCTTCTGGCTCCTTCGCTGCCACCTCCAGTGTCTAGACTCCATCGGGGGGGATTATCTTCGCTTCCTTACCCCTTTTACAAATTATTCTATAACGATGGAGTCTAAGCTCCAAAGACTGTACATTTTATTATGTTTATGTACAATAAACCTTTGCATATCTGCAAACACATCTCCCCTGATTGAAATAGTGATAGTTTGTAAGAGTTAGGTTCTTTACTAAATTCTCAATATCTGTGACCTGGAATAGCTACTAGGAAAGTGACTTTCTTCACACACACAAACAGGACCTATTCACATGCATTATACATGGAGAGATGTCAGAGAAATGGGGCTGCTTCACAGGATGGCACCTCGAGCAGTTGGTGGGTCAGTTCCTTGCTCGAGAGCATCTTGGCAGTGCCCAGGAGGTGTTAACTTGAACCGCTCCAGCTAGCAGTCTACCATCCTTGAACCTGCAAACCGTCCAGCCAAGCCAAGTTTCAACGATGTGACGTGATTGTGTCATCAGACATAAGTGTAGCCTCTCCAGTCCATCAGCTCCACAAAATATATGCTGAACTGTCTGTTTTACAAACATTTGTTTATGTGGTTTAGTAGTAGGCATGACTGTGATTGTGGCTATGATTCGGAAGTCAACTTGTCAGTCTCCTTTCGACTCTCCCAAACTCTGGAAACACAGAGGAAAAGGTGAATACATTTTTTTAAATGTATTGTTGCAAAACTGTCATTACCATAGTAGGCTCACATTGCCAGTTGTTCCCCCACAGCGCTGGGGTAAGAGGGCATCCACGAATCAAAGCTCCCCATCACTGGCCCTTAGCATCCCATTGACTGCCATTCATTTTGGCGTCAATAACTCCTTTTTTGGGAGGCTTTTCACTTTATTATAGTGACAGTGGATGGACATGAAAGGGGGAGAAAGATGGGAGGATGACACGCAGCAAAGAGCCGCAGGTCAGATTCGAACCCGGGCCGCTGCAGGACTCAGTGAACATGGGGCGAATGCTCTTACTGGGGGCTAGAGGCCGCCCCACAGCAAATAACTTTAAATCTGAAGAGTTTAAAAACTTAAGTTAATTTCAAAAGAAACACAACAATAATAAAAGGCAACACACTTTCGCACAGTAGAGGAATTACCGTATAGTACAGTACATTCCATTAGCTGTTTAGGTTTAATTACTAATGTTAACTAGCATGTCAGTTAGCAATAATTAGCCTGTGCCTATGTTATCTCCTAACATATACCTACCTCTCTGTCAGTAGGTGTGATGGGAAGCTTACATACATTAAATGAAATGCTGGTACCGTTTGGCATAAAATCCCCTTCTGCAAGCTGTGGTTAGGGTTGCTAATGAAAAGGTGAGCCAGCATTGACTTAATAGGTGCTACATTTTTTTTCCATCCATGTTGCTTTCAGACCCAGCTGGTCCTGACAGCATTGGTTATATAGATTTCACTTTAATTCAGAAAACATGCTGGTGTTTCCAAAGATTAAAAATAAAGCCTATGATGTAGCTTCATGTTCTTACAGAAAACTATTATGTCCCTTTGTCTGTAAAAATGAATTCTTCCCATACGCTTCTGAGATCAACCAGAGGAGAGTTCAATTCAGTCTGCTGCGTCATGCATACCTGTATCCATTCCAGGTTGAATTAAATGACATCCTGACTGCTGGCTATTGAAGCAAAAAATTAGCCAGTCGGCCCAGTGAAAAGGTCAGTACAAGGGGGACACATTTCTCTAACCGTCAACTCCTGATGAAAGTGAGTCAAGCTGCCAGCAGCCTTGACAAGCGCTAGACAAAGAAGGTAGGCTTGGTTATTTCAAGAGCAGATAGGCGCCCCTCCATTTTCTCTAACAGAGATATACGCGGGCATGGAGTTGCTGTGTGTCGCGAGGTAATGCAGTCCCAATTCCTACTGTTTGTGGCATTTGTTTTGTGTGCACAGTTTATCCTTTGTGCTAACTGCAGCAAACAGATAGCATCAGACTCTGTCATTAGGTTAATTGAAAATCAGCACGCTTCTTGCAGACGTGCATGTTTGTTCAGCTTGTTTTTTTTGTTTTGTTTTTTAACTCACTATACTTATTAAGGGGATAAACACACTAAAACAAAAGGAACTAGCTTGTAACTTTTTATTCATTTCACTAATTAGAAACATATCTGCTTGTTGTTCTTGACTTTGCACCGTATCCGGGTTTTTTTCGCCCACATAGAAAGGTGGACGTTGTATACCTCATTGATATGAATTTAATTATTCAATAATTGTATTCCCTTGGGTGTATTAACCCAAAGCAAATGAGAGTCACCTGACTTGGGAAGGAAATAAGATGACTATGACCCTGTGTGATCAAATTCATTTTCAAACACTTTCTAAATGAAACAAGATGGGCTGATGCACTTTGCAATTTGACATGTCTGATTACAGCGCGGTGTGCGTCTTTCAAAAGGGGGGGGGATTCAATTTAAAGTTCTTTGGTGGTGCCAAACTAATCCAAACATGTCCCCCCACCCCCCCCACACACACACACACACACACACACCTGTTTCCCAGAGTCAGTGCAGTGAATAATATATATAAACGAGTGGTGGAAGCAGAGGTGTTGGCATGGCTTGATAGACATGGCCGTCCATATTTGTTTATTTTTGGAGATAATCAGTCCTTCTACGCATGAACTCTTATCTCTCCCTGTGGAGGAAAAAACAGCTGCAGATAAGGAGAAGATGCAAAAAGTTTCCGTTTGCCTGCGTGATGCGCAGTCTCAAATCTCCCTCTATCACTCCCAGGTAGCTTTTCAGGCTCGCGTGACCGCCTGTTATCAGCCCTGGCGTCGGGGGAGTGTGGGGGGTCACGAGACAGCCGGCAGATTGCACGCCAGGCGTTTTTTCGCTCGTCACCCGGAGGATTTTGATACTTCCATCTCCTTAAAGAACTCGCAGATCCCACTGCCTCACCTGGAGTAAACCAATTACTGTGAAGCCTCCTAACTGACGGGCTGCCAATCCCAACTCCTCGATGAGTTTAGATTCCCCGCCCTTAGTGCGATTCTTTTTGCTATTTTGTTGACACTTGCCTTTCAAAGCATTCACATTACATTTTAAGAGCAAAGTAGTTTAATATCAACGCATGAAGATGTTCTTCAAAGCTAATTTATTCGGAGGGAAATTTCCTTGCATTGTTGGCAGGCGTGCAACACAGCTCAAAGAAATAATTTACATATCGGGCACAGTTAATAAATTGACAAGTATCCATGCGTCATCTCTGCTATCTTTTGGTTACCAGCACATTTGCGGTAGAGGCTCCGCTAAAGGAGCCCCATCATTAAAAACTCAGCCGGCCACCACACCACTGCTGCTTATTTCAAAGAAAATGTGTCTGGACTTTGGTCTCTTCCTCCCCATTACACTGGGAAAGATCAGAAACTTTACGTGTTTTTCAGGGGGCCATCCCTGCAACTGGCCCAGCACCTTCAAATGATTCACCCCATTAAGGAGCCAATCAGGTATAATGAAGCGCCGGGCAAACTCAGTGGCTGTGCCAGATAAATAATTTACTGGGACTTGTCATCCTTCTCCCATCGAGGTGCTGCAGTCCCAGAAGAGCGGCAAGACACATGAAGGCTTTTTGGGGTGGAGAGACTCCGCAAAGCTGGTGACATCCCCCCACCCCACCCTGCTGCCCACACTTCCTCTTCATCGAGGTCCACCTCCCACATCCTTTCCTCCCTCGCTTCCTCCTTCTCCTCCCCCCCTCAGTCACCCCCTCATCCTCAAATCAAACAGCCTTCCCAACCCCACCCCTCGTTCTCTTCTCCCCAACTGTCACACGTTGGGAGATAGAGGGATGGAGCCGGCACCACTTCGTTACCAGCCTCTCACTTGGAGGTTTCAAACAGATTTCAGCTAATGAGGGAGCATTTAGAAACTCAGGGATAGGGAAACAGATTAACAGGGGGGTGGTAGGCTACTTTACAGTAGTAGGCACACACACACACGTGCAATACACACGCCAACATACAAAATCCGCTGCATCCTCACACCTTGTTTTGTGCACGTGAAACTCACATACACATGGATAGCATACACTTACCTGTACACACTCTCTCTCACACACGGCTCAGGGTTGTCAGTGCAGGTGAACAAAGTGAATAGGATATGTGACTGACAATAAAGATTTCTTTTAACATCAGTGGGAGGAAGGCGGGCAGGGCGCGGTGTGTGTGTGTGTGTGTGGGGGGGGGGTTTGAGTCTGGGGAGACAGGCTGCAGAAGTTCACATTACTCTGAGGGACCCGTCGGCTGCATATGCCATCTTTAATGATGAGGCCTCGCCAAACTGGCACCCAGTCAGCCAACCAGGAGAGTGCAAAGTGAGTGAAAAAAAACTCCTGCAAACCTATTATTTCAAACCTCTGTCTTTTTTTTTCTTCTTCTTTACCCCCCACCCCCAACCCGTCTATTTCCTTTAAATGCGAGTTTTAATAGACACCGCTAAATTTCCGCTGCCGACTCCTTAAAGTTTAATTCGCCCACTTTTCTTTACTCCTGCATCCCCATTATGGAGCTGCAACAGCAGCTGCAAACAGGGCATTATTATTTAATATTATGAAAACATTCTTTCTAGATGAAGGGAAGGGGGAAGAGAGGACCGGCTTTGGCAATAGTTTCATGGCAGGTTGGGAAGTGAGCTAGAGAAGACCCACTTTTCTATGACACTAACCCTCTGTGTTAACTGGCAAGGCTTATTTACTGTATTCAGGAGACTCAGTGTTTTTCACTGGTTATGTGAAAAGTTGGTTGAAGGTGAACTGAAGGTGAATGTTTGAGATTCTTGGCAAAATAAAAAAAAAAAAAAAAAGTTACATTTGTGTCCCCAGCTTTGGATACCAAGTTCTGGCTTAGTATCCATAGCTGGGGAGCTTTTCAAAAGACACGACTTCACGACTTGGGAAGTTGTTCTTCCCACTTCACTTGTTCATGAGCTTTAAACGTTGTAATGTGGAAACGACCTTGGGCGCTACAATAAAGATAGCTGTTTCCAGTATCTGCGTGACAACACAGAGCAAAAGAAATTACATGAGTGAAGCACAATTGCCCATCTTGAAATGTTAACAAAAATTTTAAAGAAATAATTTGTATATCCTCCCCGGGTTTTATATGAATTGAGCCAGTAGTTTTTCTGCAGTCTTGCTGACAGACAGACAGACCAATATAATGGAATATGGTTGCGACCACTTTTGAGGGCCACCTGATGCCAGGATCTCAGAGGGACTGCAGGTCTCTCTTGTAAACTCACTGAGTTAAAATGAGTTCTTTTATGGTGAATGAAAGGCTTGATCCCACCAAGTAGATCATCCAGGAATTTCCCCCTTACAGAGTACTCTGTAAACCCCGTCCAGATGCTGCTCTCCCCGGTACGTTCTACACGCGCCGAAGGGCGCCTTTTTTTGTTGGACAGCCACTGTCCAAACGTCTATATTTTACGCATTACGCAAATTAACGCATAGACCCTGGACCAGCATGGATACATCCAGATCTTTTCCGACCTGACTCTATATAATGTGGACCCAGCCTGAGTCAGGTCCGTGGTCGAGTCTCAGCTACCCGGAACCCAGTGGACACTTTACTAAAATCATGGTCCCCATGTGGGTTGCAGACTGTAAAATCCAGAACAGTGTACAGGCTATAAAAGTGAGTTTTTAAAGCCAGAACGCTAAAGTCCTATTCACACAGATAGATTAGTGTCGCCAATCTTACTCTTTGCTCCTTTAAGTGATGGCTTGACGTCCCCCTGACTCCTCCATCTGATTTGAAGTGTTCTGTCCTTGTGGCACCATTACTTTATGGCTCAGAATAGAACGGGCATTGAACACACACCCACTCACCTACACACACAAACACACACACACACACACACACACATGAATGCAGTGTAGCTTTCCAGCAAACACTCAGTTGGTCCCTCTCTCTCTAATTAGTAATTAACACAATCTTTTGTGCAGGCCTCTCTTTATTTATAGGCCCTCGCTTGCCAAACAGCAGATCGCCGCGCCAGAATCAGATGGAAGCAGAGCGTGAGGTGAGCTGGGAGCCCCGGCCACTTGATAAACAGTGTTATAGTTCAGGACTAATCGACTGATTAGCCAAACAGCTCGTAATGGCTTTTCAAATGAGCGGGTCAGATCATGTGGAAGTGCCGTCATTAAACCCATTGGGTTTGACAGGTTATACTGACTTTGTATAACATTGCATTTTAGCTCTCAGTCTTGCATTTGGAAAGGTTTTTCTAGACTCAAGACTGTTGTCTCTGAGAAGTTGGTATGTGACTTAGTTGGACAGCTGTTACTTGTTTGCTTTGGTCCAGAAAAATGGTCTAAGACCCTCCAACGAATATTGTCTTTTTGCTTTGAGCAAGCCATGTTGAGGTCAAAAGAGTCTGCACCAAATGTGCCAACAGCTCCACACGCTGAGTTTGACAATGTAAATTCTTGAGATGAGGGTGGGAATTTAGGAGTGAAGGAAATACTGAAACAAATGGCCAAAGCTTAGAAACCAACCGGCACTAATGACCTTCCCTACCAAACGATTGAAGACACCAAGTGTGAAAATGTCTGCAGATGTGCTTTTTACTCTACAACAGGACAGACGTTTCGTCTTGCTGCCAGGAGAAGTCGGGACACAAGCGCATTTCTCCAAATCTTTAACTGTTTCTTTAGAAAAACTGTATTAGTTTGAGACCACAAGGTGATCTTAAGTCCCCACAGAACTTCTTGTTCCACTGAAAGAGGAGGAGGGAATACATGTCTCACCTCTCCTTTCAAACGGCTTTTGCTGTCACACACACACACACACATATTTCTTCCTCTGTGAGAGTGGTAATCAGGCTGGATGGCTGATTCTTTTCATGAATTTTAGTATCTCCTTATTTCAGGCTTTGCTGCCTCTCGGCTGCCATTAGTCCCCCGCAGGCGACCGAGCCCATCTCTCTTGCACGCCACTCCTTTTATGAGGTTTTCCTTCGCTCACAGCATTACTGCCTTCCAGGCGTCCTAGGTTGGGCTTTCATATACAGACCAAATCTGTCATTCCTCTGTCAGAATGCCTCCCTCTTGACGTTTATTTTTTATTCTCTAACAGACATATCACCCTTTTTAAAGTGGCTCTGTTGAACTGATTTAAGGCGATAACAAAGCATACTGTAGTCTACCATCAGAAAACATACGCATCTATATTGTATAGCAGGGTGTCTCCGATTTTATGGAGTCTGGGGCTGCAGTGTTTGAGTCGGGGGAGTCATTTTGTGAATGATGGACTGTGAGTCAAATGCTGGAGAGAAGAAATGTGAGGATGGAGAAGATGGCAGATAGGGATGTTCAAACAGCGGTGGCATTAAAAGGTTCAGTATGTATGTGAGACAGAGGGATTCTACAAACATGGGGTTGACCCGTAAGTGTTTTTCAATGTTAACGCTGTTATTTTAGCCCAATATCTCTAGGAAGTCCCTTCGTAGTGGACAATTCCAACAGTTAGTGCTAATGCAGGAAGTAGAGTGCCACTTATTTTAAAGATATGGAAAGTAAAGATATGAAGATCAGAGTGGTGGTTGGAGGCATCCACCTTCATACAGGAGCAATTCTTGTCCCATAGCAGACTTCATAGAGAATTTTTACTTTACAATATTTTCCTAAATGTTACAGCTTTGGTTGCATAACCTTAACCACACCTAGTTTGACATGATGATGTTCTCCTCAACTTAACCATACTGTAGTTATTTACATTCAGATATTACTGAGCAAAAAATATAAAAGACATTGGCATAAAAGCTGTTTTTGTAGGTAATGTACGTACGTTGCAGTAAATACAAACAGAACCATTTCAATATTACAGTGTGGGCTGGATATTTCCAAGGGAGATCTGCCAACAGTCATCATTTTTGCCAGTATTTACATCTTTGTCTGCTAAGACTGCTAGCAGCTTTGTGTTGCTCTGCTTAGGCCCAGCGGTGCTTTGAGGTAAATGCTAACATCAGCACGCTAACATGCTCACAATGACATTGCTAACACGCTGATGTTAATCAGGTATCATTACCAGCCGCGACGCTGGTATTGTGTTCACCATGTGAGTCTATGTCTGTGTGTGTGTGTGTGTGTGTGTGTGTGTGTGTGTGTGCTTGCATGTACAGTACATCATCATTGGAAAATGTGGTCCTGTCTTCGTATCTGTCTGTCTGACTACCTGTCTGACTGCCTGTCTGTTTGTCTGTCTGTCTGCCTGTCTGCAGACCAACATTGCCAGGTACCGCTAACATGGCTAAAAACTTGAGCCAAGACTCATCATGGGACACTGCAGCTCTTCGCTAAATGACATATGTACTCGGCTATATACAGCAAAGGTCACAGCTGGGTCGGGGCACCCAGAAAAAAACATGTAGTGTATGTATGTATGTACCAACCCTGGGTACAGTCATGTTTGCTCGTGTTATATCATGGCATGGTTCAATGTTTCTCTATGTGGCATCTCTGCTGCTCTCAGTGACCTTTTCTTTAATTAGGAAGGATCTAATAGACTGATGTGAATGAGTTTTATGCTGTGGGGAGAGAGAGAAAGAAAGACAGCGTTAGCATAGCGCATGATTAAAGAGAGTGGGCTTTATATCGCAGAGGGAAATATAATGCGTTTATGGATGGAAAAAAGGGAGTAAGGGAATGTAGCAGGGTTGGAAATACATGGGCTGACTGAAGATTGAAAAATGCTTCCAGCAGAAAAGTGAAAGTTTTCTTTTGACAAATCATTAGTACGGGGCAAATTGTTCTTGTTCTTTAGTGTCAGCTATCGGTCATATTGTATTTTTCAATACAGTAGAGTCACCATGGAGATACAGGATACACATGGGGCTGGAGAGAAATTTGACATTTGTGACAAGTGAACTGAAAGGAGTGTGACATTCTCGACAGTCTATGTACAATGAAATTGAACCAGCATAAAGAGCATGAGACAACGTTTTTGTGATATTGATGAAATATCACAAAAGTCATAAAAAACATCAGCTTTTCTTATTCATCAAAATAATGCAGCAAAGTCAGAAACCAATAAGAAAAAGGTTGCTCAACTATTATATTGGAAGTTTGAGAAGATATACAGGGATATTCAGAAAAATCATTTTGTGAGCCTGTTTTTATAACAATGAGTGCGGAAATAAATACTTGATAGACATAAATCAATACTCATAATTAAATGCTAAAAACAAACATTTTGAACATTTTTATCCCTTTAATCTGTTCTTTATCATTACTGACTGAAGCATATTCTTTGTTTCAACCTCAATAAGGTATACGTATTTTCTTGTACTGTTAAGGTGGAAGGGGAAGACAAAGAGAAGTTAAAAATCAGAGAGAGGAGAGAGAGAGAGATAGGGAGAGAGGAAAGAAGTTCTGAATCACTCAGAGAGCGCGAGAGATGGTGCACAGAAACACCTCAGCGGCAGAACGAGGCAGGTGTTTAATTTGAGAATTAAGACAGTGTGAAAGTTCATAAGTATGCTAATGGCTCTGTGCCTCAGTCTGCCAGATGAAGCTTCCTCGTCTGCTCAGGAGGAAGAAATCCACCTGAAACGCTGTCAGAATAATGCACAGTGAATTTTCATTGCCATTCATGCTTTCATGGGAAAAAAAAAAAAAAAAAGAAAACATTTAGTAGCACCGGCTGCCTGAACATAAAGCATCATCAACCATTACAGTAAAGTTATTTCACTAATCGGTCTGCCCGCTGGTACTGTATGAGCCCTGCTCAGGCCTAGGACACACACTTTGAAACATTATTCCTTCCTGCCTTCTTGTGGGTTGTTTCCCCCTGAAATCTACCCCAACAAATGGCAATAAATAATAATATCACATTATATCATGTAATTGTAATTTTGGAGCATGATGCAAAAATGTCATTCTACAATCCCAGTATGGAGCTTAACCGAGAGAAACCAAGGGGCTGATCCTGGTTCAGTGCTTAACCTCACAACCACTAGAGGACAGAGAGGCTAGTTGTGAGTGAGCGATAAATCAGTCAGTCAGTGAATGTGACACAGAGACTGTGAGTGAGTGTGATGCAATATCATTTCAAAATCAGCTTGCAACAAGTCTTCTAATGTGTCCCCTGTGTACATGAATATGTGCAGTGTGTGTGGAAGCTGGAGAAAGTGCAGCGTGTCCCTGTCAGAGCTGGCACTGGGGGTCTGTGGTGTAGGGAGGTGTGGACGGCTGGGACGGCCGGGTGTCTGCAGGGCCTCGGGGTGTGGCCTGTCCTCGTTGCGGCAGATTTATGGTCCTCAATAAGCATCTACACACCGGCTGCCAAGAACCGAGTCAGCGGCTAATTAAAACCTTTCACTGGAATCCCTGTGAAGTCGCAGACCCGCCGACAGCCCGCCAGCAGCCAGTCGCATACCTCTGCACACCGCAAACACACCGCTAACACACACTGGATCATGTGTGTGTGTGTGTTGGGGGGGCTATCTATACGTACTATAAATGCTCATGTGTAACCTCTGTGATGTCTCCTATCCCCAAGTGAATCTCTTGGAGCCCGTCAAGTTGTGGTAACAGCAGGTTTATTCCTCATCTGCATACAAAGGACAATCGTGTGGAATTGTCATCTCGTGTGGACAAACAGCGCATGCTCTGCCTAGAAATCCTCCGTTGCTCTGAGGATTACCACACCATGTACTACTCTTAAAACTCTGACACAATGATCGTATAGTGGATTTAAGTTCATAAACTAAAATAAATGAAACAATAAATTGTCCCTCTTATTTTTGAATGAAGAAATAACATTTAACAATGTTATAACACAAAATTCCCTACAGTTACCTTTTACATTTTTCCAATTAATGTTAACAATTAAATGAAAACAATTATGCAACGCAATTACATTTAACACACAGGAGGCAAATAAACTGTAGAAAATACCTCAATCTTAAGTTTCAATATTACAAGAACATACGGTAACATACCTGCATACAAAGGACAATCGTGTGGAATTGTCATCTCGTGTGGACAAACAGCGCATGCTCTGCCTGGAAAGACGGCATCATGTTAAAGTTAGCTAGCTATACTAGAGAGATTTTCTACTGGCTATAAAACACATAAATGGATGGTTAACTTCATAAAAACATGGCGAAATTAAATAGACACACATAATATTCTCCCAATTACATTTAGCTGAACTTTTACGTGCTTTTCAACTAAGTTAGCATTGTTTAGTCCACAGAGATTCACAGACACGTTACCTAGGGGTAAATCCTCCGTTGCTCTGAGGATTACCCATAATCCTTTGTCACTAATAGCGTACGCTGCAGGTACAACTTTAAAACAGCAGGTGGCACCGTAGTCCCATTTAGTAGGATTTAACCTGAACCTTTTTAACTATGTTACACATGCATGGAATTACAGTACAGTACGCAGACATATCGTATGCAATAATGAAATAGAGTGGTCTCTTTTCTCTCTCTCTCTCTCTATCTCTCTCTCACACACACCCACAGACACACACACACACTTGATAAACTTTGTCACTATTTTTTGACATCCTAGTCCCATCTGACCTCTTTAGAAGAATGATGTCTGCATAACGATAGCGTGCTTGCAGACATCGATAGACTGCTTGTCCTGTAACGTTGTATATTGTAGCACTGCTACTACCAAGAAAGCAGATAATGGAAGGCCTACAGAGAAATAAGTGTGCTGCTCTAAGAAAACCTCAACATGTCAAAGTGTATTTAAGTCCGTTGTTGGAACTTGTGTTGTTACCATAGAAATAAAATGGATAGAACGGCAATTTCCATTCAAATCAACGTAGCGAGAGGTATGGTGCCATTTTAATGCTACGAAGCCATCACCCGCCGTTAGCATTCCATTGACTGCCATTCATTTTTAAGTCACTTTGACAGCGAATAACTTTACATTTGAAGCGTTTAAAGACTCCGTTGTTTATTTCTAAAAAAAAACACGACGATGTATAAAAGGCTCCGTTACTTTTTACCTCACGTTATGGCTCCATAGCAGACGTTTTGATGGCTAATTATTGTATCATAACCACGTGACTTGTTGCCACGTAGTTGACAAATCACCATATTGTCAGGAGACGCTCGCAGACAGTTTGGACTTCCATTAGCTGTTTTGGTTTAATTACTAATGTTAACTAGCATGTTAGTTAGCAGTAATTAGCCTGTGCCTATGTTATCTCCTAACATATACCTACCTCTCCGTCTCTACTGATTGGGAATGATTGAGATTTCTCTTGCACAGCTACCAGAAGACTTACAACTTTCAGACAGGTTGCTCACGCCAATCAATATACGTTGTCAAGCTCTGTTGGAGGCCAGACGCTAAATGAGTCAAATTAACCTCATGCTTCATTCACACAAAGCATGTTGCTATCGCCACAGCTTTATTAGGCTTGTTTTCTGTGAACGATGTGGCGAGGGGGTAACGTTAAGGCGGAGTTAGCAAGCTAATGTTAGCCAACTAACGCCGGCCGACGTTGGCAGTCCGCTGACCTACTGTCGCTGGGGCTAACGTTAGCGGTCAGCTGACCCACTGTCGTTGGGGCTAACATTAGCGGTACACTGACCCACTGCCGCTGGGTCTAACGTTAGCGGTCAGCTGACCCATTGTCGCTGGGTCAAATTGTCCTTCCTCACTCGCTGGAGAACATCTCCCGAGTTTACGGCCCCACTGATGTGTATTGTCTCTGTGACAACTAACAAGAATTGGTATTTTGTTGTATTTTGCTGGAGTACAAATCTAATGACCACAGGAAAAAGTTCAATAGCTTTTCTATCCATTTTCTTTCTATGGGTGTTATCTACTGCATATTTCTAGCCATGCTACAGACAATGATAGTTGGTCGGTCGACTATTGTTAACAGATGGATGGATTGTTAGCAGATTGTATACATGGTGCCTAGAGAATGAATCCTCCTGCCTCTGGTGATTCTCTCTCTTTTTTGGCCTGGAGGGAAACCTTGACAACTATTCCATGAATAACCATGCCATTGTGTACACACATTTATGTTTCTCACAGCGTATCTGTGCATAACTTGGTAATCGTCTACCTTTTCATCAGGTTACATTCTCATTTGTCCAATACTTTGGTTCATGAAAAACAAATCTGCAAAACTCAAGAAAGTCAGTAGCAGTTGCTCAGTCTGTAGGGACTTGACTTGGGAAGGGGAGGGCGGTTGGTTCAAGTCCAGCCACGTCACTTTGACATCTATCCACTAATGTCTATATGCGTGTCTATTTCAGACCTATTTGTGTAATGAATAACAACAGACTGGAAACATTTAGTTTCCCCAATGAGGAACCGATAAAGTGCTTCTTCTTGTTCTTCATCTTCTTCTTCTTCCTACATTGGGCCTCAGCTGAACTTTGTGTTTACTACAAATAGCATCATGCAAACATTCTAATCTAAGACGAGCATGGTAGACAGAGCTGCTGGCATAGCTGAGAATGCATAGATCCTCACAGAACTTTTAAAGAGTGTGAATCCCTTTGAGCTATCAAACTGGATGAAAGTGTTTGCCTTGTGTCGGGGACTCACCCTCCACCTGAAGACAAAACCTGCTATTCCCCACTGAAAACACCCAGAAGACTTGTCTGCATCTGTACAACCTGTGTGAAAGGGAGAGAGAGAACCCCAGAGGCCACGGGGAAAATCGGTTGTAGTTTCCAAAAACAAAGCCTGGTGAGACTGCGGACCATCACTTTATACACTCACACATGCATACTGACAGCACCACCTCCAGTGTCAGCCCAACCCGCTACATAACTGCTACCAGAGCGCTCTGTGAATTCCTCGAAGGCTGAACTAAAGCGTGTTCTCTCCAGGTTGACATTTGCTCTTCAAACCCACCGCTGGTTGAGCAAACCTTTATCAAAAATGATTCCAATTAACATCCACAGTCTATCTTTGCTTTAGTGTGAAAAGCGTGTACAGTAGCTCCCAAAGGTCAGGCGTTCAAGGGATATGCTAATCTTTGGTAGATTGTTTCGTAAAGGTGGCTTTATATCATCAATATGTAACGTGATCTGTGATGTTTTCATGTTTTGGCTGAAAAGTGGTACTTATTTCACGCATAAATGGATCCTGTCTATGAGTCCCACATGCTCAGATTTAAACAGTTTACAGCATAACGTGTCAAACTGAAATTTGGGAAATCCATAAAATAATAAACTTTTCTCATTACAAACAATAACAGAAAATGGGAATCATTTCAGAAACGTTTTAGCTATCTATGCTTGTTTGATGCTAACTTGTAGCAAGCAGTGAACTAACTTGGTTAAGTAGGTCCATTTTTACTGTATTGACATTACAGAAGTCTCTCGTTAGCATCTTGGAGGCTACTTGCATGCGCACCTCACATCTGCATTCCACTCACATTGGGTAGTGACAGACAATGTTAGGTGACTGACAGTTGAAGCACTTCAAGGACTCTTCTTCTTGATAAAAACTCAAGCCTGTGGACAAATAATACAATTTAAAATTGGGGAAGTCAACCATGACTCCCAAGGTGCATTCAGGTCAGAAACATCCAATCACAGAGTATCTTTTTTTTGCCTGTGAGTATATCCTACACTCTGTAAACCTAACAGTTTCAATGGTTTTGAAAGTCACAAATGATGCTGTCCTTCAGATGGGGGCGTCGGACCCGAAAACGCTTCTGTGTGTCGGATTAGAGGGCATGGACAAACAATGTATCTGTTATTTGATTATTTAAATACATGTCAGTTATAGGCTGTTACATAGAGAGTGTGCCACCATAAAGTGTGTACCCTGGTCTGTTGGACCTGTGGGTGGAGAATTGTGTGTCCCTGCCTCCATATATTACACAACGGTGAGTGTGGAGAGAATCCCTTTACCTTCACTAATCGTGTTAGATTCTGCTTACAGACTCAGTGGTAATGGCTGAAAATACTTGGATGTCACATCATATATTTTACACATGGCCTTTTATCGACATGAATTGGAAGAAAATCCACCGCGGATGGATGTTAGAAGAGGTTAATGGCACACATTTCAGCAGAAGATGCTGTATTTACCGCAAGTGTACAGACCTACCAGAGGACCAACAGATAGAAATCTAACTGAAGACTGGATAATAATAGATTTTCCAAAAACGGATGATTAAAACTAAACCTTGTGGCCCTGCCTTTTGGATGAGCAACCTGGCCTTATCTAGAGATTTCTCCAGATGACAGGGTGTGGTTTCGACAGCTTCCTTTTGTTTCCACACATCTCTTTGAATCCAGTGATGAATCTTCGCTCAGATGTGCTTTCTTGATTCCTTAAGACAGGATTAAAGATGAAGGAAGATATCCTTTACCCGTTTTCTTTTTTCTTCCTCCCTTCTGACAAGCAGTGAGCAACAAACGACACAATAAAGAGGAGTGGATGAGTTATAGAAAAGAGCAACGTCTCTACTTTAGATGCAAGCAACATAACTAGAAATTGGAGTGGAGATGGGGAAGAGATCTCAGGATTTGTGTGTCCACATCTACCCGTGTGTGTGTGTGTGTGTGTGTGTGCGTACAGGACTACATTCAGGGTCTCCAAGAAGGCTGAACACTCCAAACAGCTGTTTGGTGCCTATACACAGAGACATCCGTGTCCCCAGAGCCAGCCTCTGCCGCTTGGGTCTGGTAGGCCGAGGCCCCTGACCTTCACTGCCACCCGTGTGGCAGCTCACCCTACGGCGGTGGACCCGTGTGATGGCTGGGCTCCATGGCAAAACCCAGCCACTCGGTGACAAGCCTTCCATCTGGGCCTGAATCTAGACAGGGGCCCCAGGCAGGGTAACTCCTCCTCTTCCTCCATTTATTAGATGTTGGCTTTTATTTTTGTAGCTCTGGCCATCATTTCTATTAGCTATGATACATTGTCCTCACCGAAGTGATTACAGAGAACTTGGAAAATGATTACTCTCTCTCAAGGCGCCCAGATAGCTCAGTTGGTAGAGCGGGCGCCCATTTATAGAGCTTTACTCCTCAACGCAGCGGGCCTAGATTCGCCTCTGAACCCTTTGCTGCATGTCGTTCCCACTCTGTCTTCCCCTTAACCCTCATGTTGTCCTTGGCTCAAATTGACCCATTTTCCTATTTCAGTGTTCTTTTTAACTACCCAAAATAACATGATTGATTCCACATGCTCTTTGCCAAGTACAAATCTCTACTTTTATTAATGTTGGGGCGTCTTATTCAATATTATAGCATTTGAAAACAAATTGAAGTACTTTTGAAATAGTATTGAGTGAAAGTTAACATACTTTCCTTTAATTTTAGTCTAAATAATTCCAAATTTCTTCTTTTCTAACTCAAACATTAGGTATAATTTCCTATAAATGAGGTTGAGTGACCATAAATTCCAAAAATGACTGTAAAACTAAAGTTAATAAGTTAGCGTTACATAGTGTTAAAAGTGACAAACATTGGAAAAAAAAGCGTCAAAAGTGTTTGAAAAAGGGCCAAAAACATAAGAAAAAGTTAACCACATCGATAAAAAGCGTCAACAGTGTTGAAAAAGGGCCAAAAACATAAGAAAAAGTTAACCACATCGATAAAAAGCGTCAACAAAAGTGTTGATTTTAACGGGAAGACAACACAAGGGTTAAGCTGTCCTGTAAAAATGAAGGCCTAAAATGGCCAAAAAAAATAATCTTAAAAATAAACAATGCCACCACATTCCAAGATCTTAGGGATTACTTTGGTTTGGAAAACTGCATCACAATCACACAGTTGTTCTACGCTTGGAAGCTACAGCTAGTTGTTTATATCGTTCCCCTGTGCTCCTGCCAGCTGTCAATCAAGCATGGACACAGTCAGCCACCATGAGACTAGGAGGCTGGGGGAGCATTTCTGATATATTTCCAAAAATATCTTCCTTTCGGTCATAAAAACATATTCATAAATTTTAAAATCAGTTTGGCATACTTTCTGACAAAAAGGGAGACAATGGATCTTGGTCCTTTGATCGCTGAAATGAATGCATTTGCGTAGTAAAGTGCAAAATATTGAAAATATCATCTTGGAGGCTTTAATAAATAATGTGTACGTTTTTTTTATTTTTTATGAAACATTTAGTATATAGCTCATCTCCTTCTGCTCCCTTAGTGTATCAAGTATTTTCTCAATATTATTTGCTCTGTGATTGGACTAAAAATACACACTTTTATAGTGCGCGCTCATCACTTCTCAATCCAGACTCAGAGAAACAAAAGGAGGAAAGTGTGTGAGAAACGCAGAGAAAAAGATGCACAGGTCACACTAGTGCTTGACTAAGAGTGTGTGTGTGTGTGTGTGTGTGTGTGTGTGTGTGTGTGTGTGTGCACGCACAGGAGGCCATGTTGATGTTCTCCTTGTGACATGTTGTTTATCACAATGCAGAAATCTTATAATATATTTAAAGGACCTTTGAAATGATTATGAGCTTTTGGCCCACGAGCCCCCGAGTAGTGGAAAAACAAAAAGAAGGAAGCGAAGAGAGCATGAGGCAGAACAGGGAGAGAGAGGGGAAAGGAGAACAGGGGGCGGGGGAGGGAGGGATGGCGAGAACACATCTCCAGAGCAAAACAAAAGGAGAACAAACAAATGCATCCCTTTTAGAGAAACAAGATAATAGAGTAAGAGGAAGGAGAAAAAGCAGGAGTGGGAAGGGGGAGGATCTTTGTTGTTTGCTAGCTGTCATCGGCACACACCGCCTCTTTTAGCTTCCTCGTTTAATTTTTTTCATCGACACAAAATTTGAGACTTAAAGGCACCATTTGACGCCAGAAGAAAAACACATAGAGCTAAAGAGCGCACCGAGAAGGTGGCGACGGCGGCATTTGAAGTGCTCGGCTCTGTGAGATGCATTCAAGGCCTATATGCTTAGCAAAAATAATGAATTATACATAAACAACGTGGGGAGAGATGGGGCGGAGGAGGTATGATGATCAGAGCGGAGTGGTGGAGGTTGAAACCCAGATGATCAGGCCTGTTTCAGGAGGATTACAGTACATTACAGTGTTTCAGCTGATCACAACATCACGGACTTTCACCTCTATATCCATATTAGGCCTGCTTACGGGGCGCGTCACAGCTGCGAACGGCGTCCAGGCATTCACTTTCTTTTGTGTTGTGTTCAGGACTGAAACAATTCCTCGAATCATTTGATTCCAAAACAATCCTCGAAGCAAAATTCTTTGCCTCGAAGAATCGTTAAATAATTGGAACTAACGGTGTGCGGCTCACTGTGTTTCTGTACGGTGGATTATTGCTAGCGCACAACAGGGTGATGTGTGGACGCGGGACTGAGGGCGCAGATTACAAATGAAGGGAGAAAGGGAAAATAGTACGGGGGCTCTGAGAAGAGTCAGGCGAGAGACAACGATCATTTTAAGCTGCAAACTTTTTTATTTACCCAAAATAACACGATTGGTTCCACACAACTCAAGGGTTAAAAAAGCAATGGTTGGAAACTTAGCTGCCAGCCCCTCCCCCCCGCATGGCTACTTAATATGCACGTGCCTGACGTCATTGGACCATGCGGTGCTGTCTGCCTTCTTTATTCTTTCTCCTCACTCAGCATTAGGCTTCTAAAGATGTGCCCCCGAACAGTGTATTCGAATGGACCTCCTATAAGCTTTGAACCGTCACATTTACCCTCGGCTTAGTGAACACCTCTTTTGCATATTCAGTGCAAAGAGCCAGAGGCAAGAAGGGAAAAGGGGGGTGAAAAAGATTAACATTTGGGCCACCAAAAATGTTTTTGTTGTTTTTAAAGGGAATTTGGCAATAAAAATGTTACTTTTTCTAAAGGAAACCTGTCTTCTGTATATATAGAAACAGCAATAATAAATATATGTACTATTGCTGTTTACTAGTTATTTTCTTACTAAGTATTTCTTATCCGAGTCCTCGATTATTCAATGGAATATTAAGTAGAATACTTGATTACTAAAAGAATCGATAGCTGCAGCCCTAGTCTTTTGTTTTACATGTTTTTTATGTTTTTTATTATTAAGACCCTTGAGCATGTTTCTATTTTTCAATAAAGAAATATGTAAAAGTGACAATTCGTACCCCATGACTATGTTGAAAGTAAGATTATGATAATGATAATGATGATAATGTTGTGGTCATAATGTTACTGTAGCTGTCTTGACGGTGGAGCCTGCACTGGAAGCGAGTCCCCAGTGGTCGCAGTAGACCCCTCTCTGGACTTCGGCGTTCGGAATCCCGTCTAATCTTCCAAAATGCAAAGCTTGTATCCGAATGAATTA
This sequence comes from Percina caprodes, assembly GCA_013375575.1. Classification (NCBI taxonomy): domain Eukaryota; kingdom Metazoa; phylum Chordata; class Actinopteri; order Perciformes; family Percidae; genus Percina; species Percina caprodes. Next base: position 903,091 of record JABXJD010000117.1, read on the forward strand.
TGCTCAAAGCTGCATGGCATTTTCTCTGGTTTACCTGGTCTTAGTTAGAACCTCCTGCAATACTGAACTTATTCACAATGTGAATAGAGATGCAAGTAAGTTTGTTTTCTCTAATTCAAGTAATTTTAAATATCACGTCTTCTTTGCAGAGTGCAAAATATAATGTTTGTGCCAATTTAAGCTATTAATCTAAATACATGACGTTAATTTGTATCATGCTACGGCGGCGGACCTCTCGACTTAATGCAGATTAACTTTCTACTTCCAGGGAAGTTCTGCTTACATATCATATGTCACATGTATATTTATATTCAGATGTCTTCTGCATGCTAATATATGGTTGGTTATAAACTAAATATTCTAATGATGATTATAAAAAAGAAAGACTGTGCCTTTACTGGACTGAAGCCAATATGCTAAACCATGTTTGAACATGTTATATTTTTGTGGATTTAATATTAGAGAAACACAAACATGATTTCAGTAGCCATGGGTTATGACAGTTGCAAAAACCTCCCTTTGTGTACAGCTTTAGTGAATGTACATCACATTTAAATGTTGTAAAGCTATAACATAACAGAGACACTAATTCAATTAAGTTTGTTTTCTGCACATCAGCAGCACTTGCTAAGTGTTGCCTGACTGTCCCTGGGAACTTTAAGGAGGGGAATGCTTCGTCTTCCATCTTCTTTTTTCCTCTCTCTTTCCTTCGGTGACTGAACACAATAGCTCTCTGCCCAGCCCTGCCAATCCCACAATGCCTGGCGGTGGGTCTGGCAATAATTCAGGGCAGGACTAAACAGCTGGCTGCCTGACAGGAGAGCTGCCAAGAGCTGGCAACGAGCGGCAGGCTGCTAACCCTTTCACATTTTTAATTAGACCCACACAGCCATGTCTTTGAGCCATCGTAAATATACCGATGACACGCCGAGCATCATTTGTTCAGAAATATTTGCTTACAAAATACTGGGCTCCAAGTTTTTTTCCTTAGCATCAAGCTTGCAAGAATGTCTTCCTATGTCAGATAAGCAGCAGCTAGACAGGGTTTTAATGGGCGATGAAAGATTGTTGCTCTGTAAATGAAATGTTAAGTGTTAAGTTAATAATGGGTACTAGGGACACTGGCAATGGGCTGCTTTTTCATTTTTTTAAAACCACTCAATTCTTCACCTGTGCAACTCTCAGAACAGCTTTTAAACCCCTCACCTTCCCACAGAAGCATGTCGTACATCAGCATATCATCACAACACCAGGCTTTTTCATTGACCTGTAGAGAGAAAGTCAGGTTGTTCAGTACGAAGCCTGTCCAGCTCCACAGGTCGTGGCCACGGGGGTACCACGGGGGCCGGGAGTATGAAGGAAGTCCAGGAAACAATAGGAGCGAGGTGTTTACCGGAGCGAGGGCACCATGTGCAGGAGGGATTACCACAGCATTATGACTGCAAGGCGCCCTGCCATCTGGACACACAGCGCAGAAAAGGCAGGGTATAATGAGTTTGCAGAAAAAGAGGGCTGATAAAAAAGACAAAATGTGGGATTGATGCTTTTGTCCAACTCAGAGATGGAACAGGTGGGATACATTTGCTGTCCTTGAGCCTTCATAGGTAAACGGATATGGTAGGCATATTTATTGCTCTTTGCAATTAGGCCTAAAGACATGGAGGTCATATTGGTCAGTCCAACAATTCTGTATAGATCAAGATATGTCAGCAACGACTGTCTCATGGCAAGGCATGGCATGGCAGGATTTTCATGAAATAGGAGGACGAAACAACACATAAAATATTAAATGAAGTTAACTGTTCACACAATACAGTAGCAGTAGCTTTATAAATCAGCTGGATACATGGTTAAACTTTATTTTCTCTTAGCAATCCCCACCAATCAGTCCCGAAACGTTGGCTACTGCAGGACTGCTCTCCATCTATCGTTGCCAAGAAATGTTTCTGGTGATTCGAATACAATGGAAAACTGGCCAGCAGCAAAAAATGTTCATCTGTGTCTTTATCTTGCCCGGCGTAATCATTTTTGCATGTTCCTCAAATATAACATATACAAATATATTGCTTCCTGCATGAGGACCGTTGAGAATGCGAATGCCACTGGACTCAGATGGAGACAGGCAGGTCTTGAAGAAGTGTAACCCATCTGGAACATGACCGCTGCAGGAAAGAGATGACCCTTGGACCACAGTGTGTGTGTGTGTTTGTGTGTGTTGTGTGACAGGGCCAAGGGTTTTGGCATGCCAGTGATGTGTGTGTCACATGGAGGCAGTATGGGCTGGTTAATGTTCACGTCCAGCTGGGATCACATCTGGACTCCAGGAAGAGGGACAAAGGCTGAACTCAGAGGACTTTTGGCCAGCTCTAAAGTGACTGTACTTACTGTATCAGAAATAAATTCCTAACTGAGATTAAAGCAGTGGTCTCCAAACATGTGCCATCCAGAGTCAAGTGACTGCAGTGCAGGTTTGCGTTCCAGACTGAGTCTACGTCAGTCCGTTTTCTCTGATGAGTTAATTATAATGAAATCAGCTGCTGTAGTGTTTGGTCTGAATGAAAACCTGGAGACTCTGGTTTAGAGAAAATTGGAACAGAGCCTTGTGATGCATTGGTTGGATTAAACAGGGAAATACTTCACACTAAGCAGGAGAAGTACGTGTGACTGCATACAAACAGGGACACAGCATTAGTGACATCCCATATGGTACAGTTGACTGAAGAGATATTTTAAAATGTGGGTTTATCCGGTTTTACCAGGCTGACAGTCCTGTCAATCAAAAAGGCAAAGCAAAATATGTTTATTTAATACCCAATCAAAATCCCTATAGAGATCATACACACCCACCTAAAGGATTATTAGGAACACCTGTTCAATTTCTCATTAATGCAATTATCTAATCAACCAATCACATGGCAGTTGCCAATGCAATGCATTTATGGGTGTGGTCCTGGTCAAGACAATTTCCTGAACGCAATCCCCGGTCTCCGGGGGGGAAAGTCCTGCGGTGTTAGACGCATCCAAACCCCTGACCAACATCCTTACGCGGATTTTTGGCTTTTCAATACTACTCACTACCGTAATCGTGCTGTTACCATGAAAGATGCCTCCCATTGAAATACATTAGTTTAAAATTTGTGCTCACCACCACGAAAAAACAACAAAATCGTGTCTCTGTACACAAATCAATACATTAAATAACCTTTTCACAAACTGCCATGAGACTGGGCTGTACATACAGACACATGTCAGAGTATGTGAGGCATGATGGGCCAGAGTATACATCTTTAAACTGAGTTGAAGCTGCAAAGTCAAACTGTATCATCTTTCCTCAGAGGCATGTGCGGCTCTCTTTGATCCAGACCCAGTGTAACTAACAAGGCTTTGATTGGCACATCCCGGTGTAAAGCCGAGGTGGTCTATAATGTCAATGACAACTGTCCCTCCAAGGCCCTTTGTGTGCATTTAGGTTTTTGTGCCCCCTCCCTCTGCTATTTCCAGCCACACCTCCCTGCAGATAGGGATGGTTGCAGGGCTGCAGCAGCCTGACTCAAACAGGCCTGTGAGGCCTTTGGCATCAGGCCCAGATGGAGAGAGAAACCACTGGGGGCCCCGTGAAGGAGCTTTGGAGAGGGAGGGATGAAGGGATAGATGGAGGGAGGGATGATGGAGCGTAAGATCAGATAGGCCTGAGGCAGGTGTTAAAATACTCGCCCTGGTTCTTTTGGTGGCGATCGCTTCGCAAAAACACAGCCGTCAGTTTGCAGGCAGATTCTATGGGAAAGTGGTGTTGTATGTCATCCCAAAGGCAGGTAAGTGATATTCTCCACATGGCCAAAAAAATGTAAAGCTATATCCCATTAACAGTGTCTCATCTGTCCCAAACAAGCTTGGTAATAAGCTGCAGCCATGGTGCACACAATCCTAAAAGGGACTATTTTAATATACTTTGACTTAAAGTCACACACGTGCTAGGACTGATTTTAGGGAAGTCTTTTACTCCTCAGGACAGTGATTTGGGTCAACATGCATTAGAGACACTTTAAATAAGACACGGTAACCCTTGGAGGAAGTTCTTTGAGGACGGATCACACTTAGTTTTAGGTCAGCGCAGATTTTGCCGCATTACATCCATTTTATTTCCAGTTAACCTGTCCTTTGTTGAAAGCATCCATCAGTTTACACACCTACCTTCCTGCTGCTCTATTTCCCCGTGCATTTATGTACTATTACCAACATTTTGGGTTCCAAAAGAAGTTGTTTAATCTCTGCATCTTTACACTGCTGGCTTTGGCCCATCTCCTTCTTTTTATCATCACTCAGGACTTGCTTGTTGTAGCTATGTTCCCAGATCTCAGCAATTAGTTTGGTGATATATAAATCATGGTGCAAACTACAAGATAAGACACGACAGTTTGTAATAAATTCAAATTCTGCTTTATATAGAGTGATTTTGCCAATTTAAAGCATGTGTGCCTCCGCTAAATGATTTCTGTACACTTACTCATACTACTTCCAATTAAAAACCTTAATTTATCTGCATAGCATAAACTCTCCCTGGATGTATTCAATGACAACCTTTTGGTCAGGGCAGAGAGAGAGACATCTGCTCGAGGGACTTCCCTCCCTTCCGCTCACATTGTACGCTACAGCAGCAGCTCCCTGTTATCTTCCATTGATACTGCAGCATCTACTGCGAAATGTAGCTGAAATGGAGTTGTCAAATCTAACTGCATCAAGTTGATTGAAGTACAAATGACTTAGAGCTACACCTCCACTCAACTCCCAGTTCTCCCAGTACTTAACAGCAGTGTCAGAGGCGTCAGAAGGCATCTGTTGAGCTCAGGGGTCGCAGACAAGACGTGACCTCAGGGATCATTTCTGCCGTTTCCTTTCAGCTGTCAGTCGTATTGGGAAATATCCGGAGGAGGAGGAGGAGGAGGAGGAGGAGGAGGCAGGGCCTGTCTGCCCCCTATTAACTCCGTGTTAGCTTTCTGTCTTCACTTGCTCTCCCTTTTGGACTCTGGTTGTTTCTTTCACCTAATGAACATATGTACTGTGGACTTCTGTTGTAGAAAATAAGTAAATGCATTCAATGAGTAAAGCAATACAGCTGTGTGTTGTGTGTGTGTGTGTGTGTGTGTGTGTGTGTGTGTGTGTGTGTGTGTGAGACCCTCCTCGTGACTGATAATAATGCCTCTCTGCCCTCCAGACTCTTCCTCTGTGTTAGTCCTGTTCAAACCTGAGCCCTGGCCTTAGGGACGCTCACCTGGCTCCACACACACACACACACACACACACACACACACACACACACACACACACACACACTGATCACTCCATCATTCGCTCCTCTTCATTTCCACCCTCCTTTCCTCACCGTGTTAAGATGCTTATTTTCCATCTCTTGATCTCGAGTCATCCTTAAATCTTTTAACACGGCTCTGGCCCCGCGGACTAATCGTATTCCATAAATATTTAAAAAGGGCAGAAATCTGCTGGAGGTTGCCTTATCTGGAGCACCGACGATAATCATCTTAACCAGGACCATTATGATTTTAATTACCTGTCTTTGATTTCCTAAGTCAGGAGCATGGTTATTCCTGGCCCCCATGGAACATTCCGGGTTAAAAGGGTCTCCGGGATTAGCTCCCCCCGTGATAATTGAGTCCATGTCAAAACGCAGATTTATCCGTGCAGAGGTGTTTCGCGTTAAAATCTCAGGATCCCCTGTCTTCAGCTAATCAGATTGATATTGCAGAGCTGATTCTGGCTGCTGCAGTGCTCCGTTACTTTAAGTTCATATCTGCTTTCCTTAAACTCTCTAAAGGAGATTCACATTTGGAAATATACTTTCTTTTATCTGACTTTTAGATTTATTATACCTTGCCTAAAATGTGTCACACCATGTTGACACGAGGCATAATAATGTTATAGAGAACCCTATAAAAACATAACGTTTGAAGGTTGGATGTATTCTCACTAGGGCTGCACAATTAATCATAATTTTATTGAAATCGCAACATGAACTAGTGCAATATCTAAATTGCAGGGGGTAATATTTGTGAAAGGCTAAATATGTATCAAATCTAAAATAAAGTATTGTGGCGCTGCAGAGACGTCCCAGCCTGTAAATCCTGTCCCACAAACTCTTTTCAAATCTTTGTTTGGTACAGCTCGTCGCAAATAAAAATCACACTTAATAATTCCTTCTTCTTTTTTAATGAAAATGAGAATAATGATACAAAAATGATCATTCCCTCCAATATCGTGAATCATATCGCAATATCAGTCAAAGTAATCTCAATTAGGTATTTTCCTGATATCGTGCAGCCTTAATTCTCACTTCACTTCAGTTTTATGATAACCTGATATCATAGTTCAGAACCTGTCTCTCTGGCAAGTCCACTTCTCCGTGTCTCTCGCAGTTTTGCCATGTTTTACGTACAGTATTCTGTGTAGTAGTTTCTTCGCTGTGGCTGCTTTGAGGTCTTCACCATTGCCGTATGTCGTGTAAAACATAAAAATGGGTCTATGGTAATTATTATTATAATATATAATAATATAATTATTATTATAATACATGGTATACCCACTAAGAAAGCTCCAGGATCTCCATATACCCACTTAAAAATGCCCAATGACACGCAACAACATACTTCCCATTATTATTTTTTGATATATTTTGAATTGTCATCGGTTATTTTCTTTTTCATATAGGCTATATAAAGGTATTTCCACCATAAATTAGGGCATACAAGTGTACCCGAATACAGGAAATTAATCGCCTGTCCTCCCCCTTCCCTGGGGGAGGACACCCAGACCCCCCACTATTATATGGCTCCTCCCCCAAAGGCTGATTCTGGCCAATATACAGAACAGTATACCAAGTACAATACATTAGACTGCTTCACACACACAGTATCCACCTGGTGGCTGTGTGTGTGTGTGTGTGTGTGTGTGTGTGTGTGTGTGTGTGTGTTTGCCGTAACGTAAAGATGGGCAATGTATTTTTCTCTGCTGCTGCCAGAGCAGGGGGAGAGGGAGCATGTAACCTCGCAGACAGCCAAGCCAAATTGTGTAAAAGAGGAACATGTTCTCTGGAAAGCACTGATCTGGCTCTGTCTGTACCCCCGCCCCCCTAGCATCCCCCCTACCTCCACCACTATATCTGCTTTGACATGGCAAGGAAGTGACAAAGTGACTGGGGCTAACAAGAGGCCGTAATTGATCTTGTTGGAGTAAGCACACACGTATGTAGAGCCGTGGGCACATGTGGGCACACACATGTCGGGGACACACTCAGCCATAAGGACTCAAGCTAATACACACACTGTTCTGTGCATATGCCTTCACATGGGAGCTCTCACAAGGGCCCGTCCAGGGCCACATATGGGCACACTCATGGACTCATACTCACACACTGGCACAAGGTTTTAATAGCCTAATCATGTCTGGAAAAATTAACTTTGAATCCAGAGCTTTTTATGTTTGCCCACATGCTCAACAGGCCCCTTCCATTTTTACTGCCAGCTTGTTAAGTGTCTTCTGGCAGCGTGAGGTAAAGAGGAGAAGCCCATTCCAGCTGGTAGTCCCAAAAAATCCCTCCTCACCAGCCAAACAGCCAATTACACGTAAACCAATTCATCATTCTTAACAAAATCATTATTAACATCAAAGATTCTGTCTCCTGTTAGCTGGAGTTAAATTATATATGAAATGTAGCGGGATAAATGGGAGCAGAGAGGCAACCGACAGGGCACCACACCAGTCCCACCAACTCCCATTTACAACCAGTTGAAGTCCAGTTAGGGTAACAATATCTTTTATTCGAGCCTTGTTGAAACCCACGGAGCACATGTGGTAGTCAAGTCTGCATCAGGTCAAACATCTCAGTTGGCACATTAAAGGTTGTATGACTTCATCTGGAGTAATACCAAATGCAGTATACTTCATTATAAAGTGACAGAAACTAACAGAAATGATAGTGTGACGTCAGATAAATGTTATGTAACTCTTAGTCTTTATCCTCAACGTTCCACTTCTGGGATTGCTCCGGTGCTCCAGGTGAGCTACCCAGGCTGAACATTTAAGTCTTTTTTGTGATCAAATTATTTTTTATTTTTACATATTTGAGAAAACATTTAAGTCTTGTGATCGCTAGATTGAGAAACAACCCGACAAAACAACATTCTGTATGATGGACAATTAGAAGGAAACTTCTGCCTGTATATACATTAATATTAGGACGCTGAAAAGATTTCATTGCATGTCACAAAAACACATGTGCACGTATCATATCTTCATATCCATCACATGTCAATGACATGTTACCTGATCACGTGAAATGTCCCAAACCACACAGGGGTCAGATTTGTGTCACTCTTGTATATGCCATTGGCATTTTGAATGATTTGTTGTTACAGTGGGTCTGATTCCAGTCACCACCACCACGTTTCCCCAAGCTCATACACTTCCTTTGCCAGAACAGGCTCTATATGTAACTCTAATATTCATAGAACCAGTCATTACTTTAAGGCCTTTGTAAGCTTAATCTTATACAAGCTTCCTGCTCCATAAGATGCGTCTGCACTCACATCACTGTGGATGCATGCATGCATATATAGAACTCCACCTTAGAAATATCTTACATTTCTCTAATTTCACATTCTGAAGCACGTATGGCATGCCTCCCCAAAGACCCCTCATATTACATCCTAATGGCTTGTACGCACACACACACAGAACGCACTTGCCAAACCAAATACACGCAGCTGTCACGCTAAGACCTCTTCCAAACTAGCACCTCTTCTTCCTTGTGATTATGGAGAGCGTGTTGGCAGGAGGCGCTGGCCTAATAGCCATTTAGCTGATTCCAGTGAGGAGATATTGGGGGAAAGTTGGTGGCGAAGTGCTTTCATGCCTCCTGCCAGCGACGGAGCGCCCCGGCTGCCTTCCATCTCCGGAATGAGAAGCAAATTATTCCAAATCATTTGGGAGTGAGAGGCAAGAATCAACCCCTTTTATTTTTTGGATGCATTAACAATGTTTTCAGTCACTTTGTTGGCAGCATCAAAAAAAGGTGGGCCCTGCCAAAGATTAGCTGGATAAATTGCCTAATTGATCCATTCACTTTTTAACTGATGCTTTATTAGGAGGCTCTGGAGTGAGGAGGAGAGGTGGGGAAAGGCTACGGAATGCTGCTTTGGCTGCACACACACACACACACACACACACACACACACACACACACACACACACACACACACACACACACACACAGCTTGTTTGTACACTGCTAGTGCAGGACAAATACAACCCGTATGATTTGAAGCTTCAGAGTATAAATGTAAACTTCCCTCAGTTTTCAGATCTCATTCATTGAGATATGAACACACTTCATCATAATCAGCCTTCTTAACACAAATATTGGGAAGCTGACACTATTAAGGTGATGGATGGAGGATGGTAGTATAGACTGTGGAGCAAAGTGAAGTGATTCTGACTCAGCGTGGAGACTTCAGGGCCGTGACCCACCAACCCGATAATCGGCTGTGGGACAGTCTGGCGAGGTCGGTGACTCGAATCTGGTTGGTGTGTTCCGTGCCGTTGTCCGGCGGCCCGGCGGCCTTCATTTTGGACCTGACATGCCGACTGGAGTCTCTCCAAATCTGAGGAAAATCTTTCAAACTGACTTTGTGGATCTGAAATGAACATTCAGTAGCTGATCGGTCGATTTCTCCTTAAATGTTTCCAGAAACACGTTTCGGGGATCTATTTTAGTAAAATATGAGATCGGATTCTGAGCAAGCTGCCATGACAGTCTGGCTTTGAATTTCCAGAGAAACCAGACCCACACACGTCCAATCAGCTGCCGGTTTTAATTTTTGGGCAACAATACAGATTAGCGCGCCTGCTGCTATGGAGACGTGTTACGTCACGTCCATTTGGTGTTCTGAGGAACTTTTTTGACCAACACGGGGAGACTGATCAGTCCACCTGCATCTGGTCAGTGTGTCGGGGGCTTTACACAAACCTTTAAAACATATATCATTGGTATTTGAGAGCGCTTACAGTAATATACAATTTGTATAGGTATAGGTATAGTGGTATAGGTACAGTGGCTTATCCGAGTTTTTATTTAATTTCTTTCTTTTTTTATGAAAACAGCTGCGTGCTGCCACTTGAAAACAAGAATAAAAGCCGCGGGACACGTTTGCAGCCATAAAACCAAACCAATCAAGTGAAAAGATGCTGAAACGCTGTGCAGAGGGTAGGGACCTGCAGAGGTGCTGATGATTCTCTGTGGGTTAGTCACTACCACACAATCATTTTGGATATTGAATAGTTCAGCTTAAGTAGTGTCAGCAATTAATGCAAATGAAATAAGACAATTTTCATAAGTGATTGTTGTTTATTAAAACACTGGCCTATCGCGGTATATGACACATTTGTTTCTGACAGTCTTTCTTCTCTCTTAGCTCTCTTTGTATAAAATATTCTCATATTCTTATAGATTGTAGTTGTTAAACTGACCTTGATCGGATATGATGAAGATAACGTTAGACACCTTTGGCCATAAAGTTCATTAGTAAGTTCATACGTTTTTTTTATACTTAAGTACATTTAATATCAGAAAATTACGTTTGATACTTAAATACAGTAAACATCAGATACTTTAAGACTCAAGTAATATTCTAAAAGGAGACTTTAACTTCTACAAAAGTCATTTTCTGGTAAGATTAATTGTACTTTTACTTAAGTATTGCTTTCAAGTACTTTATACATGACTGCTTGTTCCATACAACGCTCCTCCCAAGTAAAATGAAGGATCAGATAACTACTTTCATAACATTTTGGGCGTTTTATTAAATTTAAAATTTAAAAAAAAACAATGGAATGGTTTCTAAACAGTATCCTGACTGAACTTTGAACCCACTCAATCGTGACTATTTCTCGAGATAATTCATAATTTCATTTTCTTACTCAAAAATGAGGTATAATTTCATATAAATAGAGAAAGTGTAAAACTAGTGGTAATAAATTGATGTTAGCGGTGGATCCAGTGGTTGTGGAAAAAAGCCCTGAAAAAAATCGTGATTAACTCGGGAGGACAAAGCTGGTTCTCGGACCTCTCGCTATTAGCAGCTGTATTTACTCAAACACCCTCTGAGATGACAAAGATGTGAGCATTACGCATTTCTTCCTGCTCTGTGGCAAAACTGTGGTCGACTTTCCAAATGAGGCCGGTGTAGAGCAGAGTAGGAAGTGTTCCTGCGTTCCTTCCTGTAGCGCGACACACACTTATGTTCAGCACATCTACACAACCCCAGACAAAGACAGCTGCCATGTTTTCTGAATGCCCCTCTTCTTGTAGTTGTCCTCATCTCGTCTGTTACCTCCTGACAGGCGCAACACAATTACAGTTTGAGGACTGGCGTACATTTGTGAAGAAAAGTGAAAGGCATTGAATCAGCTCCCTACAATGTAGTCAATGTAAGCGACAGCAGCCTTGTACAACACCATATCTAGTCTTTCAAAGTTGGAAGGAAAGTAATTAGCTAAGTGTGTCCTCAAAATATGAATCTGGTGCCGTGTCACAGTTTGTCTAATTCCTGTTATTTCTTCTACAGGAAGCAAGTGCGGTACTTGTTACAGTCGGCATAATTAATTTGATTGATGAAAAGAGGTATGCGAACACCAGAGAGATAAGCAGAAGCTGATTTGAACTCTCACAAATAGTCTGAAACTGTTTGAGTGTCATCTATCTGTGGTAGTCAGTGCATTCAGGGAGTCATTCTGTGATTGAGCGTTGTCTCTAGGAGTAGGAGTTGCTCAATAGGCCTCAACTCCTACTTCCTACATCTCCCAGCATGCCTGTCAACAAGCCCCAGAAAGGGGGTGTGAGCATGTTGCATTCAGCTGGCGATTTTTGTGCAGAGACAGGATAAGATAAGATGTTATAAGTACAAATACCTTCAGTGTTCTCATCTTTCCTCTTAATTAATGATCCATTATTATTAATAATTAAAGACCCAGGGTTAGTTCTTCATGTGATTACTGATCAAGTTGTGGGTGGGGTTCACACCGTGATTGATCTAACGCCAGGGGGCATTTGAGGAGCCCTGCATCAGAGGTTTTGGATAGAATGGGACCACCCCGGGCTGCAGAACCAGGAGTGGGTTTGGACGGAGCTGCAGCGTCTGCAGAGTTCTGCTGACTTGACACTACTAAGCTGCTGGACTTGGCAGAAGATGAAGCCAGCCTCCTCGGTTTCCCCCCTCCGTTGAATTCCACGGTGACACTTGCCCCAATCTGGATCCCATTAGGAGCCTGGCCCACCAGGCCTCTTGCGATCAGGGCCAGGGATTATGGATTGTGTTTGGGAGGCCCTGCCCCAGCTAGCATCTTCTGTCTAGGTCACACATCTGCTACACTAGATGCCAGAATGATTTCACAGTTTCTTCTTTCTCTTTTTCCCATGTCAGTAATCTGTTAAATGGTCACATCTGGCCTTATAGTGTTACATTCTGTTATGCTTTTTTTATTAGCAGTGGGCTTATCAAAGTTAATCAGCCACTGAATTGAAATTATTTTGGTGATCCCTTGACCTTTTCTCTAACACCAAAGTAAAACTACTGCCATCACAACATGTGCACGCTACTACTGTTAGACTATGTTGTTCCTATATATAAATAAGTACATTAATAACTTTGCTTTGCTTCCTTCAGTCCAACACAAACGAACCCTGCCCCCTCCCTGTGCCACTACCCAGAGTCCAATGTGTTTTGCTGTGAAACAGACTTACTGTTAAACAGTAGGTCCTGTTTCCAATGACAGGACTTTATGTTGATTAAGTGTACTTTATAAAGGTGACACCCTTCTTTTTTCACAATGTTGGTTAATGCTGAACACAATGTATTTGAACACATTGTAAGTCATGACTTAATGTAAGAAGACAACTAATAACAATGAAGTGTAAAGGCGGTCTATTGGTGGCTATGTGTCCAATTGTTATTCCCTAACAATATGCATCCCATTGTTATTCTCCAACGTATCAACAGTGCTAGTTGGTTGTCCTCTCCATCTGTCTCCCTACATGTGCTGTGTTGTCTCATCTATTTGTTGTCTGAAGGACAGAGACCACAGCTTGCTCTCCCATCAGGCCACTGTATCCTCCATGTGAAGCACTATGGGCAAAGACCCGTAGTGACTCAACAATCACTTTGTGTTGTTTTTGGGAAACAGGAATGGGTGGGGGTGGGGGTAGGGTGGATTAAACGGATAGGGGGAAGGTCAAAGTCCATCCTCTCGTCTGCTGCTCTGTCCCTCCGAGCTCTTATCCGTTGCTGTCAGTGTCCACTGACTGACGTCTTCGCTCAGCGGTCAGGTCCTAGCAGCCATGCCTCAGCAACGCCACCTGATACACAACCAACACAACAACAACAACAGCTCCATCAACAAGGGTACTCAACGATTCCCAAACCTATAGCCTCCCTATCAGCCATCCATTCATCTATTCATCCACCCATACCTCCCTCAGCCTACTAGTTGACTTTGATCTGGTCACTCCTTACCACCAGCAAAACTGACAGCTGCCCTTCCTTGTTTGGGAGGAAAGTCAGGCTAAACTCCAGGCTAAAGTCATCAGATGAGTCCAATTGATTGTGGCCTGGTTTTGTGACAAGCTGACTGCGCAGGCAAGAAGTTAAGATTCAATACAACGAGCACTTTGCTAGACCAATGGCTCCCAACCTTTTGTGTCTGCTGTACCCCCTCTGGCTTATCAGATGAGCATGCTACCCATTCAGTGGATGTATAATTATCTAACACTGAATATTGTAAAAAACAAAACAAATGTTTTATACATTTGATGAGGTCATAGCACATGACGTGACAGCAGCTGGGCATTTCTATCATAAACCGTTGGCTTTTTCAACTGTTCATCAATTACTTCAGGCTATTTCCTTTCAATATTTTTTTTGTTTTTGACAATAATAAAATGATAAATTGTCCCTTGCACAACTTCTCTGATGGAAAAATGGACAGAAGCTTTCCATAGCACACTAAAATATCAGGGGGCTCTTTGTCTAACCATGATATGGAGAAGTGAGCAGCATACAAATATTTCTAAGCATGTACCTACGTTCAAAATTGGAGTCTAATCCCAGTACAAAATGATGGGTACTGGTCTTTGGGACTTTTACTAAGGATCAGCATCACACCAATTTGGAATCCTACTTGGCTGTTTTTCCCCCTCCTTAACCCAAATATGTGGATATATGCTCTTAAAAGTTGTTGTTTTTTCAAATTAGCTGAGCAACTCGACAATGTTTCCATGTACCCAGAGGCAACTGCAGACGGACCCTGGTTAGGAATTACTGGAACATAAAGCCAACCCAGCATGGATTTGACTTCATCATAACAAATAATACATTTAAAGGTTCCCCAGGTGGACAGTTAACAGCCCAAAACATAAAGTAGGGTTAATGTCAAGCCAAGATTTGAGACAAGACGAGTTGAAACTTGTAAGGTCTGCAACGTTCTGAAACGTTCTCAAATCTGCCAGTTCACAATGACACCAGACGGTGGCAACGACTCTTTGTACTTCCTTCTAACTTCCGACTTCCAGGCTTTTTGAAGCTGGATATATAATTTGTTGCGTCTAAATATGAATGTGGATAATATTAGTGCGATGCTTGCTACAGTTGCATTTCTAGTGATGAATCAGCGAAAACAACATTTTATTTATGTGATTCACGGCTTGTTCTTGGTGCTCTAGTTGACAGTTTGTAGCATAGAAATAAAATGGATCATGGATCATTTTATTTCTATAGTTTATAACTGACTTTAACAGCTGACTTCCCTTAGGGTCTAAAACCAGCCTCTGGAGACTTGACCAGCGCTGACCGCAGTGACACCATCAGCTGGTTTGAGTCGAGCTGAGACGGGTGCAAAAGGGCCTTTCCGTGCAACGTTCTAAAACATTTTTTCTTGTGACAAATCTGGGCTTCAGAGTAAAAGAGAAGGTCCGAAAATGGTTAATCAGACATCTAAAAGGACAAAGTGCATGTGCATTTGATATTTCAGGCCAAGCAAGGCCAGCAGCAAAGTGATGAAATCAGAGTGGGGCTTCCACTGTGTATTCCCTTTCATAAGTCAACACTGAGATGTGCTGAAGAGGACTTCTGAAGAGGCAAAGTGTTTGCTAATCAGTGTATAGGTCAGCATGTAAGAGAATATTTTTGGCCTGTGGGATGGTGCTGCTCTTTGATCAAGGGGAGTATTCTGTTTGAACGAGTCATTTGGCTCAGGGCAGTAGAACTTCCTGGGGACAAAACAGCCCAGACTGGGCAGCTGCGGGTTAATATTGTGATGTTTAAGGGAATTGATTGATGCCCCAGACCAAGACTTCTCAAAATCTCTCATATCAAACAGACCAACATAGATCGCAGACCCTCTTTTGCTCTGATTCAGTCCCAGAGACCCAACTGGGAAGACTTGGTTCAGTAAATCTTAGAACTGATTGATCTTGGAAAACTGACTTTAGACCATGGCTTGCCAATTCAACATGTACTATTGGAGCAAAGAGATCCCTTAATGCCTAGAGGATTATATTTGCTGTTTTTGAACTCTGTCTTTCCGATTACATATTTATATTTGCAAGAGCAACTTGGCTGCCCTGTTGCCCACTCAAACTGAAGCCGAAATCAATGAGTTACTAATAATAATAATAATAATAACCTTTATTTATATAATGTGTTTCCCAAAACCCAAGAACACTTTACAGAATTACGAGGGAAATAGAGGTAAGGGAGGTTGTAGGCTGTGGGGAACAGGTGATGTTAGAGGAGTTTTTAAAACATGTCCAGCATTGCAGATATCTGCATGGAGGGTGCTGCAGAGGGATGGGGCTGCAACTAGACCAGGCAGCCACAGCATGGACACAGATCTGGGGGATGCAGAGGATGTAGTCATTGGACATCAACCTATTCTGTTGTTTAGGTATAAGCATGGGACTTTATTCTTGTAATATTACAACTTTTCTCAAAATATTATATTAATTCATTCTTCACTTGTCAGAACACAGAAATGAGGGATATGTTTTGAATGGGCAGATATCTCGCTGAAACACATAAGCTATATAAGTCCAGGGTTTTGGGTCTGGTGTATCACAATCTGAGCTGGAGATGATCATTCACACATCTTTTTTTTCCTCCCAGCATGTTTCCTTGGATTAGGGGGGCACCTAAATCATGGTTGCAGCTGTCCCGGTGGTCCTGCTCCGCGCCCTGTTACATCCTGTAATGCCCTGCAGTGCCCTGCTATGCCATAAACTACTACAGCTACTATTTCTAGTCACTGTTATTTGATTATAGATTGTGGTCTAGACCTACTCTATCTGTAAAGTGTTGAGTGTTATGATTTGATTCTATAAATACAATTGAATTAAAATGAACTGACAGCACAGCAAGTCGTCCCTGGACCGTCGACAACTGATCCAGAACACTGCTGTGATTCTTATACTCGGCACGGACACGCACCTGCTCCGTCCTTATGTCACCAGGAGCTCACTCAGGTCTTCTGATTGGTTGTCCCTCGCGCTGGACTAAAAACAAAAGGTGACCTTTGCAGTGGTGGCTCCGACACTGCGGAACACGTTTCCTATACTCATACGATCTATAGTCTCTGTTGACGCTTAAAACTACACAGCAGCTGAAGACTCAGCTAATTAAACTGGCCTTCATCAATGTGATGAATGCAATTTCGCACAATTTTCCTCCATGAACAGGTGCCACATGTACATTTAAAAGCACGGAGGAGTAAATCATGCATAGTGTGTGTTGTTGTTGACTCAGTAAGGATAACATTGATTGAGAAAGGGGAAATACATATTTAAAAGCAATAGAGAATGCCCAAGAGTGTATTGCATTATTTAAAAAAATATGTTTATGGAAAGGCAGGTTGGGTATGATCTGAGAGGAGAACTAAACTTTACTAAAACAACTTTACTTAACATCCTTGTGAGGACATTTGGGCCTGATAAAAACAGAAAAAACAAGACGCACACACACACACACACACATACACACACACACACCAGTCTCTCCTAGGTGGCTCATTGAAATGCTGCAACCGTTTCTTGGCTGGGCTGGGGGGGCTGACAGTGCTGGTCACCCCGCACCAGACCTTATACCGGGGGCACACAGAGATCCCGGCTGATTGATTGGAGTGGCTTTCTGCTCATTCATTAGCCGGCGCTCCTGTCTGACAAGGCCTGGCAGCTACCTTCATGTAGACAGCCCTTTTTCAAAGCTGTGTGGTCCCGGCCACACTCACTTCAGCAGCTTATTAATGACATTTTAGACATTAATATTGCAGGGTATTAGGGGTATCCGATCTCGTTTATTCCCCTGACAAACCCCTTTACTGTTGATGTTGGATTAGCCTCTCTTTCTCTTTTTCTAAATCTCTTCCAAACTTGCCTTTTCTCTTCTCAAAGAAATGCACATTTAAAGGGGAACTATGCCCATTTTCAAAATGAATTCATGTGATACCTATAGACGAAAGTATATGTATAGTATATGGAAATTGTTTCTGTTTCACAACTGAGAACACTAGAATAGAACAAGGCTGATTGTCTACATACATCCATTATCTCCAGCATCTTTTGTCAATTGGTCCCAGTGAGGGGAGAGCGTATGTGTCTCTGCATGCCTGGAGAAAAAGCGCTTCAGCCAGCCACATTTTTCACAACCCTCCAACATTTTTTTGCGGCATGCCCCGAACACTCCTAAAATGTCTCAACTTCAACTTGTTCTATCGTACGAAAAAGTATGCGCACCAGAATATATGATATCCTACGAAATTAGGAGACCGTCGGCTACTTTGTCACGCTGGCTGCAGACTTTCATTGTATTAGAATCACAAAATATGAGCATTTTGCAGCGACGTAAACTAAGATTAGGCATGAACTTAAATACAAACCAAGGCTGGATTATCATTAGTTGACATCATAAATCAAAGTTTGGAGCCTGTTTGGCTAAAAATGTTATTGTCTCGATTGTCTTCCTTGTGACCAAAACTCTCACCCAAGGCTCGTTCCCTGGCCAGGGGCTTCTTGCTTGGTCGCCCATTCCAACGAACCCACCTGTGTTGGTTGATGGGAAGCCTGTGAGGGATCATTCTTTAATCAATTATACTGTCACAAATATAAGCAAGTGTTCTACAAAACCCTTTTTAGTATCTTACTATAGACAAAGTTCTCAAGTGATAAATATCGTAACACAAGCAGATGTACGAGAACTCTATGTTGCTTTTATTATGAATCCGACTACAAAAAAAGCTTTCAGTACTTTTAACTTGTTGCTATAAACATAAATGGTTGTTACTTTAATACAGGGGGATTTGCCAGTCCAAACTGGAGAGAAAAATAAATAAATCATTTCTCCCACCGCTGAAGTGATGTGTTGCCCCTGGGTGCCCTTTCACCCTTTCCTCTTTATTTCCCCCTGTCCTCCTCCCATTGCCCTGGCCCATGGGGCAGATCTGCTATATGATGGCATTTGGAGGCTTGGCGGACTCAGGCGGCAGTGGCACGAGCTGGCTGAACCTACGGCTGTCTGCAGGATGGAGGGGTAGTGGAGGGAAGGACTTGGGACCCCCAGAGAGGAGGAACAAGCTCAGGGCTTTCTGCTGACATTTCTGATGCTGGAGGAAGAGAGAGGAGACTATACAGCGGCCCGCTGGGCTGGTGATCAGAGACTGATGATGGAAAACTCCTGCTAATGCCATTTTCATTTCTCTTTATACAGACACATGGCAGGTCTGATCCTGATATATACTGTCCATTCTGTTTTTGAGTCACTCCTTTACTAACATGTCATGCTTTATGTAGTCTAGATCAACAGAAGTACCTTCCCAAGGTAACCCCTGACATCTCTCATGTCCATCTGATCTCCGGGTTTGCCCCTCAGCTTTCCGTCTTTGTGTGTTTCTCACGATAGCTTCATTAGCGAGCTACACACTTAATATGGCATGTTGAAAAGAAAATGTAACTGCTTGGTTCTTTCAGTTAATGATTGCAAAGATTCACAAGGAATATGTCTACGGCACTTACTTTCTTACTGGGTTAGTGTTTTTGGGACCAGTCTTTCTTTATAGTGTCAAATCATACACGCAGACATTAACAGATACCCAACAATCCCCCAACCCACCCACCCAAGAGCAAGCATTTGGTGGGACAGCACACACGGTGTTACACTGGTAAGAGCAAGCAAGTAACCATGTATCTAGCTGAATAGCTCATGTTATTGGATTGTGCCAACAGCTAACTTCATTTAAATGGGCCACACATAGGCCAATGTCCTATCTGTTCTACTTACTGTCAGCGGTGTGAAAAGGTCTATCCTGCGCAGTGATGACATTTCATGCTGGTTTTGCATTAACTTGTGATGCAATGATGATAATGAAAATCATTTTTGATCAGTTGGCTGGGGTTTTCCTAACGAACAAGAGTGATAACTGCTCATTACTCGGTACACGGATGTGAACCCTGGAGGTTTTAGGCTTTCCTAAACAATATGATACATCAAGAACACTGTTAGCATCCTGTCTACACCAGATGAAACGCCTCTGTTTTGTACCTGTTGTGTTTTGTGGGAATCTTTGGGTCTCTGTAAATTACAGAGTGTGGTCTATACCTACTCTATCTGTAAAGTGTCCTGAGATTACTTCTGTTTCACACTATGAATAAAGAGGAATTTAATTGAACAAGATGTGCAATCTGCTTCTCTGTTGAGACTTAACCTATAGTAGGTGCGATGTTTTAATGAATTACAGGACAGATTGCAGCAACAATACATCAATACTGTGTTTGGTGATATGTGCATTTAACGTGATTTTCCCATTTCAGCCGGGGAACGCTGGATAACACAGACCTCATGTCCGGCCTGCCCACCTCCGTGCATGCCACCGCTATTACCATGTGAAACTGCTGCACCTCTCAGCCAGAGATTAGTGGCACTCATCCAGGTATTTGTGCTTTTCATCACCATATGGAAACACTTCTCTTCATCCCATGACCCTCTTATTTCTCCAGCAGCCCCCATCACACACACACACACACTCTCTCTCTCTCTCTTTAGAGATTACTGGCATGGAGGGTTGAAACTGGCTTTAGATCTGTGCAGCGAACTGTTATGTCTGCCTGTCTCTCTCCCTGCCGGTCTCTCTGCCTGTCTTCCCGCCCGGCGCTCGGCAGGAGGTAGTATTAATGACTTCAGCTTTTTTCTTGTTTGCTGTTTCTTTTGACAGACTTTTTTTGTATTTCCTTTACAAGCACATAGTCAGTCAGAAGATCAATATAAAGAAAAAGAGGACAATTCTATTCTGTCACTTCCTCCTCCCGTCACACTCTGGTCAGCAAAGAGAAAAATGCATACAGTGGACACTGACGTTGATGTTTCCACAGAGGACAAGAACAAGGACAAGAACAGAGGGGGCAAATACATCTATTTATGATTTCAAGTAGAACACTTCGCAACTGCAATTGAAAAGCCATCAAGTTAATTTTTAGTAATATATTTTGTGTTTAGAGTCAAAGTTTAAAAATTGTCTTTAATCCTTTTTTTGTTTCTAGATTCGGACCTACTAGGTCAAAATTGTGACTCAATTTAAGTTGTCTTCTATCTTTTAATTTATAATGTAATGAGGACTGCATTTATTTATTTGTTTACTTTTTTTAATAAGCCAAAATTTGAGATAGAAAGTCAGAGTATTGCTAAGTGTGACTTTTTAAATTGTGAATTTGTAAGTAAGTAATTAAGCCAATTTAATAAATCATAATCAGGGGTCAATTTGACTCTCTACATCTAAGTCTGAGCCTCGACTTATTAGTTCATTAGGACTCGGTAAAAAACTAATATCTAAAGATGGCACATAGAATTATACTGGTATAATGTAACATAAGTTTAAAAAAAAGTGTTTTCCTCCCTTTATATTATGTTAGTTTCTATTTTGACTTAGTGTCTTGGAATTTTGACTTTCTATGAGTATTTCATTTTGTAATCCTTAATATATTTGTTTCTTTTCCTGGCTTCTTTATAGCATGTATACATGTCTGAGTTGTAGGCAGATAAAACAGCTGGACGTTTACACACTGGAAAACTCTCTCTCTCTAGTGCAGCCTTAAACCCCAGCCTTAATAAACGTGAAATAAAAACCCTATCCGCTCGCTCTCTTCATAAAATGTCTTGAGGGCAAACAGCGATAAAGTAGCGTAGCGGGGTGGGCTTGTACCTCCGGCCCTATTAATTGGCTGGGCCGCCGGGGCCCTGGGGCCGAGCCTTTTACCTGTGTGAAAGGAGGCGATTAATGCCTCCCCTTTGACCGAGCCAGGCTCTCAGCCCGGCTCTGCCGAGACGCTCTCTAATTAATCCACTTTTACTGTTGTAATAGGCTCTTCCTTGGGGAGCGCTCGGCCTCGGCTATAAGCCCCCCAAATATGATTTCTCTCTTACATGGTAAACAACAGGCTCTCTCACGGGATGGCCAAAGATGAAGGAGGATGGATTTGAAGGATACAAGTAGAATAGAAAACCAGAGGAGGGAATAATAGCCTGATTCTGTTCTACCTTAAAAAATAATGTCTGGCTGACAGTCATTGATGTTGATTACAGTTACATTTTTACACACTGCTAAGATGTGGACTGACGCGACTTCACAGCAATTTTCTTTTTCACCTAAAGGGTAAGATGAAAGATAAAGTAGAAAATGCTGGCGTTGACAGCATGCTGCCTATAACTGCTGTGACATTTTTACAGTAATGCAGCCCAGCCATCAGTGAATATGGAATATGATTGCTTTTACAGTGGTCATTGTTTTTGTTAGTGTGCATAAAACCACCTCCATTAGACTGTTTAGCTAAAGTGCTTGGCCATTAGCTTCACATACTGTACATCACTACATAGCATTTCATCATAGCAGTACAGCTATGGAGCATGTTATGTTAACTTTTGCTGGCTATGTCGATATTTTAGCAACAGTAAATCAGCTTGTGGCCTCTACTGTGACTGTCATGATGGTCTAAAGGCAAAATGAGTCTGAATGGTTTAGGGCGGTGTTTTTCAAATCGTTTCCAATATTGTACCCCCTTTGAATTGCTTTTACCCCCTGACCAAAACATTTTTGGTAGAAAAAAAGGTTGATATAAAGAGGATCAGTACAGCGCCGGCAGTGGTAGATCACTAAATATCAGCGAAAGCAAAAACATTTAAATTCTACATTTCAAATGTTTAGAATCTATCACTTAGTTATTAGTTATCGTTATTATACCAAATACCAGATGGGACAACAAAGCCTGTGACTGTGACATTTTAAAAACCCAAACCATAATCCTTTGCTAAACTACCTACTGCACTTAAAGGAAAACTACAGTTTTTTTTCCAACCTGGACCCTATTTTCCTATGTTTTTGTGTCTGAGTGACTGATGGGAACAACAATCTTCGACATTGGTCCAGTATTAAGAGAGATCTGCTCTGTGTATGTATGCTTAATGACGCTACATGCATTTGGTTGTCCTGCGTCATTGGGACACGTTAAAATTTACATGCCCTTACTGGCACTTACACAGTCTTTGTTTGCGTAGATAGCGTCATAGTGCAACTCATCACACCATCTTGCCGCCATTTTGTACCTCGTGTCTGGGATAGCACACCCACTCTCCCCGCCACATCCCCTTGATCAACACATTTATCTGCTCTCTTTGCCATGGATACCATACACCATGTACTCTACTGTCATTTCAGAACCTGTCCGGCCCAGCAGTAACCCCTGTGTTCCCTCTGTTCCCCATCACCTGACCTCCCCCGCCCCTTTGCTTGATCCCTTACTAACTAACTTTGCCTTCTTCTACTAGTCTGCCTATTACTGACCTTTGGCTGTTTCAGACCACGGGTGAAACTGTACTCCTTACCTGCCTGGTCTCTGAGTTATGCCTTTGAGTCCAAACCTGGGTATAGAGCCATACAGTCACAGTGTTTCACTCTGTTGTTCACATGAAGAGTGACAGAACTAGAGTTCAAAAGTTCAAACTGTGGTTCATTTCACTTACAGCTTGCCAATTTCTGAGTGAAGTGGCTCTGAATGTTTGAATGTCGGTTTTGGAAAGTTACAGAAAATGTTGCACACAGCCATTAGGGGTGTTGAAATGATTCGCTGCATCGATGCATCGTGATCCGGACCTGGACGATTCTGCATCGATACCGTGACAGAATCAATCAATTATTGCATACAGATGTAACTTGTTGATTTTCTGCTTGCTGCTTTATTTGTTTTGTCTGTTGTCTGCTGTGTTCAGACTCCAATGCACATGCTCTATGGGCCCCAAAAGGTGAAAAAAAGTATTGTATGGGTGGTGGGCAACTTTAATTCAATCAGCAGAGACTACGTTGCAGATATCCAATCAATTCAATTTTATTTATAGTATCAAATCATAACAACAGTTAATTTGAGACACTTTGGAAAATGGAACAGTGACTAAAAATTTTATTAGTAGTAGTTCATGTCATAGCAGGGCGCTGCAGGGTGTTACAGTATGTAGCATGGCACAATAGGGCATAGCTGGACGTAGCAGGGTTCAGCAGGATGCATTTTGGATCCGCCCTAATCCAAAGAAAGATACCGGGGGATAAAGAACACAAGGACTCCAGTGAATGACTCCCCAGAGCAAGGTTAGTAACAAGCATTTCTGGGACATGGATGCAGTCTAAAACTATTACAGCATAACTAAAGAGAGACAGGGTAAAGAGAGGAGCCTGGTCAGGCTAGAACTCTCCCCTGCCGGATGGGGCTGTACTGGCCTGCCTCCCTCTAGTTTTTTTATATAACTGATTACATGTTAAATTAATCTGATGACTATGAAGAGAAGCAGAGAAGAGAAGTGGTGCCATGTCTGCAGCTATACACCCTCCCTCCGCCGGTCTAGGTAGAACAGTGCGACTCCTCACTCCCTAACTATAAGCTTTATCAAAGAGGAGAGTTTTAAGTTTACTCTTAAACGTAGTGACGGTTTCTGCCCCCTGAACCCAGACTGGGAGCTGGTTCCACAGGAGAGGAGCCTGATAGCTGAAGGCTCTGGCTCCCATTCTACTTTTAGAGGGTCTAGGAACCACAAGTAGCTCAGAATTCTAGGAGCACAGTGCTCTACTGGGACAATAAGGCTCTAAGAGGTCTTCAAGATAAGATGGTGCTTGACCATTTAGAGCTTTGTAGGTCAGGAGAAGGATTTTAAATTCAGTCCTGGATTTTACAGGAAGCCAATGCAGAGAAGCTAATACAGGAGAAATATGATCTCTTTTCTTAGTTCTTGTCAGAACACGCGCTGCAGCATTCTGGATCAGCTGGAGAGTCTTACGGACTTATTTGAGCAAAGTAGTAACAAATGCATGGACTAGTTTTTCAGCATCGTTTTGAGACAGGATGTTCCTAATTTTGGCAATGTTACGAAGATGAAAAAGACTGTTCTTGAGGTTTGTTTTAGATGGGCGTTAAAGGATATATCTTTATCAATAATAACTCCTAGATTTCTGACAGTAGTGCTGGAGGCCAGGGCAATACCATCCAGAGTAGCTATATCCCTAGATAATGAGGTTTGGAGGTGTTTAGGGCCCAGCACAATAAGATCAGAATTTAGAAACATCAAAAAATTGTAGGACATCCATGATTTTACATCTTTAATGCATGCTTGAAGTTTAGCAGACATTTATTTGTAAGTTAACAGTGCAAAGAAAGAAGTTACATACACTTTGGAGATTAGACTCCATTGTTAAAAGGTAGATATATAGGTATATAATAGAGGTTTAGAAAAACCCAAATATATCCCCCTATGGAGTCCAGACACCGGCTGATGATGCCTGGGGGTGGAAGGGGTGGAGGCAGGTAGCACACTTGTCTGAAAAGACAACTGACAAGAAGCAGGGGAGAGAACAGACTTAAAACAAGGTCATCATGCTGTGATTGGCTTGAACATATGAGCCCGACTCGGATTGGTTTCCACTAATGTGATTCCCCCCAAACAGCTGATCAATATAAGAGAAGAGTGTTAACGTTATTGAAGTCTCCCTGATAGAATTTACACTGAGCTCCATTTGAACTAACTGGGGTGCTGTCTTGGAGCAATGAATCCAGTTCTCTTAATATTTCCATGTACAAATCCTAACATCTTCCTAGCTTTACATTGCGTAATGACAGTGTATGTTTGTGGGCTGTTCTCCATCCATGAGTAACAGACGTAGGCACTCATCAGGTGAATCTACAGAGTGGCAGAAGGAAAGAGAGATAGATACAGAACACACACTCTAGTAGGCCTACACTATAATAGAATACGATACAACCATCAAGTTCATTATTAACAACTATTCTAAGGACAAGGCAAACATGGAAACTACAGTAACTCCCATGTCAGCCACCCCAAAGCTCCCTTCCTGGATCAGATGTCTGAGTTACAGAAGTGTACAGAGCCAAAATCTAACCCTGGTCATAGTTACAACCATAGCTCTAAACCTGACCCCTGACCTACAAATAGCCCAGGACCAACTGACTCAACTGTCTGCACATTTTTCCTCATGTCATTATTTTTACGCGGGGATAATTGGTGCTTACAAAGACAGAGATACAAGAAAGCACCGCTCACAAAAACACAAACACATGCTCACACCCTCAGCCCCTCCTTTCCATCAGTCAAACGTTGGCAGTCTGACCCTGCAGCTCGGAGACCAGAGATCTGCACTGTTAGCACTGAGATGGCAACACACACACACACGCACACACACACATTAGCGGCTGCAGGCAGGCATGAGGTGCTAAATGGCCTCAAATGGACTCAGTCAGCGGCTAATGATGCTCGCACATGTTTCACACCACCGAAGATCAGAGAGGAGCTGGACCAGCGGCCGCCGTCCAACAATGACTACTAATGTAGCAAAGGTCGTTATAATACTGAGGCATCATGGGATCACGTGGGAAAAATTAACACCTGGCTCTGGATATGTGGCTTACTGCATATCAGGCTTAAAGGTGCCCTGCCTCACAAAACCGTTTTTACCTGCATCTTTTGAAATATTTTAAGTCCATATGTGTGTGTGTGTGTGTTATGGGGTGAATGTGAAGATGAACTGCTACCTCCTCTGTCAGTTCTAGCCACTGAAAAGAAATAAGAGGAGAAATCAGGCCAATCACAACAGCTGGTCAGTCTGATGTCATGTTACCTGAGTTCATTACTATTCATGAGCTGGGTAAAAGATGCTGAGAGCCATGCTCTCATTGGCTAGCTGTTAGCCAATCAGAGTCAAGCAGCTGGTTGAAACTGAGCCACTTATTGTCCCGTTCAATGTTAACCTCCAACTGTCATTTCGTTGATCTCTTCTTCTGTATTCTTGCTTCTTGCTCCTAGTTTAGCGGTAGTGCTCTGTGCAGGGTCTTGCGTCTCTCGAAATCTATCTAAAGTAGTGAACCATCCCTGTAAAGGTGGAAACAGAGTTCTTATAGCAGCAATAGGATAAACACACACAGAACCTGCATTTGTAATATTGTTCTTACATGCTTTCTAGTCCATCCAACAAACCCTACAAAGAAGTAACTTCATTTTAACCCCACATATAACTGAACTGGCCTTCTCTGTTGTCTTAAAAGCTGACCTCCCTCCAAATGTCATGGTTCCCCATGCTTCTCTTCTGCTGATCATGAGAAGCCATTACCTTCTTTCCAAAACTAGGTAAGACAGTGGAGCTGTTGTAAATGAATCAGCCCCTCCCTACTTCAGATTTTTGGGAGAATGCATAAGAAAGGAGGTGAAGATTGCTTGATTGTTTTATTGAATAATGTTTTCCAATGCAAGAAAATAGGAATAAAAACGTGCTTCTTTGAATATGTGGCTCTTAGGTGAATTCCTATTGTCAAGTATCAAATATCTTCAGGCCACCAAATTTTTTTAATTGACTTGACTGAACTGCTGTCGATTATCTGTATTGACTTTGACTGCATCCTTATGGTTGGTGACTTCAACATCCATGCAGTTTCAGAGCCTTCTAAAAACAGCAAAAAAAATATTTGGCCTCCTTTGTTTTATTAGGATTATGTACTGTATATATCCAACAAAAATGTACATTGTCAGTGGTAGCCCCAGCCATGCACATGATGGTGTTGAGGGAATGTGGAATTTTTCACACAAACAGGATGTACACTTAAAGCAGTGTTTCCTTTTCAGTGGTGGCAGATATGACACACAACATGGCTTGTGCTAAAAAAAGTGAAGAAATGTGAAGATAAGCAAACATAAAACTCCACACCTTTGAAATAACACTTCACTGGTGCAGGTAATACAAACTATATGCAGACATGCACACTGATCTCTATAAAGGAACAATGCATGACTCCTCCCTGGCCTTCAATCCCAGTGTTTTGTAAACCCAGTGTACAATGGATGTTGAATTTCATATTGGATTTCACAACTTTGCAGAATGTGATTGACTGTTGAACTCTAATGCAAATGATAATAATAAAACTGGAAACGTGTGATATTCATTTCATGCATATTCAAAACTCACCTGCTAGGTGTTATTGCAATAATAAGCACTAAGCTCCTTTTCTCTATAGGCCTTGCATACTGATGGTGCGTGTGCCGTGCCTGCTTTGCACAGAAACAGCTTGAATCCGGAGTCACATATACAGCTCACTAATGAGAAAACAATAGGGGAGCTGCGGCACAGTCTCACGCCTTTTCTTCACATATTTCCACATATTTTTATTTTCTCCAGACTCCCTTTCTCCCTCTTTTCTCCTGCAGATTTTCCTGCTACTCGCCTCACACATAGTCGTCCTGTATGGCGGGGTGTGTGTGTGTGTGTGTGTGAGTGTGTCGCCCTGGGTGGGAGGTTTGGTTGGAGTTCCACGAAGGTCTGGCCTGGAGATGATGAAGCAGACGCTCTCACCTATCAAAGCCTCAGGCAGGGGTCCCACACACCCATGTAACTGATATTATTTCTATTTGATGATTAAACTACAAGGCCAACTGTTGCCACAGCACTGTTCTCTGAGTTGGGGGGGGGGTTCAAAAGCTGCAGTGGAGATAACAAATGCAGGTTTATTTAGTCTGTAGAGAAAATCAAGTCTATGGATTAAGTTAACAGGAGAATCCCCTGTAAGAATTTGGAACTGATGGGGAGCCCTGATAGAAAAGGTGAAACTCTAACAACATAATGTCAAACCTGTGTGTCCAACACACACCCCGACAAGAATGTGCCTACATTAGCCAACCGACCACAAGTACTTGAGGGGAACACTAAGCCATGTTTTCGTCCACACGTTTTTATGCAAATTAAGTATTATTGAAATATTGAATGCCTTATGGAGACAGTAAAATTCAATTGAATTGCATGAATTTTGACGCAAAGTTTGTACGTTCGATCTCGTTGGATTTTCTCTTAATTGTAAAGGCTTATGCAATAGACGCTGATGGAAATGTTATTTGCCAAATAAATCATGAATTGCGATACATTTTAGGTTGTTTTATGATTGCAACCGGCAAGAAGTTTTATTCCTTTCCGCTACGTATTTCTGCTTTCTTTGCCGACATGGGGGAAGTCAATAAAGACAGATTTAATTGGACAAAATAAGAGCTCTAAAACAGCTCTTTTAGATGGAAAAAAATGCAGTCGTCTGGCATTTATGTACATCTGGAGCATCATAGCAATGTTTTGATAGCATCGTTGTTGCCTTATTATAGTTTGATAGGTCGCTTTCCACTGGCACGTAAGCACTATTACCAATTGTGCAATATTACATTACATTACATGTATTTAGCCGACGCTAGCTACTCACAATTGCTATATGTCAGAGGTTGCACGCCTCTGGAGCAACTAGGGCTTAGGTGTCTTGCTCAGCGACACGTTGGTTGATGTAGACCCATGTTGCCTAGCAAACTTTGTTTGGAAATGTTAGCTTGAATGTTGTGTGATTCAGTGCAAAAATGAATGGAAACACCTGAACTGTCCTTTTCCCTGGGCAAAAAGACACTCTTCTGTTCATGTTCGAATTATGACAGTGTGCAAACCTGGATCTCAGTCTCTGAGGACAGGACTTTTGAGAAGCAGCATGAAATTGCTCCTGAAAAAGAAAACTGCTCCCAATAACACATCACACTTCACCAGTGTGCTGCTCCACTGTGTTTTCTGGGCACAAGGCAAGTGATAATCATTCAATTCCTGGTAGCCAGCACATTTCCCCATCCACATTTGGGGTTTGAACCAGCAACCTTCTAATCCCTAACACAAGTCTGCTCCATCTCCAGCCCCCTCAGCCATGAATGGCTGCCATTATACAGAGGATGAGGGCAGTTGTCTTGTAATCACCTGGGTCTGGGGCCGGAGGACAACTGCTGATGATGAATTGTTCATTTGTTCTTGCTGTGGCTGGGGAGAGAAAGAGAGAGAGAGAGAGAGAGAGAGAGCCCCAGGCCATCACCCAGCCACAGCATATGCACCGCAATTTAACCCCCCCCCCTCACTCTACGTTCACACACATCACAGAGGCTTGAGAGACATGGATCGGCGACCCACACCTCCACCCACCTCTCCGTCCTATTTTGATGTGCATAGTGAGGGTCACCAGGGGTCATGTCTGGGAGGGGGTCTGCATGGAAATACAGAGTGGGGGAGTAGAAGCAAGGGACCTACAGCCTGAGGGTGAACCTTACACACACACATGCATACAGATGACAAACATGCATGCAGACACTATAGGGGGCTGGAAGTGTTTTGACACGGACAGCGTTTCATGGATACAGAGCAGCCAACACTAATGTTGGTAATGCATTTAAATTGTACATGTGTACACAGACAGGAAGACATGAACACAAGCAAGCTGCTCCTCACTGAAATGGGAACACAGGTGCATGCCCACAAAAGTACATGCTAGACTTGCATAAAGATAAGGTGTTTTTTTTTACCCTTTCATTCAACCTTTAACCCCTTTGATACAATTTTCCCTTTTTGTTCCCCTTGTGTAGTTTTAATGTTACCATTGTCTTCTTCCTCTCTTATTAGCTTGTTCCAAAGATTGTCTTATTTCTTCTGTCATAAGACTCCATGGCTGCAACGATCTATCTAAGGAAGCTGTTCAAAAGACTTTGAATGCACCACCAATAAAGACTTTGTGCACCATTGTATACACATTTCACATATTGGGTGTCTGTCTCTGTTTTGGGTTTAGACAAAGCCTGGCTACATTTTTTAAAATACTTTCTTTTTGAAATATCTACACATGACAACTATGACATGGTTAAGCATAGGGGAAAATGACATGGTCATTGCAAATGCTTTAAGCAAAACTGCATTACTATTTTACCTTAACAGTTTCCAAATCATTTAGGTGCTACACTGTTAGCAGAAGAATGGTGCTTCTGTCATTCCCATGCCAGCAGCTGGATTCTCAAAAATCTGTGTTAGGTTTCAAGTAATGCATTTTAACCAATCAGTGTCCTGTGAGGAGCTACTAGCAGCTACAGGGTGGTTTAGCTGTGTGTAAATCCTCAGGACATTCCGAAATGTATTTTCCGTTTTCTTCTGTGTTGGATTTTTAAACTTGGTCTTGACTGTCAGATCTCTGGATTGCCATGTCATTTCTCAAACTTGTTCCTACAGTAGTCCATATAATTGAGCATTATTGTTCCAACTGCGCCTCATAATCTCTGAATCAGATCTGCAAAATTACTTTTCTCAAGCTTACAAACACATGCAAATGTTAATCTCTGCACTGGTGTGTGTGCAGTTTAGTGACCCAAATTCCCTGTAACGTAACCCCATTTGTTCAGGTCCTATCCCCTGACCAATCAGCTATCCTAACCTTAACCTGTTGAGGTCAAATGCCTAACCCCAACCAATCAGCTATCCTAACCTCTATAAAAATGATCACGTGATGCCCTTGTGTCACCTGTCCCTTGTTTCACCCTTGTTTACCTGTGTATCTTACGCTGCGTTCCAGACACAGTTTTTAATCCCGTAATTCACAACTTCAAGTCACGACTCACGACTTAGTAGCGTTCCAGGCAAAGTCACCACAAACCCTTCTAGCTAGTTAGCGTTAGCTAGCGACCACCTACTGTTGACCTGCTGATTTCTAGTCAGCAACATATTTTGGGCTTCATTTGATACATTTAACCAGTAGTAGTACACAATATGTGTATTGTTTTGATTACAATGTGCAGAATTACTTTACCTTGCCTATTTATGTATTTATTTCCATTTCTCACTGTTAATCACCAGCGTCTGTACAGCATCAACAGGGGGCACCATGGTTACCGGTGCCTGCTGTGTCTGTGGTTGGTTTGTCGCCATTCATTGTCAGTCTGTGAAGTGTTCAGTCCTGGGTTTAGTTTTTTTTTTTGTGTTCCTGGTTATTCCCATTCCT
The DNA here is from genome assembly GCA_013375575.1 of Percina caprodes. Lineage (NCBI taxonomy): Eukaryota > Metazoa > Chordata > Actinopteri > Perciformes > Percidae > Percina > Percina caprodes. The sequence continues at coordinate 934,556 of JABXJD010000117.1, forward strand.
TCACTGTTGCTGTTCTTTTCTGTGTTTTGGAATTAATACCTGCTTACATTTCATTACATCATTATTTCAAACTACTGCTCCCTCTTTGTCTTCCTGCACTTGGGTCCAAGCCAGAAGCCTGACATTTACTGAGTATCCTGATGGATAGAAATGCTAACCACAAACTGCAGCTAACTGTAGCTGCCGTCAGGAACTGAACTGAATGAGCCGCCTGTAGAGATATCATGGCAGAGGCGGAATGAAGCGAGAGTAAATCTCCGACTGGCTTTTAGTCATTGGCCGGGCCTGAAGTTAACTTTTTTGACCACCTGCTACTGTGGCAGATTTAAAGTCACTTTTTACCAGCCAGTTTTTTCCTCATGAAGGTGAAAAACAGGAATTGCTGTGTCTCTATGATCCTATCCTGTCCTATTCATGGCAGCCTACTCGTGGATATTACTGTAATAGGGGGGCCTGCCTTGATAATCCAACATAAAGACATTGTATTGTGTCCTGGGCTGGGACACACATTCATACGGTTGGACTTTAACTTGTCATTGCACCTACAATAATGTAGCTGTCCTCAATTTAGGTCACCCTGTACATCCCATATGCCCTACCCACTGCAGCGAGCCGACAGGATTGAAACAGCAGGAACTTTTAGCAATTTTATAGTGAAAAAATTACAGATTACATTAATGTTAAAATGAAACATGTTGGCAGGACTGAACTGTTTTGAAAATGTTCTCTGTACATTGTGTTGGTAAATGTGATATGTTCGAGTCACACACGTCTCGTCTTCATATGAGATACAAGGGAATAAATTTGACCCATTGTCACTCCCGATTGGTCAGTGGCTGCACGTGGGACTGCTGTAATGAAAATGAAATGATTGAGACGGCGAGCTGGCCTTCTTGCTGTTGGACCAGTATTTAATATTAGCTTTTATGTCTTTTGTCGTTGCATTTAATGTTGATGTTTGCCTGAGTTAGCAAAGTTGTGGACTGGCTAGTTTTTTGATCATGATAATGTACAGTACATGTGAAAATGCAAATGTACAGCTATTCATATTAACACAGAGGTATAGAGGAAACTGTAAAAACTGTAAAGGCACTAAATCACAAATAATAATGTCAAGCAATGTTGGGCTATTAAAACCAAGGTTTTCCAAAGGAATCAATAATCATAGACTCGACTATGTCTCCAAAATGGCCACTGGGAATAGTCAAACAGCTGAATGACACAGACACACAGACTGTTGCAGACTATTGTCCTTGGAGTTGAGACGATCAGCGGTCACAACAATATCGCCTCCATATCACAAACTATTGATTGATATCTCTCTGATTGTCAGGGGCCTAATGTCCTATGAGAACAATAAAAGCCTCCAAATTGGCAAGTAGTAAAAAAGAGACGACACACAAGGACATTTTGGAGACGGCAACGGTGGAGCTGTGGCAAGATGAAGGTGGGCGGACATTAGCGATATTAGTATGTATCGAGGAAGAGGCCCCTGGCTGTATCAAGCAGGATTTATTAACACAGATTGATCCAGGCGTCTTTGAACATGACTTTCCCCCCACCGGCCCCTACAGATGGATGCTAATCCCTCTGCTGTGCAGAAAAGACTCGATGATCAGTTTGTTTACACTGGGGGTCATTTCCACTGTAAACTGCTTTTAAAACCAAGCTCTGCACTCACGGTCGTTTTTATTTAACAGTGCAAAGTTAAAGAGCAAAGATTTCAGATGCCTTGTAGAAACTTGACTGCTGGACAATAAACTCTAAGAATATGATGTACTATGGTCTTAACTGTAGCATAATCAGGATGCAACATCAGACTGCTGGAGGAGATGACAGTGACAATAGATAAGTTGGAAGGTGAGATGAGATTGGTGCTACCCAACGCACATACATTTGCAGTTGAAACTCAAAGGGACGTGCAAATGCTGAGTGTAAACGCCTTATTTTCTCAAGAATATGTTACAATTACAGGAAAACGCAAATAGAAGACCTGTATATGTCCTAATTGGTGACTTGTTGCCATAATAACACATTGACAGGGATTTTCTCGTTGATCCAACATAATGCACCACATTTCAGTGGATAACCCAGTGATGGCTGTTATATCAGACTTTTGTATGTATTGCAGTTGATAATGTGCTCTTAATAAACTGTCAAACCAATTGGGGTCTCTAGGCCTTTTTTGACTGAGCTCTTCAACGCTGAAATATGCCATTTTGCCAATTTCATCTCCATTGTTACTGGATTGTTTTGATTTATTGGTATGGTGATGAAATGGCTGCCAATAGGAGTTCAGTTCATTTTTACCTCTTACTTCTCTGAGGAGTTACTGTTAGAGTAGTCTACATCCACGATGTAGCACTTCCGGGATTGCTCCAGTACCCCCCGGAAATTCCGCCGGATGTCCGTCCCTGTCCTCTGTCTCTGTGTTGGCGTTCTAACCTCTGGTGGATTTCTGAGGACTATGGTTACCTGGTCCTCAGATCTCTGCAGGGTAAATCCAGACAGCTAGCTAGACTATCTGTCCAATCTGAGGACTATGGTTACCTGGTCCTCAGATCTCTGCAGGGTAAATCCAGACAGCTAGCTAGACTATCTGTCCAATCTGAGGACTATGGTTACCTGGTCCTCAGATCTCTGCATCCAGACAGCTAGCTAGACTATCTGTCCAATCTGAGGACTATGGTTACCTGGTCCCCAGATCTCTGCAGGGTAAATCCAGACAGCTAGCTAGACTATCTGTCCAATCTGAGGACTATGGTTACCTGGTCCTCAGATCTCTGCAGGGTAAATCCAGACAGCTAGCTAGACTATCTGTCCAATCTGAGTTTTCAGTTGACGACTAAAGCTACTTCTGAACGTACACATGTTCCACCAAAACAAGTTCCTTCCTGAGATAATTTTGCAGTAAACCAATCATACCAATTTTAGATCGAAGTCACTTTCAACTGAGAATAGAGAGCTTTCTGGTGGTAAACAGAGAGCTGCCCATTGGAGAAGGACAAAACAGCTGATGCTGCTGCCATTTTCCATTAAGGGCACAAAGCGAAAGGAGCTGGCACATATGTGCAAACAAAGATGTTAATTAGTGGCTTTTAGCATAATTCATGGGTCATGTTTTCCTTTTGAAATACCATTCATCATCTGATGACCATTGACATGTAGTCATGATGGGAGATAGCTGAGCGCGCGCTGCCATCTGCATCTTGTCTTAATTGGGAAACCCAGGACAAAAAGAGGTCAGTGGGAGCAAGTGTGCTGACAGATAACCAGGAAGTGGCTCTAATGGCTGCTTACTTGACCTCTGACCTCTCACATCAATGCTTAAGGGTCATGTTCAAGTTTCATGTGGTATGCATTGGTTGTTATGGAGATGAGTCGCTAACAAGGAAAGCTTGGGGTTACGACCCCCGGTCCGCTAATGATGACCTCATATGGCTGCAGTATTTATCAGCCCGAACAATAAACATGTCAGTGTGCTTTCATATGAATATTTCAACATTGGCCCTGGGAACGGAATGACTGATTACCCTGTCTGAGCACTACAATGACTGTAGATAAGGAGCACACCATGTGAAATCACATTCACATACAGTCACAATATTATTTATTCTCCCAGGTCAGTGACATAAATAATAAATCCCACATCCGACACTTGGAATTGTTAGACGTGTATGCTTAAATAACTCCACCTGCTATAATCTGGTGTCTGTTTTATTTATTTGCTGTGTCCTATCATTACATGCTGCTCACAGTGATCAATACAGTTTATTATTTACAGTTCTAGGTTCTAGATTTCTTCATTTGTTCCCTTCATATTCAAACAAACTGTAAATTATTAAGCCACCGTATAGTAATTCAATGATGTTGGAATTATTGCTCGGGTCTATGCAAAGCTCCCTGGTCCTCGGAGTCATTACGGAGAAGATTAATTCCGTCCATATTTGTACATACGATTTGGCCACCCCGGTCCATTGACCCTGGCACGCCTCCTAATGCTCCTGCCCATACTCCAGCATCTGTCTGAGACCGCCCAATACACAACACAGCACCGGAGCAAGAGTGTGTGTGCGCTGGGAGTGAAGCTATAATGTGCAAACAGCATGTCTGTGAAGGAACTGTTAGTAAGGCAATCACACTAATGAAAGTGAAATGTTTTCCCATAAATTCATCTGTGGCTAATTAATACAGGGATTCAATCAAAACCCTTTCTATGCTCAAACAGCATTCTGAGCCCAGCTTTGAGTAAAAGTTTAATAATGCTGTGTTACTGTTGGATCTATACTGTATATGTACAGGCTACGGGCTACGTTTAATTGTAAGACTCAGTGAAAGCATCAACTGCCATTGGCTTATTGTAAATATTTGATTAGAGTTGCTGCTTGCCAGGGCTGGATTACATGCAAGGGTATTAAGTATCCTTGATAGGCCAGATGTTCAAGTTTGAATTTGTAATTGCACCACTTGAAACTGCAAGAGGGGAAATTAAATCTCATCATCTCAGATAGATGGCTTTCAAAGTAAAACATTTTGCTACTTCCTTCAATATAAGCCATTCATTATTATTCCATTTGGGTTGACAGGTTGGACAAAAGCATCTTGATTTTGAGGTCACTAATTAAGTGAAGTCATGAGTCACTAGTTTCTCACTTCCTAGTAAGTCTGCAGGAGCCTGAAGGAGAAGAAACACCAGCCACAACCAGGCAACTGATAATAGCTAGAACTAGTTATTACCAGCTCATAACTCATCTAGAAAGCATTAGAAAACAATGTATTAGGCATTATTAAATCCATTTGTTAGAACTTATGTACTCAAAATACTTGCATTTTGTCACAGCCATTTCCACGTGCAGTCGGACTGGATATCCTAACAAAGAACAGAGAAACTCGGATTACAACACACACAGATGGAGACTTCATTCTCTGCTCAGGACGCCATTACTCACCATATCTTTGAATTGCAAATATTTGTATGCTGCTTTTTTAATGTTCTCAATGTCGAGTACAGCCCCTTTTAAATGATCATACATGGTCAGTGCTATTTAAATGTTAACATTATATTAAGTATATATACTTTGAGGGGGCCTGTGGCTCCAGGTAGAGTGGTTGTCTACCAATCAGAAGGTTGGTGGTTCGATTGCAGTGGAGCATTTAGCAGCTATAGCGCCAGCTATTGTTCTTAGGGGTTGGTAGAAACGAACAACAGCTAAAAAAGAGTGAAAATTAGACTTAGATTCATCAGGTGGACATGAACACCACTCCTCATGAATGGTAATGCGGCTCTAATCTGAGCTTCTCACCCTGTCTCTAAAGAGACGCCAGCCCCCCTCCTGAGCAGAACTTGTTTGCAATTTTGAACAATTCCACCTTTTCTATTTTATTTCCATAGGAAGCCTGAGGAACCTTTCTGTGTAAGCACAAGGAAAACAACTTCTTGGAACCACAGCATTTCTCTATATACCTTTATGGTGGTTTTGCAGATTGAGAAGAAGTTTAAGAACCAGCGACAGCCAATATGCATTCAGGGATGACTTTTGCTTACAGTAATTATGCAAATATAACTTAAAATAAGCAGCAGGCCAACATGACCAGCTCACCAGTAACAGTACATGCCACTTTCAAGTTTCCCCTCAAACTTCAGCTACAAGAAAAGGAGGATAAGAACTTTTTTTTTTCCGAAAATGATGAAAACCAGGATCAGGTATTAATTCACCTCTCACTCCTAATTCAGATGGGAACGCAAGGCAGGCCTGTTAATAACCGCAAAGAACACAAAGCACGGGAAAGAAAGAGGGGAGGAGGAGGGAAGCAGCTTGTGAGAAGAATAACATTTCCATGGCTGATCTGCTGGAGCAGTTGTAGGGAGGTTAAGGTGAAGGCCAATCCAGCTGTAAGAGGGGCCAGGATTAAAGTCTTTGAGATATGGATCCAGGGGCTCTCCAGCTCTCAGTACCAGGGCTTAAGTATCATATCCGTGGACAGACGGATCAATACCCCTTGCCTTTCTTTCCCTCGATCTTCAAGGAGATTTTTTGGCAGTGCTTTCATGGGGTCCTCTCCACATGCCCCTAATGACACGGTGGGAGCTATCGTTTAGGCCGCGGGGCTTCCATCCCAGCACTTCTTGAGGGGCTGCTGGAGAGTCAAGACAGGTTGTAAGTCTTAGGTTTTTTTATATAGAACATGTTGCTAGGACATAGGTGTAAGTATCGCATTTCACATGTCATGAAGAATTAAGCGCCCCACAGCTTATATATAAAATATGTTTTATAAAACATGACAAAACTATATTTGTTTTAAATAATGATATTTAGGATAAAAAACTTTATTTTTCAAATGCACGTGAAGCTGAAAGCTTAAGGGTTGAGCTACTTCTTGAAATCCATTCTTTGCATTACACTCAGACCTTTCCATTAGTTTGCTGGTGTGCCGGCTCAGTATTGGTTTACCTCAGATCTTGAACACCTTGCACTCAAATGTAAACACACACATATCAAACATACGATAGGGTTAAAGTAAGTTCACAGCTAACTCACTGGGTCTGTCACGAAGCACGTTCGCGCAACGGCTGGTAGTAGGCAACTACGTCCCACGTCAAAAAAATTCCAACACAGAGTAGCCTGCACTACACCCACACTTTTAAATTGCTGAAAAGTGGTATTCAGATTTAAGTGTATCTGTTCCACACCAGTAATGTGCCTATATGCTCGTTTAGGACTGGGAATAATCAGCAGACACTAAGAAGTTGGAAGTTTTTGTTGGATTCAGCATGAATAGTCTCATTCATATACCAACACTAAGTAACTTCTACAGATCGTTATCACATAACATTAACCATTCCTGATGGCATATCTGAAAATAAAATATCGAATATGTGCCATCCTTAAAAATGTGATCAGACAGAAACCATTCAACATAAAATGAAGTCATCTCCTTTAAGTACAGTAGACCTAAATAAGGCAATTCTTATTAGTTGTATTATTTCTCCCAGCTTCAGAATGTGACGGCCATATGATTGTAACTGTAATATTGCACAATTTATCCTGCGTATTTGTTCCAACACATCCTCTGAACTTGATTGCGCTATGCACAGTCTCTGAATTTGCAAGAGTGACAGGATGTGTCGCCCAGTGAGCTCTGATTAACTACCAAAAGGTATTCACGGACAATCTATGTATGTAATTATGTACTTGACTACTGGCAAGTGCGGGTATTAGGACAGACTACACGGCATTATAATCAACTTCCTGTTTATCACCCAAGGCATGATGGAAATTGTAGTGTCAAAAGTCCTATTTCCCAAATAGAAATCAGAAAAACATGAATAAGTGACAATACACCAGCTATTTTGCTTTGCACTGTCAATATATTTTGGATGCGATAAGCATGCCAACTAATATGATTTCTGAGTGGCTTAATTCAATAATCTCAATCATTTGTAGGATTAAACAGTAGTCTTACCAATTTGTCAAAACAATTTAAGAACGGACCAGCCCAATAACCAATGCTCAGCGGCTACACAGCAACATAATATTTGAAATGTGGTTAGATGTAAAGATTATATACATATATATCAGTACAAAGTTGTCAAGCTGTAGAAGAAACTGAAAAACTATAGCCTAGTAAGTATTGGTTGCACCAAATTAAAGGTCCAGAGTGATTTGAGATGACTGAACCCTGGATGAAACAAACCCAGGATGAATTTCAGCCACAACCTTTTATAATGCCACAGGCCACCTCTGATCTGTGATTGGTAGCCGACATGAATCAAAATGATCGATTGACCCGTGGCTCCAACTAAAGCCTGTGGCCTGGAAACAACAGGGTTGACGACCCCAACGCGTGGCGTGAGGCAGACCATCATGACAGCCCGGTAGATGCCAATCACAGCCAAGGGGTTTGATGAGGTGTGGAGGTGATTATTACATCAAAGCCCTTACCCTGTGTCCTCCAAACCAGGACTGGTTTGAAGAAAAAAAAAAAGAATCTGGCTGCAGACAGTCCTAGCTTTGGAATTTCACTGGAAAAACCCTCCAAATTTCTTGTGAGACACTTTCTCACACACTGTAGTCCAAGCCTCATGAGAGCAGGGACCTTCTCATGGTCTCCACAAACTGTAGCCGTCAGTATACCCAGCCAGTCAGACTCTGGCGCCCATACAGAGGTGGATTACAGCGATCCATGCAGTAAGCTCAGAGCACGCTGTGCCATGCACGCCTCCCCTACAGCCTGGTTTACACTGCTACCGGCACGCCGCTCTAAATCCACTCTTTGGGGCACATAGAGGGTGAAAACATGACGCCCACCCCTTTAGAACTCCTGTTAAGCTCCCCATTTCACCGGCTCCCATTTTCCAGAGGGGTCAGCGTTCAAATTTGATTTCATGCACTGCGCTGGCAATGCTGGCTGGCAGCGGCAGTGAAAGACTCCAGGTCGAGGGAGAGATTATCTGACAGCGGAGAAAGCCAAGTTACGCTGACCTAATTGAAATCAAACGACCTCTCTGGGCAGCTCACATAAGCGTGATTAAAGCTTGGTCTTGGCCACCTTTGTTTACTTAAAAACCGATGGCAACTTTGGAATAAAGCGACACCCGGCGCGAGCGATGAAGTCACTGGGGATGAATTCGTACCCCAGCTGAGTCAGAGACGGATGAAAACAGCTGCTTTAAATAGATACAATTAGAGCAGGCTCTTTCTGCCATGGAGCATCACAATGCTTTCATTAGAGTGTCGGTCTGAATTTCCAAAGATGGCCGCCAAGAGATTACTGCTGACACATTCCTGTAAACTGTAAAAGATGCATCGGGCCCCAGCTTTTTAGGGTTTTGCCAGTCCCGGCCTGGCAGCCAGCGCTGAGGACGGCAGTGCCAGGAAAGCGATATGGCTGTCCCAGAGTGAGGGCTCCCAGCCAGACACACTGAAATGGAAAGTCAACCTGCATTTTGTGTGTGTGTGTGTGTGTGTGTTGGGGGTGGGGGTGGGGGTGGTATCAGCTCCAAGAAATAAATAAGTGGCAAAGTGACTGAATAAACATCATGATCAAACTTTTAAATGTGTTTGATATGGCTGCAATCTAATGGCTGTGTCAAACACACACACACACACACACACACACACAGACACTCACCTCCCTCTGTGGCGTCTCTCCCTCTAAATCACCCATCTGCCTGTAATTCATCACGCTCATCTCATAATTTCATCCATACAAATGTGGAGTGGGCCAACATTGCACATCACTATTTCATCCCTCGTCAGGCCACCTATTAATTGTTGTCCCCTTAGTAAAAAGTAAAGTCTTAAAGCCCTGTTCAATGCTGCAGGTTTCACTTAGTCAAATTAAAAACTTGAATTAATTAATTATGAATGAAATGTAAGACCTTTATGACATTAATAAAATTGCAGAGCTGCTGTGTGGGTCTGGCCTAGCCAGGGTGGCCGTGGTGCTGGGGCCGGGGCTAGAGCTGCCACTGCTACTTGGCAGTACTGGCTGATGGCTGTCGTTTGCTGGACACCCTTCAAAGCAGTTTGATGTTTCTCACTTTTTGCATGAGACTTCAGTTCCCGTACGCCCAACATTCCCAGTTCAATTGCTTTCTTGCATAAGAAGCAGTAGTCATCAAGAACGATGTTAGTAAGTAGCTTTAACCAAGCCCTAAATTCACTGGTTTTCAAGCCAAGTTCTGCATTGCTAAACTTCCCCATAGTCGGTGGTACACTCTGAAAAACAAAAGCTTATTATCTGCAATATAACTTCCTTCTTGGTCTCATTTGCAGTCGTAATACAGCATCTTACATTTGGACTAATGAAAGAAAAAACTACACCACAGGATTTCAATGAGCGATAGAGGTAGCGGTACATAAAAGTAGGAAAATGAAGGTCTTAACTTAGGATTTTTCCGTTTTTGACTTGACACAGCGTAAACCTCGCTTATAAGACCTGTTACTCCTGCCTTGGCATTTGGTGAACCACTCTCTGTGATGTGGTTTTTCAACATGAAAACAAGAGGGGCGATATTTAAATGACGGCTGTAGCCCGTCCGGCTGTTAGCGGAGCTATAATTCAAGGCAGCTGTTCCTCGGAGCTCTGCGTCTGAGGTAGTGGGCTGATGGATCAGATCCCAGTGGTTTTCATTTTGATGCCAGCCAAATGTTGACTGATTGGAGTGTGTTTAGTGGAATTATGATATAGTAACAGCAGCAGTGTTAACTTTCCTGTTTACTGTAAAGCTGTTAGCTCTGATCCCAGGGACTTATGAGTTATGAGTTTTCTGTCTGGGATATTTTGCAAGTATTCAAATTCTATTTTCTTGGTTTCTACTTTTGACTAAAAGAAAATTAGATTTACACTGTACATGCAGTAACTACATGTACAGTGTGTTGCCAGCTTACAATAGTAAGCAGCATTATAACTTTATAACTATTGCAATGCAACTAATTTTTGTAGAGAAGGCATCTATTTTAAACTCACTGGAACAAAGAAGAATCTAATGGTGGCCAAGCAGACAAGGCTTGGCAAGAAACTCCTCTGGTTGCTTTTAAAGGGTTAACTACTGTTTTTGTAACCTTATTCACCTTTGTTTTTGTGTCTAAATGACTGATGGGAACACCAATCTTTGACATTGGTCCAGTTTTAACAGAGATCGCTACAGTAGATAAACAAGCTACAATGTAAAACAGAGCAATTGTCCAGCTTGTGTTTACCTTCACAAAAGTGCTCGTTTTGCCGCTGACAGATTCAGATTAATTAAAAGTTTCTTACAACATTATGGAAAGGATCCCTTCAGAGATGAACCTTTTAGACCTTTAGACTGGGTGAATTTAGCGATTGGCAGGTAACGCTGTCAATCTACCTGCCACATTGGCAGGTAGCCAATAAGAATTGAGTGATTCGTTAAATGTTTTTTTGCAACTGTTGTTCTTTTACATTTCAAAGAAGTCCACCATTTCATTGGATTTTAGCTAAAAATGTGGTTGCACATTACTGGGGTAAAGCTCTTGAAACGAGCAACCAACAAAAAGATGAGTCAAAAACGTCAAAGAAGACGTTAAAGTGGACAATTGGCGGCAACGGCAAGATTCGTGAGTGGCTGATTTATGACAGCAGTACAGAACAAATGTACTGCATTGACTGTCGTGTGTTTGGCTCAGAGAAAGCAAAGTCAAATCCTTTTGTAATCAAGACTAAAAGCTTAAAGTTAGAAGCAATTAAGGACCACAAGTCATCAAAAAGCCACCTACACACGACAAGTTGTAAACTATCAAAGACTGCGCTTCCGGAGGAGACCGCTGCAGTCAAGGCACTGACGTCCATGAAAGCAGCGCAGTTGGAGAGGATGTGACTGCTGTTTCAGAACTTCCTTCACAGTTCACGTCATTCCTGATTTCACCTTTATGAGGCAAAAAAAACTGGCTGGTAGTCAAAAAAATTAACTTCAGGCCCTGCACCAGACTCCATTTAAAAAAGCAGTACTTTTAGCGTGCATAGAGCCAACATATTTTCACATGTAAATCGATAAAGTGTGTGTTTATTTCAACCAAAGCTAGAGTTGTGATGGTTGGAAAAGTGGAAAGATGACCCAGTAATGGCTTTTCATAGTTTTATGTTGTTTTTGTCGACTTTGAATGTAGTGTATTGTACGATGCTAAAATTACTGTTTGTCTGGACTGGTTCATGGTATATTATTTTATATGACCAATAGAAATTGTCTATTAAAAACTGCTTTTTTCTTCTTAGGTAGTCTAAAGGATTAATTGAGGGAAAACTGTACATAGCTGGCAAAGCTTTCAGATTTTAACATATATTAGAAAATATACATTAGTAAACATGAGAAGTCTTTGCAAAGCACCATGTACAGTGCCTCCGGCATTTCAATCCCCCCCCCCCATAATGAACTGTGTGAGAATGCAACAAAAGAAAGGAGCCAGATCAGCAGCTTCAGCAGAGAACCAGCTGCTGGTGTGTCTGCAGCAGCAACTCATAGCTGAAAAAGCTGATACGAGTTCTCAATGTAAAAAAAGGTTGCATCTACATTAATCCCTGATTTAGTCTACCACCCAGCGAACACGCACACTGACCCATCTCAAACACATCCATGATGTTGCGATACCAACCGGTGCATGCTAGGTCTAGCTAAATTCTAAAATGGTTATGGTGGATCCTCCAGTTGTGACGTCTGTGCTCGTTTGGGACCTTCTACCGTCAGTGAGGTGTGTTTCGGACCACCAATTCTATTTCTAGTCTAGTATTTCTAGTCAGAGATCTATTATCTTTATTGGTACTATATTAGCTACTGATCGTCATACCAACTGATATAATTACACTTCTCCATATCTGTATACTTGTGTCAGTGTCTCTGTGTCCTTAGTCTCCCATTGCCAGATCCTTCTCCGGAGCTCTGTGGAGGAAGTCCACCCAGCATTCCGGAATGGGATAAAAACGTGCTCTGGTTTATTGACATTTCTTTAAACCAATCACAATCGTTTTGGGCGGCGCTAAGCTTAATAAAGCTGCTGAATATTCTCAGGAAGGAAGTTTTTTTGGTGGAACATGTGTACGTTCAGAAGTAGTTTTAGTCGTCAACAGAAAACTCAGACTGGACAGATAGTCTAGCTAGCTGTCTGGATTTACCCTGCAGAGATCTGAGGACCAGGTAACCATAGACCTCAGATTGGACAGATAGTCTAGCTAGCTGTCTGGATTTACCCTGCAGAGATCTGAGGACCAGGTAACCATAGACCTCAGATTGGACAGATAGTCTAGCTAGCTGTCTGGATTTACCCTGCAGAGATCTGAGGACCAGGTAACCATAGACCTCAGATTGGACAGATAGTCTAGCTAGCTGTCTGGATTTACCCTGCAGAGATCTGAGGACCAGGTAACCATAGACCTCAGATTGGACAGATAGTCTAGCTAGCTGTCTGGATTTACCCTGCAGAGATCTGAGGACCAGGTAACCATAGTCCTCAGATTGGACAGATAGTCAAGCTAGCAGTCTGGATTTACCCTGCAGAGATCTGAGGACCAGGTAACCATAGACCTCAGATTGGACAGATAGTCTAGCTAGCTGTCTGGATTTACCCTGCAGAGATCTGAGGACCAGGTAACCATAGTCCTCAGATTGGACAGATAGTCTAGCTAGCTGTCTGGATTTACCCTGCAGAGATCTGAGGACCAGGTAACCATAGTCCTCAGAATTAAAATAAGAGTTTTAAATAACTCAAAGTGAGTGTCATTCGGTGGAAACGGAGCAATCCCAGAAGTGGAACACCGTGGATACAGACTACTGTGTCCCAGCCGGCAGACGGCCGCCCACCAAGACCCAGGGGCTGTCCAAGGTTTTCGCCTGTTAAAAGGAGTTTTTCCTCACCACCGTCGCACCAAATACTTTCTCGTGGGGAATTGTTGTGTCTTTGTAAATGCACACCCGATCGCCTGTTCTCACACTGTTTAACTTTGGCAGGTCGGATCTCCTGGGAGACATGCCATAATGTTTTACAGCACTACCACTGATCTTGGTTAAATTGGATCATATTTTAAGAAAAGGAGAAAATGTTTTCTGGTTTTCCCTTTGATGTCCTCCGGCTGCTCTACCTCGACTCTCTGTGATTTATGGAGTTTCCTGGTGGACAGAAAGTTTGACTTGTTGCTAAACTAATGCTAACCGCTAACTGCCTCTGCCGTCAGCCAGTTAGCTCAGTTTAGTAGGTTTATACATTCGTTTTTTCTTTGACATTTCACAGAACGCTGTGCAGATAGACAAAGTGACTTATCTCAAACTTATCCTGATGTGCATATGCCACAAATCTGTGACTGATTGAACTTTTAAGAAGAGTTTGTACAAATATTGGCAATTTGTAAATATTACTTTATAAAAGAAACTGCCCCAAAATGATATGTACATATTTACATGTACTAGGTTAGTTATAGACATAGTACATGTAAATATGTACATATCATTTGGGGGCAGTTTCTTAAACTTTAAGGATGACTTTAGCTCCTTATTTATGTGGACTTAAATCATTGTTTTATTGCCTTGTTGCCCTGGCACTTGGCATTTGTGTCCTCAAAAAATTCTAACACCAAAGGCCATGTGGTTTGCCCGTATGATGGTGAAATGTCAGGCCTGCTGCAGCCATGATGAAGTGGACAAAGATGGGTTTCTTTTGCTTCTACCTTTTAAGGGCAGTCGGCAAAAGGGAATCGAACACTACCATAGCCGACGGAGAAGCTGTCCTGACGGCTGGATTGTGGGAAAAACAAAGTCAGTGGCGTATGGCAGCCATTATCCCCCTCTGTGATTAAAGCAAAAGTCTGTCCCCCTGCCTCAATCCCCGGCCTCCGGCCAAGCCACCGACCACAGCTATTTCTCCTGCTCCCTGTGCACCATTTAATCACGTGTGTGCTCTATGACTATTGTGGTCAGGCAAGTTTGCATATGGAGAGGAGAGAGGGTTGTGTGTCAAAATGAACCAGAGAGAGACGACTCCTGTTGTAGCTGTGACTCAGATCCTTTCTTTGCCCTTCTAATCCTCTTGTTTCAAATCCACACATTTTATTCCCCATCACATGTAGATGGTCGTCTTGTGAAGGACAAGGTGAAGGATGCTGTTCTCATGGCCCTGTTGCCATGGACTTTAGTTCATTTGGTTGAAAACAAAACAAACTGATAGGAATGTAAACCCATCTAAAATTAGTTTTAATGAGTTCTTTTTTTTTTTTACATGGACAAGCATTCTCATATGATATCCATAAATGTGTTGTGGTTTTGGTTTTTTTTTATACTGTTTTCCTTTCCTTCTTCGTGTTCCCTCCCTGGTCTTGTGTTTGGGTCTTGTTTCTTCCCGGTCTGGTGTTGTTGGTCCTGTCTTGTGTTTCTTTGAGTGTCTGGTTGTTCTGTTTCCTGTTTTATTTTGAAGTCTGTTTCTTTGTCTCATCCTGCCTTTAGTTTTACTTCCTGTGTCTTCCCGCTATTACCTGATGTTTTCCACCTGTCCCCTGCCCTCTTGTCACCTGCCTCTCGTTTCCTCGTTACCTTGTGTATTTAATGCCTGTGCTTCCCTTGTCTCTTGTTAGGTAGTTCTTGTTTGTCAGCCTGCCTGTTTCACGTGTTTTTGTCGATGTTCCTGACCTTCACCGTGAGTTTTCCACAGTGTAGTTACCCAGTTTTAGTGTTGCCTTCCCCTGTGCCTGATTTTGGATGTTTGGATTTCTCAGTTTGTTTCCTGTGTTTTGTTGGACTGTTCAAATAAATTCCTGAACTCTACGGTCCAACATGTTAACAAATGACAGTTTTTGCCAACTAGATGGATGGTCCATAAAGAATGATAAGCATTCACCGATATATTGCCCTTGCCAAATGAACTGCATGCCTTCCTGTTGTCTCCAGACTTCACTGTCTTGGTGAATTGGCCTTATTGATCAAATAATTACAAGGTACCACAAGTGCAGACATTTTGAAAATGCTAAATGAAAATAAAAATTGCAACGTAGTTGCCATAGAAGTGCACATGCATAGTTTTCCTGTGCATTGGGGGGATTATTATTGATATTACAAATGCCCTCACTTTTATTTTTAACTTCAAAAAAGTGGTAACTCAACTAAACCGTTGGCATGTTCATCCTGTTTTATTTTCATTAACTGAAAGCAAGTTTATAATCTTTAACGTAAACTAGGTGGGAAAAAACATTTTTGTCAACTGAAATAAAAATAAAAACGAGGCATTACAAAAAAATGATAACTAAACTAAAACTGCAATGTCTGTTTGCAAAACTAAATTAAAAAGATAAATAAAAATAACATATCTTTCCGAGCATGACAAACATTTTCCGTAGACGTGTATAGTTTCTGACTGGGAACCCAGAAATTCCGACATTTCTTGTCAAATTGAACACAACGTGTTCGTGCCCCTCGCCTGACATCATGGCAGTACCGGAAGTTGGAAGAAAGAGTCCTATTTGATTATGACTGAAAGCAAGAGCCTCTCAGTGGAAGGTGGTAAAAAATATGGACCAATTATTATAGGGAAACATCCCACTAATTTGAAAGTAGCCTGCATTTGAGAAACAAACAAAAGGAGGCTAGGTTAGGAGGCTAACCTAGCTTAGCTTAAGAAGGTAAAGGAGAACGCCAAGCCGCCTTTCCCCCAAAACAGAAGCTAAGCCCGGTACAGGGCATGGATGTATGGGTACGGGGCGTGGATGTATGGGTACGGGGCGTGGATGTATGGGTACGGGGCGTGGATGTATGGGTAGAGGGCATGGATTTATGGAAACAGGGCATGGATCTCTGGGTACAGGGGATGGATGTACAGTATGGGTACAGGGCATGGATGTATGAGTACAGGGCATGGATGTACACTATGGGTACATGGCATGGATCTATGGGTACAGGGCGTGGATATATGGGTAGAGGGCATGGATTTATGGAAACGGCATGGATCTCTGGGTACAGGGGATGGATGTACAGTAGGGGTATAGGGCATGGATGTATGAGTACAGGGCATGGATGTATGAGTACAGGGCATGGATGTGCTGTATGGGTACAGGGCATGGATCTATGGGTACGTAGGGCCAGGCAGCATGACAGAGACAACCGCAGGACAGAGAAAATTACAGGCTGCTTTCACTGGCCTGATAGCTGGTTACTAAATACACAGGAACACCAAAAGTGGGGGGAAACGGGGGTTAATATGTGGATTAATACTGGGATGTCTACACAACCGTGTGAGTCGATTAACTTCAACACTTTACTGGAACCAAAGTTCAAAACACCTGTTGATGTCTTTTCTTTAGCCTGTTGATGTCTCTTCTTTAGTCTGTTGATGTCTGTCTTCTTTAGTCTGTTGATGTCTCTTCTTTAGTCTGTTGATGTCTCTTCTTTAGTCTGTTGATGTCTGTCTTCTTTAGTCTGTTGATGTCTGTCTTCTTTAGTCTGTTGATGTCTGTCTTCTTTAGCCTGTTGATGTCTGTCTTCTTTAGTCTGTTGATGTCTGTCTTCTTTAGTCTGTTGATGTCTCTTCTTTAGTCTGTTGATGTCTCTTCTTTAGTCTGTTGATGTCTCTTCTTTAGTCTGTTGATGTCTGTCTTCTTTAGTCTGTTGATGTCTGTCTTCTTAAGTCTGTTGATGTCTGTCTTCTTAAGTCTGTTGATGTCTGTCTTCTTTAGTCTGTTGATGTCTGTCTTCTTTAGTCTGTTGATGTCTGTCTTCTTTAGTCTGTTGATGTCTGTCTTCTTTAGTCTGTTGATGTCTGTCTTCTTTAGTCTGTTGATGTCTGTCTTCTTTAGTCTGTTGATGTCTCTTCTTTAGTCTGTTGATGTCTGTCTTCTTAAGTCTGTTGATGTCTCTTCTTTAGTCTGTTGATGTCTCTTCTTTAGCCTGTTGATGTCTCTTCTTTAGCCTGTTGATGTCTGTCTTCTTAAGTCTGTTGATGTCTCTTCTTTAGCCTGTTGATGTCTGTCTTCTTCTTTAGTCTTTTGGCTGTTGAGGTTTTTCTCCTGGAACACGTCAAACACATTCTGCACTCACTGCTGTGTCTTGTGTTCACATATCTAATATATCTAATATATCATATTACATATCTGTGCTCATCATCATATGTACATTGTTTGTACTGGTACTGGTACTTCTAAAATTGTATGATGGTTTTGTTGAGTTATTATTACACAATACTTTTTCGAAAGGCCCGACCAATGACGCATATTACAAATATAGGACTAAAAAAAATAAACTGGTAAACCCGCTTTAAAAACTAATTCAAAATAAACAGAATTTGAAAAGTCAAAACGAAATAAAAAATGAAAAATGAAAAACTATAATAAGCTTGGCTGAAAGAGCTGATAACAGTACAAATACAACTCCGAAAATAAAGGTCAGGGTGTAATAAGCCAACCACCTGGCTGCCAAAATGACTCACTAGATCAGTGACCAACATTGTCATCTGTTCCGTCAGAATGGTAAGTCTTCCATTTCAGAGGTGTTTTCTTTCTCAGGATTCACATTACAGTGTTGTGAAAGGCTGCGTGCCGTTTCTTTGAATAAAGCCCTGTCCTCTGACAGATCATGCTGGAACACAGGCAGAGTGACTGCAGGTGCTCAGGCCAGCAGAGGCTGACATGTGACAGGCGCCGTAAGTGACATGTTTACACCTCTCCAAGCTCAGGAAATCCCCAAGAAAGACGAACACAGTGTGCTGTACACACACACACACACACACACTGACAAATAGATTGTATGAGCCGAATGAAAATGTGTAAATGCACCTGCACCACATGCTGTAAATAGAGTTAACCTTCAATCCTGCACAGGCAAAAAATGTCAAATGCAATAGTTTTATATTGGGCATTATACATATCTGTATTGTGATGTGACTCCTGCTTTTTCTTCTCTTGCGATCTGTGAGTAATTCCTCCTATCACCATGAAATGAAAAGGAGTGCACATTGAACACACAGTTGAACCTGCGGCCTGAGGGGTCGAGGTAATAGTCTACTTGCTATTTCTGTTATATAATGGCGTGTCTGTATCTCCATGGTGCCGGTAGTGCTGTGCAGCGTTTGCACTGATGTGGTCTAGTTTGCCTGTGAAGCTCCCAGCCAATGCCCTCAGACTGAAAACCCTCGGTTAGCGGTTTGCTGTGTTTGGAGGCTAAAGGTATATAGGTCAGCCTGCAGCTTCTCATACTGATTTGCTTAGCGTGACTTAATCTGGAGAAAACTGTTCAACCTTAGAAAAACAAAGAAACACTCACACTGACAAATAAAATCTGACATGGGCCTTTAACAGAAAAACAAACCGTTTGTATTTGAGATGCCACCGTTTTATCCCTTTTTGAAAACTGGAATTGTTGTTATGGGTAAGGACTTTGGTGGAAAAGGTTACGGAGGCCCTTATTGCGCCTCATAGCCTTCTGCCTTCTTTGCAATGTGTACCAACACTGCCTGCCGGTTTGTATTAGTGTTAATTTGATTGAGCACAACTTTATTTTGGAATATGCAACACAAAAGCGTTTCACACAGTCACAGTGAAACAGAGTCGATGAGCCTCTGTAATATGATGAGAAATTACCAAAAAACACTTTAATGGCCCTAGAAATCTAGGGCCACCTCTCCGAAAATCTCTTAAATATCATTTTCAAAGACCTTTCATTGACCATGATGTTGACGCAAGCCTTTGTAACTTTTGCTGACAAGCAAGTGAGGGCAAAAGTGGCAACTGCAATGAATGTAGTACAGCTAGAGAAGAGTTATACAATCTGACCCAGTGATGTCAGTTACACAGCCATGTCTGGCCAACGGTTACCACCATTAGTTCCTTTTAGCTGCCATACTAATGAGGAAATGAAGTTCATTTTTTCTTTCGTTGTCCATATTATTATGATTTCAGATTGCAATTGTTTAACCAAGTCAGAGAGACAAGGTAGGATATAGATCTGTTAGGATGGTTGTTGGAACATAAAACCTTTTTATTTGCAGACATTTTACAACCATGGGCTATAGAGAAGACTGCATTGTATCAAGGATTCTCTGTCTGGAAGTGACCTCCCTTGTTTTTTTGTGTCTGAAGTTTAGTTTTATGTATGAAATTTTTGTTGGACAATTCATGGGTTACACTATTATGTTCTGGCTTCTGAAAATGTTTTCTTTGGTCTTTATGTCGTGCAAAGGAGACTATGTTGTGAGTGGACATTGGACTGGAAGCCATGGAGGAAATTACTTTTGTATCGGTGACATGTTATTCCATGTGGGATGGGCCACTTAGTGGCATGGCACGTAAATCAAATATATCATATCAACGTGAGCTACTGATCACACCACAGCAAGTCAGGATGTAGTAATTAACCATTGAGTGTATTGAATTTCAGCATGGGTGTGTTTTATTGCTAATGAAATAAACTATTACCATTCACTGCTGTGTGGGGTTGGCAATGTGCAAAACCTGCCTTATGTACATTTGTTAGAGCATATTCTCTTATAGTTCTTGACTTTGGCTCTGTCAGGTCCAGCTCCTGCTCTTATTTTGTTTTGTTTGTGTTGACTTCTTGTTTCATTTTGAAATGCTCACCGTCTGTTTCTGTTACAGGGCACTTCCGCCTGTGTGATTACCCTCCCTTCCCTAATGTGTGTAATTGTCTCCACCCACCTCAGTGTGTATATATACTTACCTTCGTCCCTTGTTAGTTGCCAGATTGTTGTAGTACCTCATGTCCTTCCTAGTGTCTCTTCCCTGTGTTTTATGACCTCTTGCCTGCCTTTGGCCACGTTTTTCCCTGCAGTTTTGATACCTTTGCCTGCATTGTACCTTTGTGCAATAAACTCTGTTACCTTTTACATCTGCTTCGAGTCATGCTTTTGGGTCCGTGACAGCCTCAGGTAAAGGGAATGTACTATTTGTTTCTGCAGTCAAAGAATATTCCGATTTGACCATAGTTTGTCAAGGCTGAGACAGGTCTAACCTTCACGACCAGTGAAAAGATTTGGATGAAGAGATGAAAAGGTGGATAGAATTATATTGGCCCACATTCTAGTGGCCGAGGCCTTTTGATTGAGAAAATGCCATGTGAGGGAGAACATCAGCGCCTTGTATCCACTGAAATAATAACCTGATCCAACCACCCCTTTTTCGATGTGCCTTTGAGCACTGGCCAACCATCTGAATCCACTCAGTCCCAAATGAGCAGCTTATTTTTCAAAGTGTCTCATTTGTGCTAGCTCGGCACCCCGACTTGAGATGGAGGGGAAAGAGAGGGAGTGCAAGGAGGAGGGAGAGCAGCAGTGTCATCTTCGAGCATGTCAGATTATCCTGTCTGGCTTGGAAATCCCTAGATGGGTCAGATTTTCCCTGCTGGAAGGGTATGTGGTGGGAAAATGGGCAGAGAGTGTCTCTGCGGGACCTCTCTATCCACACTCTGCCTTAAAGAGGTGATACGTGATTTAGTTGTCACTCCAGACCACTGGACCAAATGAGAGCCAAGGTTGGTACACAAAGACAACATTGCTTTCAGGGTTTAATGTGAAAGTTGAAGAATACAACTTGGGTCTTATTTTTGAAGCCAGTGTGCGATTTTCGGGGGGGGGGATGCAAAGGTCCCATCACATGGTGCTCTTTGAATGTTGTTATATAGACCTTAGTGGTCCCCTAATACTGTATCTGAAGTCTCTTTTATATAGACCTTAGTGGTCCCCTAATACTGTATCTGAAGTCTCTTTTATATAGACCTTAGTGGTCCCCTAATACTGTATCTGAAGTCTCTTTTATATAGACCTTAGTGGTCCCCTAATACTGTATCTGAAGTCTCTTTTATATAGACCTTAGTGGTCCCCTAATACTGTATCTGAAGTCTCTTTTATATAGACCTTAGTGGTCCCTAATACTGTATCTGGAGTCTCTTTTATATAGACCTTAGTGGTCCCCTAATACTGTATCTGGAGTCTCTTTTATATAGATCGTAGTGGTCCCTAATCCTGTATCTGAAGTCTCTTTCCCAAAATTCAGCCTTGGTGCAGAATTACAGCCAGTATAACCAGTCCCATAATGAGCTTTCCTTAGTATGTGCCATTTCTGAGTCTGGAGCTTTTGAGGAGGAGAGAGGGGGGGCAAGGTGGAGGCTGGGAATGTGGTCTTGACCAACTGCCACTTTGCTCGATTGAAAGCCATGATGTGTCTCTCTTTCTCATGGGGGGCCAACTTCTCTGGGTGGGCAAAGCAGAGAAAGGGGAGGTAACCTTGCCCCTTATGATTTCATAAGGAGATGATTCCAGATCGGCCCTTCTAAGCTTTCATTTTCTCAAAAGCAGAGCAGGATACCCAGGGCTCGGTTTACACCTATCACCATTTCTAGCCACTGGGGGGGAGGGGGCATAGGCAGGCTGGGGTAATTCATATTAATGTTAAAAAACCTCATAAAGGGAAATGCTGCCATAGGACCTTTAAGTCACCTACACGTAGGGGCAGCAGAACAAGCAATAAAAACATCTTATACATATCCTTACCCTTTAAAGTTTATAGAAACAGTTGCTGCCTGTTAACACACCCAGCAGAGAAACATTAGCATCAATATTCACTCTGCGTTTAGCTCTGTTTTAGTCTCCACCAACTCTTGAGAGTCTTTAGTTGCTAAGCCCTAGTTCTCTAACTGTGTCTGCACAATGGGAGTTGGGTTGATAACCGCAAGGTCGCTGGTTCAAGTCCCTGATTGGTAGCTGGAGAAACGCCAGTACACCTCCTGTCGCTGTCAAATTAGTTGGTGATACTAAATCCACCATCTATTCCTTTCTGACAGCATGTCTGACAGTTCTCTCCATAAATCCAGAGACAGGTCTCACTTCCATCAGTAGATGAAGCCATCTGTCGAACCTGCTGCCCTCCCAGAAACCTCTGGTATTCCCATGAAGCTCCTGAATGCCCTAAAGTGCAGGAGAGACTAAGATTTGAAAGTATCCCTCAACTGCACGAGCCACTTGACATTTCTTAAAGGTTGGTGAACAAGACAAACCGGTCCCACAGAAGATACTGTACTTTAGAGCCTCTTTGACTCTGTCAATGTACTCTTCATCACATCAAACTTTTTAAGCTCCAAACTCTGCACATGGCAATGCAGCTTGTACATGCGTGCTCACGTGATCACTTCAAACACTTGGACTGCCCATTCTACCTCTTCCTAACAAATAGTTGAATTGAATCATAAGCAACTAGAAGGGCAGTCAGAGAGCGCAGACCCCCACCAAAGCAAGCCCTATTTCACAATGTCAATGCACAGTGAATACTCCCAGTTGGGAACTAATTTTACAATTATTCTGGCATCACATGAATGCAGCAGAAAGGCCCTATCTTGCAATGTTAAGAAAAAAACATAATTTATGTATCCGCCCGGTGAATCAGATCCGCTCTAAAGTGTAACGGGTTCTTCCTTGGCCCACGCTACACACTCCCACCAAGTTTCATCCGGAACCCTGCAGACAGACCAACAAATGGTACAGATTTGTGTTTTTCACTGTAAACCCAGGTTTAGTTGGAATTCAACTTTTTAGTGATCACTACTTATTCTTTCATGTTTTGTTAATATCCACGCTCATCGGCCTAACTCCCATTAGTTGTTTGTCATTCAGTGCACAGATCATATTAAGCAGAGATAACTAAGGATGTTCATTTTCTGTGTGGGAGGGGCGGCGTCATTTGAACTGTTCTGCGCTGAAGCGGTGCAAAGGTTCATAAGAAAAAAATCATTTCTGGTAAAGTCAACTAATTTGGGATAACAGTGTGAAGGAGCAGCAGTTCTATTGCTAGATAACTGAGCTAGCTTACATCACTGAGTCCTGCTACGTCCTGCTATGCCCTGTCAACCGTCCTCACTCCGAATGAGTAAAATATGGACATTTGGACAGTGGCTGTCAGCGTCTGAGTAGTATGTAAGGGGGAAATTCCTCGTAGGGAGGTTGGTCGGGGGGGTTGGATTGGTCAAACACAGGACTTTCACCCAGGAGAGCGGGGATTGGGTTCCGCGTGTGTCCTTAACCGGCCCATTACCGTAAGCCCACCAACAAGCTTTTCCTAACAGCGTCAAAAGGGACGCCAATAGTCCCGACCAAGCACGTTAAGGTAAAGCGTGTTATATGACGCTAAAGGAGACTTTTAGCATCAATAACAAGGACTGAGAATGTGCCCTGCTACGCCATGAACTACTATAACTATCATTTCTAGTCTTAATTCCATAATCTTTATTGTGACTGTTATTGCCACTGTGCATCACCCCCCCAACCGGCCCCGTCAGACACCACCTACTAAGAGCCTGGGTCCGTCCCAGGTTTCTCCCTAAAGAGAGTTTTTCCTTGCCTCTGTCTCACTAAATGCTTGCTCTTGGGGAATTACTGGAATTGTTGGGTCTGTCATTATAGATGTGGTCTAGATCTACTCTAAAGTGTCTTGAGATAACTCTTTTAATGGTTTGATACTATAAATGAAACATGATTGAGTGCGTTCTCTATCATTATGTCTTTTGTCTACTTGTGCTATTATTATGCTTAACACTTACGTTATCATAATTGTCACTGGTGGCCACAGTTTAGCTGTTGGACTTCAACTGCACCAGATCACTGCACTGAAGGGTTTTACACAGCTGCAATGCTTGGAAGTGATTGAAATGACACTTGACACTCGTGCTGCATTTACATTCTGCTGGATTTGTCCTAAAATGTAGCCACACAAGCAAATGGAAGGCAACAGGGATTCATTAGAAGTCCAGCCAAAACTGGATTCTTTTGTTGGGCTTATTATTATTGAAAGTTTAGTATATTTCCTTTTTTTTAACATGTTTTAACCAGTTACTGAAAGAGTATCACTTTCTAATAAGGCCATCTTCATAAAGGATTTATAATGTGTAAAGTGGCTTTATTAATGGTAAAACAAAGACGTTATATTTCAGTTTTAGGTTATTAAAAAATATTATAATGTATGGTTACCACCAGTAAAATAAGAACTAACCGAGCAAAAAAACTAATTTATTCCTATGGCAATAACCCAATTGACCCTTGTGTCAAAAACTGACAAATTTTCGTCCCTTTTTCAGACTTTTTTTAGTTTTCAATCACACCACCTTACTAGTTTTACTACTTTTTGGAATTCATGGTCAATAACCCTCATTTATATAGAATTATACCTAATATTTGAATTACAAAAGCAGAAATCACTAATTATTTTGACTAATAGTTAAGATCGGAGGAATGAAAGTGATCAATAGTATTTTCAAAAAGCGTTGTATGGAATCCAATCCATTTTTTTTTGGGGTAATTTGGTTAAAAAGAAACTCATATTTAAGATAGACATTTTTTAAAGGGGTCAGATTTAACCCGAGGACAACAGGAGGGTTAAATTAGGTGAAGGGTGGGGTATGACTGAAGGAATATATGTTAATTAATGGACAGTAGTTTAATCTATTCATTTATGATATGGTGCAATATACTCCTTTTACTCGATTCTATTTATTGTGTGTCTGTTATGTGTTCAATAAATGGTGCTGTAGAAGTCTGGATCCACGTTCGCATTGTGGATTGTATATCAATATGGCTGTAATGTAGAACAACAAGTGGAGTTTTTACACCTTTTTACACAAAAGTAATATCTCCTCGGGGCTTGGTCTAACATGAATGACTATAATGATATGAAATCTCACAAAAAATTATTATAATTATAAATTAATTATTATTTTAATCATACAGAGAACAATAGCAACCAAGACGTTTGACTTTTTAGCCCAAGTCTTGGCAATCAGGGGAATCCAAAAATAAATCTGTAACTAACATAATATAATACTATTTGTTTGTTTTTTTTTCAGAAAAGTCCATACACTTTTATCCAAAAAGGTTAGTTTTCTCATCTCTTAGTCATTTTCTGTCCAGCATCAGACATCAGTAGGCCAAATTAGACTCCTTTCAGCCTCTGGGGGTCCATCTGGCCTGTCTGGGTCCGTTTTCTAACACCCACTGAATACCAGGCCCACCTAGGGTTATCTCTTGGCTGACTGAACTGCATGTGATAGGTTGATACAGCCAACAGTCAGCGCCTCTTGTCTTCTACTTCTACTAAATAGCCGTTCAGTTAAGGATTTATTGCGCTGGAATTACTCGTGCAAAGTATGCGAAAAGTCACTGTCTGATCCAATGATTTTGGATATGAATGTTAGCAATGCATCGATACTTTCATGTTGCAGCAACCATATGTATGACACAAAGATGCTTTTAGCAGCTCAGTTCTCAGTAGAAAACAGGGAGGGAACCTGCTCATGCAGTCTTGTGAGAGACTTTGCCAGTATTGCCCAAGAACTGCTCACACTTACAAATCAAGTGCATGTGCTGACCTCATTGACCTCAGGCATCTTGATTGACAGCAGGAGTGAAAAGATGAGAAATGATGACTCAGGGTAGACTGTGGCTTGGAGGGCTTCGCCATCGCAGCCCCAAGCCGATTGGATCAGCATGTTTGTTTGAAACAAATTATTTTTCAGTCTCTGCCTGTCATCCCCCAGGCTGATGATGACAAAGAAAAGCGCTTTGTCTTGATTGCATTTTAAACATTGGTTTAAGAGCGGCAGCCTATAAAGTTCCGTCCTTGTAACTTTGGATGCCGAAAAAAACTGTTGGACCGATCGGATCTGTGAACCAGCGCACTCGTCACGCACTTTGAAAAACAAGTTGTGCTGCGATGACACCGCAGCCACATGTGGCTTTCATAACCTCCATGTGTGTCGCTCTGTTTCCATGGGAAAGACAGCGGCGCTGCGTCATGGGCTCCTCCGAGAGAGCGGCCTGATGAAACCCCGAGAGCCTCCCGACCGAATCCCACTTATCAATCAACGTCGTCTGTGTGGAAGGTCACAGGGTGGCTCCCCTCGGCCCCCCTCCACACCCAGCAGGTGCTTATCCCCTCTGACAGAGGTGCATGAGTCAAGTGGCTGACATTAGAATAACAAAGGCGGACGGCGGCAGATTGGAGATGGCCGGGTTTCACAGGTGCTGCCGCGGCTAAATCCTGCCGATACAGCGGGGAGATTAGAAGAGTCAAAAGTGATCATGGGTAATTGGTTATCTCACCTCGAGCACCTCGCAGGGTCTTATCCTCCAGTAAGCCTCCTTATACTCTTGAGTGGACGGCTGCTTTGGTGGAGCTGGATGGGGGGGGGGGCTGAAAGTTTTGGAGGCTTTGAAATGTTCATTTGAGAAACTGAGAGGAGTTGTGGCTTCTGCCTGGGCATGATGAAAGAGAAGGGATACAGTTATGCCAGCTAGCACACACACACACACACACACACATACACACACATCTTGATCCACTCAGGGGCTTCATGTTAGTTTTCATTATCAGCTCTCCCTCTTCACATAATTGAGCACAATACACGTTGAGTTGGGCTTGGAGTTCCACAGCGAGAACGGATGAATACATCATTAACCGTGACTTCCCACACAAACACAGTCCTTGGTAAACAGTATGGAGAGAGAGACGGCAGACGCGCTTCCACTCCCGCAAACTATAGGCCTAATTTCATTTAGCCCCTCTCTCGCTCGCCGGTTTGAAAAACTTCCACAAAGCCTATTTAATTGGTAGTCCCAAAGACACAGAGACGGTGATCAGAATTAGCCTATATCACAGTGCCTTAATGAACGGAGTGTTTTCCATCTAATTTAATCAATATTAGAATATCTGCCAATTACCAGCATTATTTTACTTTGAAAATCAGGAGCCTGCTCATTTATCGCGGCCTCATCTCACACTGGTTGCATTACAAATGTGATAACAATGGCTGATTTTGGATTTCACTGTTGAGAAAGAAGAAGAGAGGGCGGCGTCCTAATTATACTCCATTCAAAGAGCTGATGAGGTTTAACCGGCAAAGTTAATTAAAAACTTTATTTTTCCCATTCCCGGTCAAGATTAGAATCATGACGTTTGGAGTATTTAATCAAAAATGACGTTTTGCAATTCATTAAGAGCTCATTTGCATACATGTATATGTTAATTTGTGGGACGGGATTTCAATCACGCGTCTCGAGCAAAACTCATCACGGAGTTGTTTGTTTTTGGTTTCGTAGGTTAACCTCAGCGGGTGCATTGGACGGTTTGGTTGGGATTAAATCCTAATCTTAATTCTTTCCCCTCGACCCCCTTTACAGCCACAGATTAGTGCTGCGTATCACATTTTCCTCGGATTCTGTCATTACCATACTTATCTGGCTGGGCCTTTTTAATTGGAGATACACAGGACACAAAGTTGGTGAATAGGTTTTCGGATGCTCTCAACTTGAGAGTGATTAGGCAACATATCTGCTATCCACATGGCTAATATACAGGCACTGGAGCCGGTAAAAACACTGTGACAGGGAGGGAAAAGAGAAAGAATCGCGCCTCATCTGCAAGTTTCCTTCACATTCTTTTTCTCTTTTCCCTCCCCGGCCCGCAAAGGGACTAAGAGAATCAATTAAAGGCACACATAACAGAGAGAGACAGCAAAGCCTTTTAGTGCGTAGGTTAATGGTGAGTTATTGTATGAGAATGACTCTGTGAACATTGCTTAATTTCCCCTCCCTCCTTCCCTCCCTTCCTCTCTGTCTCTGTCCTCACTGTGGTTAATAGCTATTTTAAGAGCAATATGATGTATTACTCGGGGCTCTCTCGGGGGAAACCCGGGGTACTGAATCCATTTAAGACGCCGTGGCGATTCCACGGTCACACTCGGTCCTATTCAAACATAGCCCCCCCCTCGAAAGCCCCCCCCTCCATTCCCTGAATTTAATGGCAAATGAACTATTCAGAGCTGTATTTAAATTGCGACTGTTGGGCAGAGGATGAGTAGAACAGG
This sequence comes from Percina caprodes, assembly GCA_013375575.1. Lineage (NCBI taxonomy): Eukaryota > Metazoa > Chordata > Actinopteri > Perciformes > Percidae > Percina > Percina caprodes. The sequence goes on from JABXJD010000117.1 coordinate 962,904, forward strand.
CAGGTATGCAGCAGGCGGTCCCAGGTTAAAGAGAGGTTAGCAGATACTGTAGCAGTCCCAGGGGCACAGCACAAAATGTTGGCCCCCGTAGAAAGGCATTTTCTATGGGCCCCTCCCCACGTCCACAGCTAATCATTCTAGCCCTCCTCATATGAGGGGCCCTGGCTACTCAGTCACAGTCCCCCAGTGTCAGCCCAGTAAGGCTCAATGTGAACCAGCTTACTAAATAATGACATTATAGCTATTGTGAGATATGTTGAAAATTTTAAATGGCCCATTGTGACATGATGATACACAGATACCAAAGAATTTTAAGTTAAGTTAAGTTAAGTAACAACCTACAAATTGCACACGTTGGACGTATTATGGCCTTGCTAAGTTGATGTGAAGAATGAAGCCCAGTTTTGTCCAGCAGACACAGAGCAATATTAACATTCATATATGATATGTCACCATATATGACAGTACAGTGTCATATGTCGTCATACTGAGCTCAGGTTCCAGAGTATCAGGCTCCAGCGTTTCTAGTGGCGTGTTAAATATCCCATGATGGTCAAAATCAGGCCCATGGCATCATATCATTTGTGCTTTGGATTATTTTAGGAGTCTTTTCCCTTTTCTTCTGTGAGAGCTCAAGCTGTTCGTGGAACAGGTGTAGTTGTGGGCCATGGTGGATGTGCTGTATGTTTAAAAACATTTTTGGGAATTTCTTCTAAAGCATATGGAAAGAAGATTATCAAAATTGTTATAAAAATGATGGTTATAGAAATACTGGTTAAGCGTGCGCCCCATGTACCAAGGCTCAGTCATTACTCCAGCGGCCGGGGTGCGATTCCAACCCTTGTCCTTTGCATGTTGCCCCCTTTAACTGTCTATAGCTGTCCTATCACTCAAAAAGGCAAAAAAGGCCCAAAAATAATGTTTAAAAAATGTGTTTTTATTTTATTTTAAAGGTGCAGAATGTACGTGTAAGAATGTATTTTCTCAATCATCTTTATTATTGGAAGTGACACAGTGCAACATATACTTATACACACGTCTGCTTGTTTTTTTGCCAAAGGACAAATTTCTATATTTGTGTTTTCTTCTCTCTCAGTGGTTTGAAGTGGGGTTGTTGTTTGCATATGTTGCCAGGGCGACGCAATTATGTTGCCACTGTCAATCTAATGCAATCAAACCACACCTACCCAGTCCCAGAAAGCAGATTAGCTGAGTTTTTGATTATTCAAATCTAATTTAATTAGATTTGTTTCTTTTCTGTTTCTTTTCCCTAACCTTAATTTTGCTTGTTTTATATTTGCTCATCAATATTTATTGTTTTAGTAAAATACTCAAGAGAGAGACGTTAGAAATTTTCAGGTGCTTTAAACATATCAAACAAAAATTTACTATTTCTCTCTAAACTCTGTTGTATCTAAGGTCCACAATGAATTATCATGCTCAAATATCAATTGGTCGAAATCCACCTTGACCCCAGTTACATGCCTAGTGACCCCACAAGGGCCACAACCCTAAGGTTGAGAACTTCAGCTCTAAATATTATTTTAGAAGATTACAATTCAGGGTGACATTTGGAATTTGTGTTAATTTGTTGTAGCTTAAAAATAGTTATATGCAAATAGTAAGAATCGGTGTTAAACACACTAGTGAGAGCCAGATATTAACAATAAAAATGTGTGGATTTTTTTGCAAACGCAGCAACACCTTCAGTCATGCATGCAGACTCTTTGTCACACACACACACACACACACACACACACACATGCACAGAGACATACTCATACAAAAGCGGGGGAATCCGGGCCCAGCTGTTTGGGCCTCCACACATGGCTAGTAGAGAAAGGGGGTGCAAAGGAAAGTAGCCCCCAGCAAGAGTACTCATTGAAGGGTAAAGATTCCCAGGGAGGGTCCCTGAAGCCTGGGGGAGGTTTTAGCCAATTTATAAGTTTAAGCCGTGTGTGTGTGTGTGTGTGTGTGTGTGTGTACATGGGGAGAGTGTGCCTCCAGTACAAGCCACATCTTAGTGACCGTAGTGATGTTTCTGTGCATATGTGCGTGCTCTGTGTGTGTGTGTTTGTAATCAGGGTTTAATAGTGGCTGCGGCCCCCGGTCCCAGCCTCAGTAATGAATGAGCTATTACCAATCTGAAGAATGCTTGGCAGCGGCGGGCTGAGTTGGCGCCGCACACCAGGAGTCCGTTCCAACACGCAGCAGCGATGCCATCATATTTAGGACTGGCGTTTGCCGTCATGCGAGATGGGGGCCAATGTGTGCTCTGCCCTAATTGTTTGAGTATACTATCATTAGCAGGCTGGCTTTCAATGAGTTTTTTTTTATCCCAGAGACAAGTGTTTGTTGAAAGCTAACCAGGGTTACGCCGGTCAAAGGCATCCAGCGCCTACAACAAGGAGAATGCATTTTCACACCTTCCTGATTTCACTGTAATGTCAGCGTATGATGATTTCTGTTCAGTCTAGACAGTGGACTTCCACCTGTTGGCTGCACATTTAATATCCATAAGGACCCCCCCCCTCCCCCTTTGTTTAGGGTGGGGGTATAGGATGAAGGATGAAAAGCATTTAATGGTGCACACATGAAAAGAAAAGTCGTGCTCTTTATTGCACAGAACTTCTTTGTTATGCTCGAGGCAGGTTGGAAAATTGGGGGAACAAATCAGTTTAAGATTTCCCTTTTTTTCTGGTCTCATACAGAATGATGAAGGTTAAAATGAAACCACCCTCTGCTGCGCACACACACACACACACACACACACACACACACCTATTCTACTGTGTTTTCATAATGCTGTAAGGAGGGTCTAAATGTGTTCCACAACAATGTGTGTGTGTGTGTGTGTGTGTGTGTGTGTGTGTGTGTGTGTGTGTGTGTGTGTGTGTGTGTGTGTGTGGCATGTGCACTCGTTCACACACATCCACATGAATGAGTAATTGCATACATTGAGCACATTGGCAATGGCACGCACACACGCCTCCCTGAATACCACACACATACACATTAAGAACACACACACACACACACACGTAGAATGTGCGGGGGTGGGGGGGTGTTTCAGTAAAAGTTTGCTTACTTTGTCAATGTCATCATACTGCCCTCTTTTGTCAGTGAGAGTCAGAGAATGCAACAAAAAATAAATCTCTCCCTCTCTTCCTGTCAAGCAGCATTTTACTTTAACTATCATTTAATGCTCCACTGAAAGGAGTCTTGTTTGTATTTAGCATTTTTTATATTACCCCGTCTGCACACCTACAGTAGTTACTGGCACACAATGGAGAGAGTGTGTGAGCACAGGAAGAAAACTCATCTAATGACTGCAAATTAGAATGCAAGTGGCAAGGGAAAAAAAATTACCCTCTGCTCCGTGATTTAAATACAACCCTGGTTAGGTAATTGGAAATCAATAGCGTATTGAGTTTTACATCCAGTCACTAACCTCTGCCGCTTTCCTGATCGGCCAGCACTGTCCTGGTGTCAATCACGTCGGCCGGTGGTCGTTTGAGGGCGATCGACGGCACGTCAAAAATAACGCTCAGACATGTGATTGTCAATGGGAATGTACACTGTGGTAGCTGCAGCTTAGCATGGAGAGGCCTGCAGGAGAGGGGTTTTTTATTTATTTTTTATTTTACAGACAAGCGTTACCTTATAATTAGTGTCTAAACTAAATTATAAGCCACAAATCGTTTTGGCTTTATAAACAAGCATTAATATAAAGGCGATTAATCCTTCATTAATGTAAAGTGTATTCTAAAGTGTATTATTCTGAATGTTTGAATTGTATGGGGTTTATCATAAGCACCAATCAGCACTACCCGTACTGATACATTACAAAACAACATATTTGTCTGCATGTTGTACATGGTGCAGAAAAATTAATGCAGTCTAATGCAACAGCCCTGCAATAAACCCTATACTAATGGAATAATGTTCTGTTTTTGAGCACTTTAAAATGAAGCAATTAGGTCTGGAGCATAGATTATGGAATTATTTTCTATACTTGTTTGGCCTATGAAATGGAATAAAGAAACTGGTCTGAGTGGCTGAGAGCTCCACAATCTGCACGTTAAGACCGTTGTGTGCGGGCCCCCGTTGACCCCAGTCAGCTGTCTGCACCACATATGACGATGCAGATGTTCAGTTTTACGCCTCACTCCTGACTCCCAGTAAAAGTCATCAAATTCTCAGCTAAAAGGACGCCCATCAGGGTGTTTTTACTCTCCTTAAATGGGTGAAAAGGGATCAGATTTGACCCAAACAGCACGTCCACTCGCTTTTCAAACTGGAATTATTTGAGTGCAGAAAGGCACAAATTCCCCTCCTCAAAGTAAATCCCATTCAAATTCTTCTAAAATTGATAGATAATAAATTCAATAAACTTTTTTTTTGTCATTGGACTGTGCATGGTTACCCTGAAACATGGTCTTGTGTCATGTCACTTCTACATGATGCTTCAAATAAATAAGTAGATTAATTGTAATGAATGGGAAATCATTTAAGAAAGTTGACTTTGAAAATATATAGTGTGGGTTTGTATTATATTCTTCATCATTTGAATTTGTGAATTTGTGGTCCATTGGCAAATCATTTATTTAGTGTCACAGGAGTGAGAACATGTCATCACACTCGCGGCTGAGGAGGCTGTCAGTGGCTCACTGCAGGGAAGAGTTTTATAGAGAAGGGCTCCCCTAGTGGACACGTCCGGTACGTCCCTTCCCTCCCTTCACAGCTCAATCTCCCACATTACAGAGTCACTGCTGCTCTCACTCTTTTCCACATGTGTTCTTTTGACTGGGGGAGAGAGTGGTGGATTACGCTTTTTTCTTCTGACCCTAAAATCCATCCAAACGGTGGCGTCAATCAGCAGAGCCTTTAAAGCGGCCCGAGGCTTTAAGGAGGTATTGATTGAAAGCTCCAGGAAAGGAGTAAAGGATGACAGCGAGGAGCTGCTGCCCTGCCTCCACCTCATATGGGGTCATTCACACTTGTTGGAAATGTTTTGATGCAGGAAGTCAGAGAGAAGCCAGACATGCAATCACCTGAGGTGTTCCAATCCCACAAACTTTGTCTTCAGTCCCTCAGCAGTCCCTGTAAGTTCCCAATCCTCTTACTGGTCATTGCTTCCTGGGCCGTTAATGCCATTTCAAATCCAATCCACACCGGTTGATCCACTTAAGAGGACAATGGCTCCCATGAGCTCACCGCTGGGATTCCACTGAGTGACCCCAGAGGGGAGGGTGCTGGGTGGCTACGGGCAGGGATGCTGATTGGCTTGGGGAGGGTAGGTGCTTTATTTCCCTATGTCTTAACTTTTATAATATCATTGGAAAAATTCAGATTTGGGATAAGGAGAATACCTTGAAAGGTGGAAAACCTCATGCCTGTTTTCTAGTTTGGACAATACATTTCCGCTAATCTGGGTTACTAATCCCACTGAAACTGCAAATGTAGAATAACTCGCAAGAGAAGCAAGTCATCCCAGATCAACCCTCGGGTGGTGTCCATATTGTTGTAACCCAGCCAACGGGCCCGGGTCTGGTGGAGCAGCCACTTTATTAGGCTTTTAAATCAATACAGACATAAGAATGTATGTAAAAATACTTAACAGCTGTTAATTTAGCTCAATTAAGAATTATATATATATACTGTACATCATTTATGGTTCATATTTGCCATATTTGTGATCACATTTATGTTTTTTTTGTTGGAGAAAACAAAAAAATGCAATTATCACAGAAAATGCTTGAAATGTAACAATTGTGTAACTGTGTGTGAGAATAGCAGGTGTAGAAAGACAACATAGTTTCATAGCATCTACATCTAAATACACTCGTATTTACTTGTGTGTAATAGTTACGTGTAGGGGTGGGCGGGGGGTGTACTGTGTGCAGTCCTTGAAATCAAATAATTTTTTTATGTTCTTCACAGAAAATAAGCCAAGGCCAATAAGTCTGAGTTGGAAGAAATAATAAATAGCATAATTTTTCTTTTGGCAAATAGAAAACATATATATATATATATATATATATATATATATATATATATATATATATATATATATATATATATATACACACACACAAAATTAACTTCCATCAAAGACTTAAGAGGATGTGCATGTTTGCTATTTGTACCGTATGATGGTTGTTTGAAATACAGATACATGATTGGCTAATTGTATCAAAGCAGACCACGACTCAATAAATGAACACTTTGACCCGAAGAGAGACTCTTTATTTCTCTTTTTACACCTATTTGCACACACAATAGCTCCATCTATGCTTTTCATCCTGGTCTGGTGTTTAGCTGCCGGTCTGGGTTGGTTTCCTTCCTGTGCAGTTGTTCTTTGTACTCTTTGTAAGTACAATGAGAGCTACTCAGACAAAGAGTCCTATTCCTCGTATTTGTCGACATACTCGGCCAATAGAAGAGATTCTGATTCTGCTTTCCGGAGGGGAATGCACGCAGAATCCCCCTTTGCTCTCACATTCTGTCCAACACACCCACTTTTTTCTATGCTGGTTCAGAGTTAGTCTGATGAGAGATTAATGGATCCGAAGATCGATACTACTCTCATACTGTATGTACTTGCTACAACACAAAGACTGCTTCAGGGGAAAGCAGCAAAAGCTCACATATTACTACACTATATCAGGTTTGTTTATCCATACATAAGGTGTAGAGGTTTGTGGTTTTACAGGGGGACTATGTGCCGGACTTTTTAAGCAGTTCCTTTACTGAAGTCTCTCAAAGGGTGTTCATCATTTTGTAATGAACCAGAATTTTCCTCTCTGGCAGGTTGAGCCAAGTTTAGCTGCGGGTTTCCTGCTGTCCTCCATTACAGCTGAGGTAGGGACATCTGAAGTCCAACAGTGGTCACAACTCTTCGCTCACAGGAATACATTCCTACTCTCTGAGTGGATCTTTTAACTGACTTTGAGTCATCCCAAGGCCTGGTTATTGCCAGAGACACATCACGGACATCATGCGTAAGGGCTCTCAGAGACCTCAGAGTCTGAAGAGCATCAATCAGAGAGTTCAAGGATCGGCCAAAGGCCTCTCAACCTCTCCGCCCTCTGTCTTCTGTTATTATCAACTGGTGCTTTCTGCATTAATCCGTTGCCTTCTATGGTGGGCAAAGTCCTTCACAAGGGAAGCTGTTGGACACGGAGCCCTTTTGCAGACGCCGCCCGCCATAGACAAAAGGGGCCTCTCCTCCGCTGTCAAGATAACGCCAAAGCAGCTATTGTAAAGTCACAAGGCTATTGTGTAGACGATTTCTCTGCCGGTTAGCAAAAAAAAAAAAAAAAAAGGCCCGCAAAGTACAGTAGACACACTCTGGCACAAACACACAGACACACAAAGACGACAGAGAAATGTGACAGAATTGGACGCATCTACTCCTCTGAAGACGCTAGAGACGGGACCGAGGGGGTGGGGGTGTGTGTGTGTGTGGGGGACGACAAAAAGAGGAGCGTTTCAAAAAAACACTTCTGAACGCCCAGATCAAAGGCAGCTGAGGAAAGAGAAAGTGTGTGTGCAGAGAGGAGGAAAAAAAAATGACAAAAAAAAAAAATCATAAAGAGTGAGTAAACAAGCCGGAATAGAGTGAGTGGTTGAGCGAAGCGGGGAAAGAGAGGTGTCATAGCATCTTAACCACGTCCACCAGGTGTCTTTTCCCGCCGCTCAGACGGGGCCAGGTTATCGCATGGCAGGATTGACTTTTCTCTTGGTGTTGCGGAAGGCCGGCAGGTGTTTGTGCGGCGCGAGGCGAGGCAGCTGCAGCAGAGTGAGGAGATAACAACCAGGAAAACAAGCCCCCCCCCCACACCCCACCCCTCCTCCTCCTCCACATCCTTGTCTTCTTTTCTTCTCTTTTGGTATTTTTTTCTCAGGTCGGCGACAAACAGACAAACCCACAAGGTCGCCTCTTTTCTTTTTCTCTCAGCAGAATGGAAGAAGCCATATATCTAACCCCCCCGGTGCTCTGTAGCCCTCTCCCCCAGGTGTTTGTGGGACCGACAAACTGGAAGTAGCAGTTTGACTTCTTTTGCACTGAACTAAACTTTTACCCCCTCTCATTACAGCAGGTCACAGTGACTGTGCCTGCTTGTGTGTGTGTGTGTGTGTGTGTGTGCTGAGCTCATAAGAAATGATAGTTTTTTTAAATCACTTGGCACTCATTTCAGAACCTTGATGTCATTTTTTCAAAACTCAAAACGGTCATCACTCGTTGGATCTTTAAAGAAAGCTTGCACTGGCACAATCATTGGTTCAAAAAAGTAATTTATTGTGAAATCCCATTGAAATGTTACTTTAGATCACGCACACATAAGCTACCCATAGTTTCACTGTGTCATTGTTCCTACACTCATGAAAAATTGTACAATACATCCCTGTAAAAAGCTGTACAGTAGGAGAGAGAATACTACAGACACATGTATTACAGTACAATCACAACATACGTACAATCGGAGCTAAATAATTAGCTAGGAAATAGAAAAGAAAAGACAGTACTGTAAAACACCAAGTGCAGTGCAGTACTGTCAATACTGCAAATAGTCTTACAGTAAAGGTGGAACACGGGACCATAGAAACAGTGTCTGATAAACAGTATGTTACAGTAAAGAATGATGATGAAATATTACATCCATACATAATGTAGTCTGATATTGTTTCTGTTTCCATCCATAAGAGTAATGCAACAATTACTCATCATTTTGAACAGTTGTATCCACTCATAGTTAGATCACTGTAATGACATGAATCTGAAATGTAATGTGGGAATTGCTTTTTGAAATAGTAGTACTTTGATTTGAAGTTGTGTCATACTGAAAAGGTGATTTTTGTTAAATGAACAAATGTGCATTTTGATAATAAGGTGTGAGTTTTCTGTCTGGAGTTTTGAAAAATGACATCAAGGTTCTGAAATTAGCGTCAAAAAGATTGTAAAAAAACGGAACATATACTTCCTTATTACGGATGTCATTTTCAGCATCATTTACTTTTTCATGAATTATATATTTCATACATTCTGTTTGGTCTTCAGAGCAATGATGCAATATTGATTTTCTTAATTTCCCTTTCTTGTGATTATGGGCAGCAATAAGTACAGAAATGCTAGCAGAATATTAGTGTTGAGAGGACACACTTTCCTCTTATGTATCAGCACGTGTGTGTGTGTGTGTGTGTGTGTGTGTGTGTGTGTGTGTGTGTGTGTCAAATCAATCAATAAAAAACAACTAGACTCAAGAGCTTTAAAAAAGACGTTCATAGTTCATGTCCCTTAAAGGGCGCTATATGTATTATATGTATTTTAAAATCAATGTAATATGAAAGCCACTAGAGTCAGAAGCTAAGTTATCTCAGCTGGGATTTGTAGTCATTCTAAATGCATTTAGCGACCGCCATGCTACAGCTTTAGCTAACGCTACACACTGTACTTCTCTAATTCACATTTTTCATTTATTTTTTTCATAATTTCAGTTCATTTTTTTGGCATACAGTATTCTGCTGATGCCTCATTTATGTCAACAAACTCCATTTTCAAGATGTGGGCAGATAACTCCTATGAATAAAATTGAATTGAAATAATAATAATAAAAGGTTATATTGCAAGTAGAGATAAAGAAATAGAGAATAAACTAAGCAACCGCCGGCCTTGGTCATCTTTACCTCTGATTTGGCTCCGTGGGTTGGCTAACTTGGTGTTTTTAGACCATTTTACTTCACAATTTTTATAGACTATATTTCAATAGGGTTTAAAAAAGGTTTTGTGTCCTAATAAAAGAAATCTCAACAGGTCACGCTCCAGTCTAAATGAATGTCTTTTGAGTTTTTAGGACAGAACAGACAAATACTGGAAGTCCCAGCAGACGTGACTTCATGCACTGCAGGTAAGATGAAAAACATACCCCCCCCCATTTGTGTTCAGACCGTGTTGCCGCTTTCCCCCCGTGAATATGCTCTGTACTCGCTGATAGAATTACGCCCAGATTCCACTTTTGATCACAGAGGGGAGGCAACAGTAACACATAATGAATACAGCCACCTAATAACCAGATGCTGGAAACACTCTTCACACAATCTAGCCGTTTTGCAATCAAATGGGAGTCTCTCGGGGGCAAATTCTCTTAATAGTGCAGGGATACAAATTGACCGCGCTAGAGGAACGGCAACTCATCAGACTTTAGCTTTCCGGGAACAACAGACAAAGCAGAAACAATCAGTAATATGCAGTAAGTGCACTGTTCCTGGAGTTTTTGGGTCTTTTCGGCTGACCTCAAACTACAAACTCCTACTTGTGAGACACAAACATGGCTGAACACGCATACCTGCAGCACGGCAGACTAACAGCTGTTCTCTTCTCTAGATGCGACGGCGGCGGCAACACAACACCCTGAAAGATCTCGTGCTTGCTTTGTTTCAGCGGATGATTTAAGGCAAATAAACAGTCACTCTTTCCTCATGCTTTAACGCAGGCAGTGCATTCTCTGAACGCCAATCCAAGATAATTGATATATCTTTCTCTTCTTTTTCCTTTTTTTCCCTCATAGCAAAGGCAGTTCAATTATTCAATCTCTTCACTGCTGAGAGAGAGAGAGATCCTATATGCCACAAAGCCTTAACGCACACTGTCACTGTTAATGGAAGGAGCAATCAAATATTTTACAGAAAACCAAATATGCAGATGTGTCGGCAGCAATTTAGCCAGACATATTTTCAAGCGAGAGATCCGAGGAAGGAGGGGAGGAGAGAGAGAGGGGAAAAAAGGAAATGATACCCGGGAAAAATTGAATGAGACATTTGATGAATATTGGCCCATTGTTCCCGGGAATGCGAGTCGCCCCCTACTTCAGGCCATCGGAAGAGGAAATAAGTCAAGCTCCTCTGAGTGCGGGGTGTGGCACGGCGGCATTAAGTGGCGTAATTAATAGTATTCTCACATATCTGGAGAAGTTATTAGGTTGCACGGGAGAGAAAGTCGCACCTAAAGAGGCTCTTGAATTGCACTCCAAGATTTGTCACTTCCAGCAGTCGTTTAATAGCTCATTTGAAGCTGTTGACCCCAGTTAACAGAACAAGCCCATTTAAGCTTTTAGTGAATTAGTTCAGATTTAAATGGGCTAAATGAATTCCCACTCTCCTGCACCCGCCCGCACACACACACACACACACACATGCATGCACACACGCATGCACGCACACAGACACACACACACAAATAAATACACAGGGCCTTTTGATCTCAAAACATCTCCAGTTAGCCTATTATTTGCAGTTTATCATTCAAAAAAAAGGAATAACGGCATTAAAAGTCATTACAGAACATTCTGACATTCTGAACATTCATTTTTCTTCATCAATTTTATCCACAAAAACTTTTCGCCCATATCCATTCCCTCATATCTACCTGCAGAACATTTAATGTACAGATAAAAGAAATAAAAGATATTCTTTGATAAGCCTCCATTGTAACCTGAAAATATCAGCAAATGTCACATGGTGGGGGAGGGGGGAGAGAGAGAAAGAATAACGCGATATAATACACTTGAGGAAATATTTGCCAATCTAAAAATTTCATATGGTAAATGTTAGCTGTGAAACAGTGGACTAGAATCCAATTAAAGAAACTCTCACAATGTTTTTGAGGATTTTCACAGGAATGCCAGCAACTGGAGATATCGGTGCATATATTAACTGCGGCCGACTTAATTACACCGGAGAAAAGCAAGAGGTAGAGAGAAAGGAACGAGATGTGGGCAAACATGCAGGAATGGAGGTATATATATATATATATATATATATATATATATATATATATATATATATATATATATATATATATATATATATATATATATTTTTTTACACCGATAACTCCAAAGATGAAAAAAAAAAGAAATCTGGAAGACACTCACCCTGCTTCAGGCTCCTCCATCTGTCTCTGCTACACACACACACACACACACACACACACACACACACACACACACACACAGTCACACTCACAGAACTGAACACACACTCTTCATTCGGCCAGGTTGAAGGGGTCTCCTTTCTTGGTTCTGGTCCTCCTAGCCTGAAAATGTTCTATTGGAAAAACTCTCTCTCACACACACACACACACACATATACACTCTTTTCTGCTGTCTTAACCAAAAGAAATATAAACAGACTTCCAATGTACCTCCTAAATTCCGCCTCAGAAGTTTGTATGCGACACAAAAAAAAAGCTGCATTTCCCCCCGTGTGAATCAATTTCTTTCTTTTCTTTGCTTCTTTTTTTCAGTGGTAGAGAAAGGGGGGGGGGGTTGTTTTATGCTTTGCACATAAATGTGATGCATAGACTCTTGCTTGCTCGTATCTGCCTGCATTGTATGTGGGCGGGTGTAAATCCTCATCTTCCTGTATATCCATTAGTAATGCAACACTCTAAAAATAAAGTGCGCCCCGGCGTATCAGTGCCTATGAACATGTTGCCTGTGTAATCACATTTTATATACTTCTTTTTTATCTGTTGATGGGAGAGAGAGAGAGAGAGAGAGAGGAGGGATGGAGGGGAGTTTTGCAGGTGTCTCGGTGGTGCTGCAGCTCTGCATGGGTGCATAGATGGCCGTGATAGGCCAATTGTGAACACCAGGGTCTTACCTTCTTACCCAAAACTAGTATTACACCTGCAAGATGGACTATATTGTGAAAGGTGAGATAAGTCCACCTTTTTTTTTTTTTGTACCCCCTTTCTCCTCCCTCCCTGCATCCTTTCCTCTACCTCTCTGCTGCACTGACACAAATCAGCATGCTTAGAATAAACTGCATAAGTTATCAGCTCCTTGGAAAGCAACGCATAAGGGGAGAGCAGCAGCAGAAAAAAAAGGAGGAGACAGAGAGAGGGGAGACTTCTATCACTTAATGAAAAATAGCTTCCCTTTTGGACAGAACTTCATAGGGCTGCAATCAAGCCCTGGCCCCCACTTCTTGACGTGCAATCCAGGCAAATCAAGTCAGCATCTATTAATAATATTTCCCTGGCTCCTTTCATTCCAGCGCGTGTCCTACCACTGTCAACGCTGTGATGGAGCACTGCCTTTATCTCCACCCTGGCCTGCTCTGTCACAGTGATAAACAATTCTAACAAGAATCAGAATAAAGATCTCCCCAGTAGACTCCCGGAGATAGAGGGGGCCCTTTTTTCTCATTTTCTAGACGGCAAAATTTAATCTAGTGCCTAGCCCCCCCTTCCAACCCTCCCACCACATCCACACACATATACCCCACCCAAATTCCCCATTTCTTTTCCCCTCCCTTGTTCCTCCTTTTTCCTTCCCTGCCGCCCTCCCCATCTTTTTTTCTCCTCTTCCTTCTTCCTACTCTTTTTTTTTTTTTTTTCCAAGCGTCATATTCAAAGAGATGCAAATTTTCTCCGAGCTGGGACCTGATGGAGTTTGAACGCGGAGTGAATGTCAGAGGGGGTGGAGGAGTGGAGTGGAGTGGAAGGAGCGAACATGCGTGCATGCGTGTGTGTGTGAATGTGTGTGTGTGTGGGGGGGTGTAACTCAATTACTCATTGGTCGATTAATCAGGATAAATTGTTAGGAAAAGGTGAGTCTTGTGTCCTAACATCTGAGGCAGGACACTGACTCGCTCACAGCGAGCATTACGTTACCATGGAAGTGAGTGCTCACTTCTTTTCTGCATATATAATATTTTCCCCACTGCTTCAACATGTAGACGGTGAAACAGGTGGAGGTGATGAAATCCTAAATGTTAAATTGTAAGCACAAATGTGAAAAGCAAAAGGCTCATCAAGTGAGTTTTTCTACTGTGTGTGTGTGTGTGTGTGTGTGTGTGTGTGTGTGTGTGTGTGTGTGTGTGTGTGTGTGTGTGTGTGTGTGTGTGTGTGTGTGAATACAGTATACTTACGGGGTCCCGACAGCTTTGTGGGGCCAAAATGCTGGAGCCCACAACTTTAAAGGGCTGTTTGAGGGTTAAGACGTGGATTAAGGACTAGGGTTAGGGTAAGGGGCTAGGGTGGGTGTGTGTGTGTGTGTGTGTGTGTGTGTGTGTTTCCTTAATAGGAAAAATGTCAACATTTGGTGCTTTCTCACTCCCCAATGTGAGTCGAGTGCACATTTGAGTCGTGCATGCGTCACTTGGCGACAAGTAGCCTCCAAGATGCTAATGAGAGACTTCTGTAATGTCAACACAGTACAAATGGACCTACTTAACCAAGTTAGTTCACTGCTAGCTTAGCTACAAGTTAGCATCAAACACAACAAAGGCTGTCAGTGGAATGGCGTTTTGAGCTAACGTTAGCGATCAAACAATCATAGATAGCCAACACATTTTTAAAATGAATTCCATCTTCTGTCATTGTTTGTATTGACAAAAGTTTATTATTTTATGGATTTCACAAATTTCAGTATGACACATTATGCTGCAAACCGTTTAAATCCGACTCACATCTCGCGGGGACCTGCTTGAAATGCGCGAGGATCTTTGACGATACCAAACCTGGCAACTTTACCGTACCTTGGCAACCTTACCATGATATAGTTTCAGCAAACAAATAGTCATTTTTATATGTTTTACACATAAAGAAGGTGCTAGGTGTATTTTTGATTTGACAGAGTAAAGCTAGCTTTACACGTGAACACATTTTCATTCAACTCAGTACTGAAGGAGTGCAGAGCTGAGCTAGGAGGAGTGGGCGCAGGATGAAGCTGGAGAGCGAGGAGACCTGGAGCATAGGTGGCAGGCAGAGAGGCCCTCTCTGGCTCATCACCTCAGACAGGAAGTGACAGCTGGGAATGGCCCGCAGTGGACGAGGCATTGATCAGACCGGCCGGTGTGAAAAGCAGCAGGTCAGCAGGATGAAGCCAAGCTGGTACTTATTTATTTCACGAATGCTATTTACAGCATTGTTTAACATGAAGTGAACATGAACTCCTCATATTATGAATATTTTGTCTCTATTTTCAGTGCACTCTCCACTGAAGACTTGGAATAGCAGCTGATAGCAGGGCTGTAGTCAAGTCCACCTTTGTTGAGTCCAAGACGAGTCCAAGACCAGGACTAGTGGCGACCGAGTCAATTGCTAATCCGAAGAAACCTCTTCTTACTGCTTACTTACAGTAACTGTTCATAATTTTTGCGACGTGAGAGACATTTTATCTTCATTTTCAGATGACCATTTTTGCTTTATTATTTGTAATAGTCAAAAACTGCAGAGTAACACACTATTGGATCCCATTAGGCCGTATTATTTACTTTAAGTATACAATGGAAATCATTCTAATCATTCATATCATTCTTTTTTTTTTTAAGATTAATTTGGGCTTTTTCAGCCTTTATTTTGATAGGACAGAAGAAGACATGAAAGGGGAGAGATGGGGGGGGAATGACATGCATCAAAGGGCTGCAGGTTGGAGTCTAACCCGGGTCCGCAGGAGTAACCCTCTATTGATGGGCGCCCCCTAAACCAACTGAGCTATCTGGGTGCCCAGAAATGAAACCATTCTTAACCTTCTGAGGTCTGAGGGCATCTTCTTAAATTCACCTTTGTGTATAAATGTGTTTCATATCAATGTTCTGTTATGGTTTTGGTGTTTTGTCTTATTTTGGTAGTCTGTTTTTCTGTTTTGTCTTTTGCTCCGTTTCCTGTTTTATTTTGACGGTCTGGTTTCTGTCTTGTCTTGTCTTGTTTTATTTCCTGTCTTTTGGTTCTCTTGTGGTTGCCCGATGTTTCCCACCTGTCTCCCAGCCCCTGTGAGGTTACCCTGTGTATTCAGTCTTTGTGTTCCTCTTGTCCTGTGTCAGATCATTGAGTTTTGTCTCCAGTTTGTATTGCTGTTTGTTAGTCCTGAAGAATCCAGAGTACAAAGAGCTCGCTGACATTACGTCTGTGGCCAAAATGAAACTGGTGGATGCCTGATGATGGAGGTATATGATGCAGCCAGGCCTATGCCAATGTTAATGCCCGTTCTAGATGGATTATGAATTAAACCAATACCTTGAACCTCAGGGAGTTACTTTACAACAAAAGCAGACAGTGCTAGACTTGGTCGAGACCAACTAGGATAATAGGCGAGTCCAATGGCCGAGTCCGGGCCAAGTCTGAGACCAACTACCAACAAGTCCAAGACATGGTCAAAACTCAAGTAGTAAGTGCAAGTACATGAGCTTCAAATAAGCAAAACTACAAAGAGCCATATGAAAGTGCAGCTTTAAGAATGTGCGGAAGAGAATGTCGGAAGAGAGCTATCGGGGGAAGATGCGTAGGCTTTTGGCCATCCTGATGTCAATAGAGAGCTCATTCCATCAGCAAACAGTCAGGTTTTTGTTGAGTCATTAGTTGTCCCTGGCTGTGAGGGGGCAGCTGGTTGGCTGATGCAGAGAGGAGTGGGCGGGCTGGGGTGTAGGTTCTTACCATGTCCTGGATGTAAGCTGGGGCTAATCCGTTTGCGGCCCTGTATGCAAGACAAGTCCGAAACAACAGAAAAGCGCCGTGAATCCGGACTGAAGTACTACAGCCCTGGCTGGCAGTGTCGCAGGCACACAGGACAGACTCTGGAAGTTTAAAAATGTACCCCATATCTCTCTACTTTCACTATCACAGCTGGGATGGCAGCAATGACCAAAGCATAGCTGGAAAAGCAAAGACATGTTGAGTTGTGGCAATCCAAGCCTGACAATGTTCATCTGCACTCAGGTGGTGACACGAGGTGAGCAGGACAACAACTCCCATTTCTACTGGCCTTGCTTACAGCGCATATAACTAAAGAAAGACTTCAGACTCAATATGTACAACGGCCGGAATATTGTTTCTAGGAATAACAAAAGTGCAATCCCGATTTTTTAATTTTTTTATCTCTGCTCCCCTGAGCTACCCATTTCTGTGTCAAACAAAGCATATAAATGAAAAAGATTTCCCAGAAATTCACACATCCAAAGTTAAGCTTTTCTTCTCATCTACATCCCAGCAGAAGGGCTTGAGCAGGACGTTATTGGCATTCATATTTAAAGGTCCCATGGCATGGAGATTTCACTTTATGAGGTTTTTTTTACCATTAAAATGCATTCTTCCAGCCTGCCTATGGCCCCCCAGTGGCTAGAAATGGTGATAGGTGTAAACCGAGCCCTGGGTATCCTGCTCTGCCTTTGAGAAAATGAAAGCTCAGATGGGCCGATGGGGAATCTTGCTCTTTATGAGGTCATAAGGGGAAAGGTTACCTTCCCTTTCTCTGCTTTGCCTGCAGAGAGAATTTGGCCCCCTCCATGAGAGAGAGACATCATGGCTTCTGGAGGTATTACATCAAGGCTCCCAGCCTCCAGCCTCCACCTTGCCCCCCCCCCTCCTCTTCAAAGACTATAGACACAGACATGGCACATACTAAGGAAAGCTCATTGTGGGACTGGCTCTAGTGACTGTAATTCTGCACCAAGGCTGAATTTTGGGAAAGAGACTTCAGATACAGTATTAGGGGACCACTAAGGTCTATATAAAGATACTTCAGATACAGTATTAGGGGACCACTAAGGCCTATATAAAAGAGACTTCAGATACAGTATTAGGGGACCACTAAGGCCTATATAAAAGAGACTTCAGATACAGTATTAGGGGACCACTAAGGTCTATATAAAGAGACTTCAGATACAGTATTAGGGGACCACTAAGGCCTATATTAAAGAGACTTCAGATACAGTATTAGGGGACCACTAAGGTCTATATAAAGAGACTTCAGATACAGTATTAGGGGACCACTAAGGTCTATATAAAAGAGACTTCAGATACAGTATTAGGGGACCACTAAGGTCTATATATAAAAGAGACTTCAGATACAGTATTAGGGGACCACTAAGGTCTATATAAAAGAGACTTCAGATACAGTATTAGGGGACCACTAAGGTCTATATATAAAAGAGACTTCAGATACAGTATTAGGGGACCACTAAGGTCTATATAAAAGAGACTTCAGATACAGTATTAGGGGACCACTAAGGTCTATATAAAAGAGACTTCAGATACAGTATTAGGGGACCACTAAGGTCTATATAAAAGAGACTTCAGATACAGTATTAGGGGACCACTAAGGTCTATATAAAAGAGACTTCAGATACAGTATTAGGGGACCACTAAGGTCTATATAAAAGAGACTACAGATACAGTATTAGGGGACCACTAAGGTCTATATGAAAGAGACTCCAGATACAGTATTAGGGACCACTAAGGTCTATATAAAAGCATCCAAAGAGCATTAATGTCATGGGACCTTTAAGGTTCATTATGATTGACAAAACTGCTACAGTTGCATGTAATAAGTGGATTTATAAGCATATGCATTTATAAGAATATGCATACTGAGGAAATTTGCAATGGTGATAATGTGCAGATAGGATTTGAACATTTCCAACTTTGGCATCTCCCAGATATAAAATAAACAAACCCATATAAACTGCACCAATCCCCACGCAGATTGACTGATTTTTTTAATAAACGCGAAAAGAAAAAAAAGTATATGAAGTGAATAAAAAAGATTAAAGCATCAGAATGATGTATATATGCCATAAATGGCACATTACAGACATCAATGGTTTGTAAAGCAGTTAATCAGTAACTACATTGTAAAAAACAAACCCTCTGAATCACTGGATATACTAAAGGGTAAGCTGTTCTTTCTTGTTGTTTTATCATTAACTGCTGTAAACTTCCGGTCTACTGTCCCTGCTCCGAATGCAGTTTTCCTTCTCTATGATGCCACATTGTGCTGTGCAGCCCATCATGAGGCAGCACCGAATAGGAAGAAAAAGAAGCGTGGTTAAGATGGATTACATGTGAACAGATCTGTGGCAGGCGGAGTTAAAGCCATGTGTGCCGGTGCAGGCGGGGAGAGAGTGGGGGAATGTCAGGAAGAATGGGACAGCCACAGAGGGAGGAGGGAGGAAAAAAGGACATGCGAGAGATGAGACTGCTGTGGGGGAGCAGTAAATAAAAAAGGGGACTGAGGGTGGAGAAGGAGGAGTCTGCAGTCAGGAGGAAAGGACTTGGGAGGGGGGCTGCCAACCTATCCCCCCCCCCCACACACACACACACACACACACACCTATCCCTTTCCCTGACAGCTTCACCCTCCGGATCAGTAGAGCTGGGGATCGTGCATCTAATCCGTTCCCTGATGCATTTTTAATTGTGTGGGAGAGCAGAGGAGGATGGGATAGGATGTGGTGGTGGGTGGGTGTGGGGGGGATCACCTCCCTGCTGTCATACATGTCAGTGAAGTTAGAATGGTGACAAATCAGCCCATACTGATGAGGTGCTCAGGGTGGAAGGGATGCAACACAATGACTTCTTCCTGTACTTTCTGATACAGAAGGAAGGTTCTGTGTAGCCTACGTGGTTTAGCCACATTTGACATCCTTTACGGACAGCACATTCTGTTGACCCGGGCACTATAGTGTAACAGAGAGGCACACACGGGGCAGTTATGTTATCAGAGGTCTATATCCTCGACCTTTCACTTCCGGGATTGCTCCGGTGCTCCAGGAAATTCTGCCAGATGCACGTAGTTTGGCCGATGCCCGTTACCTTCCTCTTTCTTTGTGTTGCTGTTCTATCCTCTGCAGAGATGGCAAAGGTACTCCCTTCCAGTACTCAAGTAGAAGAACAGATACTTGTGTTAAAGAATACTCTGGTAAAAGTAGAGGTACTGATTTAACTTCTTTACTCAAGTAAAAGTAACAAAGTACAGGCTTGGCAATTTAGTATAAAAGTAAAAGTAGCCTTGCAAATGACAAGCATTTTTCATGGACCACTCACACTGAGAAACTTTAGTGGACATAGAGAAAAGGCTCTTTATATGCCATTACCTACAGTACATTTTAAATGGTCTGCCAAGAGGCCTAAAACTTCCCACATATGATTATTGGGACAGAAATTGGGACTCCAGGTTTATCAGATTCAGACTGAGCAGCAAGATATGAATTCAGTTGTGATCCTGTGAGAATTCAAAGATCCACTTTCTCTTTTTTAATCTTCCTCTTAACATTTATTTGTTAAAGGAATATACATATCTGAGCTTACACATACAGTACGTATGTGTAAGCTCAGATATGGCTTCTGGAAAGAAAATAAAGGATAAAATATGAATTGCTAAACAGG
This sequence comes from Percina caprodes, assembly GCA_013375575.1. Taxonomy (NCBI): domain Eukaryota; kingdom Metazoa; phylum Chordata; class Actinopteri; order Perciformes; family Percidae; genus Percina; species Percina caprodes. Next base: position 983,077 of record JABXJD010000117.1, read on the forward strand.
CATTAATGAAGAAGTTCCCCAGCACATTGGCCAGGAGTCATTCTTGATACTACTATCTCAAACATTTCTCCTCCAGACAGCTAGTCTCTTTTTCTTTTCTCACTTTGTTCTCTGTGTGGCGTGTGCCCCGCGGTGTGAGGCGCATGTCCGCGCTTTTCTTCGACATGCACCTGATAGACAACCTTTTGTACAAAACTAATACTGTATCTGAAGTCTCTGTTATATAGACCTTAGTGGTCCCCTAATACTGTATCTGAAGTCTCTTTATATAGACCTTAGTGGTCCCCTAATACTGTATCTGAAGTCTCTTTATATAGACCTTAGTGGTCCCCTAATACTGTATCTGAAGTCTCTTTATATAGACCTTAGTGGTCCCCTAATACTGTATCTGAAGTCTCTTTATATAGACCTTAGTGGTCCCCTAATACTGTATCTGAAGTCTCTGTTATATAGACCTTAGTGGTCCCCTAATACTGTATCTGAAGTCTCTTTTATATAGACCTTAGTGGTCCCCTAATACTGTATCTGAACTCATATTAACGTTAAAAAACCTCATAAAATGACATTTTCATGCCATGGGACCTTTAAAAGAAAGTGGGATGAAAAGAAACATGTCTTCAAACCCCTGAGTTACCCAAACTTTTGTTGCTGCTTTCAATCATAGATAAAAGGCAGACTTCCAGGTTCAACATTCTCAAACACCGTACTGAAATAAACATCGCTGGACACATGGCATCCACACAGGTTTTTTTGTACAATGAAGGATACCAACATTTCAGGTGTGCCCAATTTTAGTTGTTATGTGATAATCTGCATAAACTGCTGGATGGTTATAACCTAGTCTAAAATTCTGATTGCTAATGTTTTCAAAGACAGAAAATATCCCCCGGACATTACAACAGGACATAAAATATAAGAGCCTGGAAGCCATCTGGGGCCACTTTCCTAGCCTTTTAGGTAGCGAAATTACAACCATAAATATCAACAATACAGAGGGAAAAAGCTCAGTTTCTGTGAGTTTGCATAAAAGCTTGGTAACATGAATTCCCTGACTCTGAAAAGACAAATAGGCAATCCACACTTAAGTGAAAAAGACACCGTATTCCTCACAAAAGGCAGGAAAAAAACATATGAAGGCAATTGCACACTCTTTGAAAAGACATCCAGTCTAAGTGGCTCTTTCCTTTCCTCCATGCACCGAGTTGAATGGAAGAACAAATTGTGAACTTAGACAATAGTTTACAGCGTGGTCATTCATCGATCAGATTCTCTAAGAACCTGCCTGCACAGAAGGAGAAAAATACTTCTCCAAGGTGGAGTGCTGTTGCAGGTAGTGTCAACCACCAGTGCAGGAGAGAGAAGAAACTCTTGCTTGATATGAACTTCCTGAACACAAGCTGAGACACCTGCTTCCTTATCTTTGTCATGGTTTGAGGGCTGTGGGAGATGGAGATTTCACCGTCTCTACTTCCTGTATAGCTTGAAAGACTTTTTTCTTGTACATTTAAGTGCATAGTACAATGCCCCTAAATATTTAATATTTCACATATATCATAATATACTAAATGATCTAACTACATCTTCATATGATCTACTGATCCACTGTGTTCCTGCATCGGGGAAAAAGGCATACTTCCCCAACCAGAATGCCCTTGTCTGTGTGACCTATTTCATTAGTTCACTCTAGTTAAAGTTTCCACTCTGCAAATTACTGATCAACTTTCAAAACTTTGAGCCTGATCTGCAACGAGGCAATTTACGGAAGTATCCATAAACGGAGCCAAAGCGGATTTGCAGAAAGATACGTGCTTCATTCCACGATGCCAAGCCACCAAATAGGTAAACAAGGGTGTGTGTGTGTGTGTGTGTGTGTGTGTGTGTGTGTGTGTGTGTCTGCGTGCATGTTGGAAATAACACCTTGGGAATGGTCTGCGGTTCAACGTTTCCTCATGAAATATGATTTCATAAATCCTTCCAAAAAATTATAATAACCCAGATAAGCTCGGGGCTTAAGTGATCCGCAGAATCAGTGGTTTGAGAGTTTAACATCAGTACCTCTGGAGGTAATTCTGATGCAAATGTGTGTGCAGATAAATGCGTTTGGTTGGTGAATGAGGTCCAGGTGGGAGTGTGCTTTATATGTTTCAGAGAGTGAAAGGAAGGTAGAAGAAAAAAGATGCAACAAATCCTAAACCAAATGCCGATGGCAGCTGTGCTGACTCGCCTCTTAGCGCATTGTGACGGGCTTTGCTGTATTTCATGTGGGTATCATCCCTGGTCCTCATCCCTCTCTCCCTCCCTTCTTACCTCTCTGTCACCCATTCACTCACCTCCTCTATCAGTTAGCTCATGAACCAGCCGCTATATCCACGCAGTGATTAGCCCTGCTTCTCCTCATCTTTCACTCAAATGACTTTTCTTTGACCATTTCCACTGTAGGACGGGTGCTACGCAGCAAAGAGGGAGTAGAAAAACGAGAAAGAAAGCACACAAACATGTGTTGCGTGAAGTCAAAGTGTATTAAAGGATTACTTTGACATTTTGAATTTTAGTCCGTTATTTTGTCTGGTAACACTTGGAGATGATTAGCTTATTTATTTGGCTCCAGCCACAAGCTAATATTTTACTTTATTGTAGTGCACACCAGGGCTGATCAAATTCAATAGCAAGTGGGCTTAGAGGGAATGTCACTGGGGGCGTGGGCCAAACAGAATACTGTCAAATAATGGCTACAGATAACTTACAGTATGAATGTATACTGTAAGCGTTATTTGTCACTGATAGATATATTACTACATGAAATAAACTAGTCAAGCACAAACCTTTTTTCCCGTTTTATTAGTATCATTCTAACCAATTATTTCACAGCAGCCAGTCCATTCCTAAAAAGTAAAGCTGGTAGGAATGAGGTGTTTTCTTCTGACAGGTCCATATCCATATAACAAGATGTAAAAATCTTAAAAACAGGTCCGTATCCACATAATAAATGCAAGATGAACATAATGTACAGTAACATCGTCATCAGAAAACAATAAGTGGGCCTATTCATGATACTATTAAAGTTACAGTTAAAGTAGACATTAGGGCCCATTAGCAGTCCATATATAGTAAGTTAAAGTCTGAGACACTCTGTAGGAGCGCCTGTCTCTTTAAGCCCCCGAAACAGCCCAGTCGGCTCTGATTGGTCGGTGATTCCGGCTCTCCGGAGTCATCAGGCCTCCAGGAAGTGCACGAGGCTTTGAAGCGTATTTAACTCCTGTGTGCTTCTGCTTTTCCCATAGACTTCCATGGTGAAAGAGAGGAAAAATATTTTTTTACGTCAAATTATTCTTCCCATAATTGCTAGGGTTCACAAAGTTTGTGAATAACTATTGTAACGCCATCTTAATATGATTAGTACATGGTCAAAGATTGAACAGAACAACAGCATTCTTTGTATATCACATTGCACACTTTCTGCTTTTTTTGCACTTCTGGTTAGACGCAAACTACATTCCATTGTCTTTGTACTCTGCACAATGACAAGAAAGTTGAACCTAATCTAAAAAAAAAAGAAAGTCTTATTGGACAACAGAAACTAAAAAAGATCCCCTTTTAGCCATGTTCAATGGAATGTAACTGGAGCACTTAATAAATGGAGAGCTGGAAGTTGGTGTATCATGGGCTTTCAGATCTGATCATAGAGTCGTGTGTGTGTGTGTGTGTGTAGTGTTAATTACCAGCACATTACACAGACCCTAATTCCTTTCAAATGAACTCCCCAATACTCCCTTCCTTTAAATCTGGGACTCTAATGAATGGTGAAATTGAAAATCCCCATATTGATGTCATCTTTTGCCAATGTGATACACTGATAATTTTTTCTACCTATTATTAACCGTGCTGTTCCTTTAAAACGGAAATAGCCCCCTGCTGTTTGAGTTTCTCTCAAAGGCCATCACTAGCCAGTTTAAGCACATACTAATAATTGCCTTGACAAACCCCGGACTTTGGTATCAATTAGCACCTGAATAGGGGACTTAATGGGAGCTGTTAGTCCGCCAGCAGATTGTAAGTGCTGCAGAAAACTCAACACGGTTCCTACAGTAAGTGCCTGGCCGGCTACATTTTTTTTCACCAATCTGCTAGACAGAAGGCTTTTATTTCATTTCTGTCCGCTTTTGACCAGCTAATGGAGCCGCCTGGCATGAGCCATCACTCAACTTGAACAGGAAATTAAAACACCAAATAATAATTCAGATGTGTGTTATTGTCAGATATCATTTAAACAGGGGTAAACCTTTTTTTGGAGCATATCTGCATAGGAACATTGACCGTGTAACCAAGGGTATCCATTTCATATTAACATTGTGGAGGTCTGTGGGTTCTACCCCTGTCACACTTCAACTCCTGCATTCGGTTGAATTTGTTTGCATCAATTCATTTATTTATGTAAAGGAAAGCAAGATTCAGACAGCATATGACAATTTAAAATAAATCCAAAATGGAATATAATGCAGTAGGACATTCTGGCAGGCTATTGCCGTGTTATAAGAGATGCGTAGCCCATTTAAATAAACACACGTGGGATATTTTAACAAATGCATTTATTGATCGATTGACTGCGAATCATCACAAAACACAAACAAATACAAGTACACGAATTGAGAGAGTTGTCACAGCAATAAAATCATTTAATGGCTGCAAATGGGATCTGCATTCAGCAACAATACACATCCAGCGCAAGCTAGCTAGGCAAGCTGACGTTAACAGGGTAACGTTAAAGCTATTGTCTCCCCCATGAGGAATTCTAAGTAATGACAACAACACTGTCAGCGCATCCACATGATACAAGCCTCCCATCACACACATGGACATTCTCTATTACTAAATCTGAGGACTATGGTTACCTGGTCCTCAGATCTCTGCAGGGTAAATCCAGACAGCTAGCTAGACTATCTGTCCAATCTGAGGACTATGGTTACCTGGTCCTCAGATCTCTGCAGGGTAAATCCAGACAGCTAACTAGACTATCTGTCCAATCAGAGTTTTCTGTTGCACGACTAACCCAGCGCTGTGTGTGGCAACCCGAGACTGGTTTGGACCCAGTTATGTTAAATAAGTCATGTTCAAAAAAGGTCTAAAGTATGGAGAAAAATAAATGTGAGTACACTGAAATATGTCAAAGAGTCAGTTATACAGGAGCATAAGCCCATACTTTATACTCTTTATTGATCCCCTATGGGGAAATAGTTGTTGACTCCTGCTTGTAATGGACACAGATATGAGCAGAGCACATAGGCCCGCATGAGAAGATTCCGAGCAGCGGTGGCATCTCTTCCCAGCCTTCATGTGAGCGCTCCAAAGGGAACGTGTCCTAGCCTGAGGGATGAGGAATGGCCTTAATGAAGTCGGACAAGCTGGAATACATGCATAAGAAAGATTTTAAATATTGATATGATGTCACTACGCAGCTGCATACACGGGTTACAGTGGATCAGTTAGCTCGTGATGGCCCCCGTCTAATACGGCAGCACAAGGGGGATGATTAGGCTCATCAGAGGAGATTGTGTATTCTATGGGAGGTGCAAACACAACACAAGCCACAAGCACCATTTGAATCAAGGGGCCTCCTGTCTTTCTGTGCAGCTCCAATGGACTGCTGTGCTATCAATTTATTTTTAGACTGTAAATTATTCACAGGCTCATGTAATTAACAGCTGGTGAATTTATATCATACAGCTATGCAAAGTATTAATGGGCTTTTATTAAAGGGCTTCATCAAGGTACAGGAGGCATTTCAGGGGCCTGGAATAAATGGTGCCGTAATTGTTCCAAAAAGAAGTGTGTGACGGGGTGAATGGATGGGATCAATTTGGAGAATTATTCCTTTCAAGCCAGAGCTGGTAGCATAGGATTCTCGATTAGCATAACAAATGTGAAGAAAAAAATAAAAATCAGAAATGGACTGAAATGTGACACATGAAAGGCATCACAAGTCCCACAACAGGCCAGCAGAAGAGACAAAGTGGATCAGAGATTGCGGGCAAGTAAGGAGAGGCTAGAGGGTTGAAAAGAGACGCGTGTTCAACATCCCATAAACATGAGGAACATACAAGTTTCCATGCTGCACAGCGTTTACTTTGAGCCCTCGCAGTTAAAACAAATCCTGAGGTCAAACTTCAGGGCCGTTTGCTCAGGCGCGGGTCAGTGTTAAATTATTCAGCCAGCCCGGGACTGCGGAGGCGGACCAGATCAAGCAAGTCGAGTGATGCCAGTAAGACCCAGCGGAATCCAAAAGACTGTAAACACCATCCATTTTCAAACCCCCGACACTTGTTTATTTAAACACCAGCGACCAGCATACATGTTGCAGAAAAAAAACTAAAAATAACATATTTCTCACACTACATCTCGACATGAGGGCAAATGAAAGGGAAATGCCCAGAGTCTGGCCTGAACTTTGATCTCACTGATCAGTTAGTCAGTTTGAATTTGATGGTATTTACTGTGTTTCTATGTGGTTTTTATGTTTCGGGATTTCCAGGGTTGTTGACATGGGTGACCTCACCGATGCTACGTCCATTTTTTAAATACAGTCTATGCTTCCAATTGATCAATTAGGATTTTCTTCCCGTGACAACGTATGTTACGAGATGTTGACAACATTTTACAGGTTCAGGGAGCCAATCCAGGGCTGTGATACGTGGTCCTAGAGATCTACATGCATGCTCTGCTACGCCACGCTACACCCTGTAACGCCCTGCGGCGCCCTGCTATGACATGAACTACTACAACTACCATTTGTAGTCACTGTTCTATTACCTTTATTGTGACTGTTATTGTCACTGTGCATCACTGTCACTTCTTTTCTTGAGATCTCCAGTCAGTGGTAGTGTCACATTCCTCCTCCAAAGGTTTCCATTCTCCAATCTTTAGTCGTGAGACTCCTGGGTGTCAGGGAAGGCTGAGATCATTACATGCATGGAGAACAGGATGAATATTGTCATACATACAGAGCACATGTATGTTCAGTGCTTATGGGATATCACATAGAGCCCATTTCAGTTCCTGGCTCCCATGGCTGCTCGCCTCCTAGGCCGCCCGGCGCACCAGTCCGCCTTATTAATCCCAACCAAGGAGTTCATTTCAGTCAGTGCATCTCCCTCTGCTTTTCCTTTACACTGCCATCGCCCCTCCCTCTCCATTCCCAGGCATAGACAGGGTTAACATGCTAATTCCATTTTATGAGCTCTGACGGAGCCCACTCTCCAACACTTACATCTGTTCAACAATTATTAGACCTTTTTTTTTCTATAAAAAATTCAACACCCCCGAGTGTCACACGGGCAAAACCTGAAAATGTATGCAGTGAATAGAATGGTTAATTTCTCAAAGGGAAAAAAAGGAATGGGCTAAAACCGAGATTTGCTTTGAGATTCTGCATTTAAATAAGCCATATGTGGATTGGCCAGGCTTGGCCTGGTAAAGCGCTGGACAGAAAAATCCATTTGTACCCACAGAAGAAAAAAAATCTTCACATGCTGAAGAGCATACTGAAATCCTGATTAATGCGTGGAACAATAATTGTTGACATTAAACTTACACCAATATTAACTAGGAAGACAAACAAAAACAGGACCCTAATAAGTGGATAAGTATTTTTATTTTGTCAATCATTTTATCATTGGTAGTAGAATCCCCCAAAAATAATGACAATGTGTCATTTTGACGTGCAATTTCAGTATGTGTAAAATGAAAAAATATCATTCATTCATGCGTTAAACCTAATTCAATAAATGAAAAAATTCAATCAAATATTCAATAAAGATACATGTTATTCTTGTTGTGAGTATCACGAGAGCAAAGCAAGAAGAAGCTAAAGAAATAATAATATTAGTAATAACAAAATCTTGTGTGGACTATGGCGATGCGAGGCTACTATCCCGTCCGCAAACGTCACCGTTGGCAACAACGAAGCGATTGTCTATATTGGTTCTGTCTGGTCCGAGCATTTCAAAGAGTATATTATATATATATATTGGTATATATATTTTATACCATTTTTCAAAGCGCTATACACATTAAGATACAGATTCAAGGAAAAAAAACATCCGATCAGAAACGATAATGACAAAATAAAGATAATATAATACAAGTTTATTACTCAGAATGATAAAATATAGATAAAGCCCTAAAATATGTTGAACATTGTAGTGATGTAGTAAAGTAGTCGTGTTTTATTGGGACTACCTCATGTTTACACTATTGTGGTGAAATAAAGCGTGAATAAAAGCCCGCGAGACGCGAGCCTGCAGACATTTGCATAGATTAAAATGAGAGAGGGTGACACGTGCACGTAAGAAACATCATCAGTGTTGCTGTGTGTTTGCTGGCTGTGTGAACAGACAATGATTTGCTTACACCTCGTGTCAAAATATGTAATCAGCCAAATTACATGGCAGCAACTCAATGTATTTAGCCATGTAGACATCATGCATTTACAATAAAACCTGGATCGGCTACTTCCGGTTTAGCACTTTGCTAACTGAAATAGGGTTTTAATGATTTAATCCTTTACTAACTTTTCAAGTGTCATCAAACCGCGTAGATCAAATTCCGAGAGTGAAACGAGTCATGTTGCATGGGGTCTCGAAAAGAATTATCCACTGATTTACAGGCATCTCTTTGTAATCTATGGGGATAAGTATTTTTGGGCCAGAGGGCATGACGTGATGGACATAAAAGTTGTAATTCCACAATTTGGCCTCCGTGTTCAATTTTCTGGAGGCCTGGTAGACATGGTCAAGGAGATCTGCTGTTCAAACCAAGCACCAGAATGGGGAAGAAAGGTAATTCGTGATTGTTGGTTTGAGTATTTCAGAAACTGCTACTACCTTTTCACGCACAACCATCTCCAAGAGAAAACATCCAGGGAGCTGTAGTTCTCTGGGTGAAATGCCTTGTTGATGGCAGAGGTCAGACTGGTGCCACAGTAACCACTTGTTCCACCTGAGGTATGCAGAAGAGCATCTCTGAACACATGGAACTTGATGGTCTACAGCAGCTGAATCCAACCCTCCGGTCACCGAGGTTGTCATTGGCAACGGCTCTCCAAAACTGCACAATATAAGATTGGAAAAACGTTGCCTGGTCTGATGAGTCTCGATTTCGTTTGTAGTGCAGTACTTGTAAAAAATAACACAACAATAACAATACATATGTAAGCTAGTCAAAACTGTATTCAGTTCAAGTCAGCACGCCTACGGTAGGAAGTATTATTAAATGCCGAGAATCCGTAGGGAGGTTGGTCGGGGGGGTGGATGGGTCAAACAACACAGGACTTTCACCCTGGAGACCGGGGATCATGTTGTAGTTTGACATGTTAATATATTAATGCTCAGACTGTGTGGTTCTTTCCCTTTCTTTCTACTTTTGGTATTTCATTTCATGGGACGTACTTTCCAAAGACAGTAGGAAAGCAATTCTCTAGTTGTTAAATCCAAGATTTACACATTTGAAAAAGGCATTGTGTTGTTAATCAAGTTTCATTCTGTATCTAGGTAACGCATTTCTAAATGACAAGTGCTAACCAGCAGCTGTCCAGCCTTTCATCTGCAGAGAGATAAGACATGTTGAAGCCAGAGTTTCATCACTTTTCACCAAAGCCTTGGTAGCCCTGCCTGAGCGGCCTTATTAACATGCACCACCATGTGAAAAATGTGTGAAATAATGTAAAATAAAATGTAAAGGCAATCCCCCGCCTAATGCAATTGCTGGGCCTTAATTGATGAATCTACTTTGTCATGTCCATGCAGGGAGACTGGCAGAGGAGCCGCCATGACAGATATCTTTAATAAAGTTGCTCTTCACATGTCAGGATATATGATCATAATTGCCTGCTCGCGAATCATTTTCAAATCAGTATCTCCTTCCCTAAGACAGGACAAAGTGAAGACCTCCAGTGTGCAGCTGGACAAGGAGAAATGGCCGGATAACACATTTAAGCTTTAATCAATTAAATTCTAAATTAGACATGATAGAGTCCTAATTACACCGAACCGAAATAGAGATAATCAAATGGTTACTTATTAGCCACGCTAAGCCCCGGATAAGTATACATTTATAGAAACCGTCGTACATTTCCAAATGTAATTAAATTATAGTCCCACCAGTGCTCTACCATCAGTATCAATGGATGGCACACCTTATGGCATGTGGGAACCTATGTGGGGGGATAATGATAGTGGTGAGGAAGGGGATGATGAATATCTGCCCAAGGCCTAATGGGGGCTTTATTCAGATGAGGGCCAGGGAACCGGACGGCCACCTTGTGCCGTTCATCCCCCAAAGGAAAGTATAATCCCCCGAATCCCTTCGACCCCCCTGCACCCCACTTCCACACATACCACCTACCTCCTCAACCTGACAGGCTGGAGGGATGACCCTGAGAATCACATTATGTATATTTCTTTAGCGGTCGTCGCACATTTGCATGTAGAAGACAGTTAAAATAAGGCCATAAATCAGCGGGCAAACATATAAATGGATTTGCGGTGAGATTGAAACCCCCGGCGAGTCTCCTGAGCAAATATTTCAAGCCTTCGCCTTTGCCGTCGTCGGGCTCAGAGATATCGGCTGTCATTAACTAGCCCGGGCCTCTCTGACCACTCGGCTTGTATATTCGCTTCATTACACGACTGGGGGGACGACTGCATGACTGGCTGCCCCTAATAAATCTACCTGCACATTCTGATACGTGCTTTGTTATCAGGGAGAGCTCTAAAACCGGGCTGCATCTTATTTCTTCAATAGGTTGTTTGTCTAATGTGAGGGAAGCAACATTGTTGCCTGAAACCCTGTATTTGGTCTGATATAATGCAGTAGGAGATGTACTGGGCAGTTTAATGTATGCTCACTGTATATTTATCATCATCAGGAAATAACAGCAGGGCTTCACCACAGAAATGTACAATCCCAATACAACCGCAGTCACAGTGTTGCAGACTTAACATGAAGAATGGAGCACCGACTGTCCAAATCCACGTCAAGTCAAGCATATTGTCTGCTTACTTTTTGTGGACTTGCATGTGTTCTGGTGCAGAGTCACACACAATGGATGCAGTAAGTGTACCTGTTTCCTTTTAGGAACTAATTTCTAGGTCCCTTGGTTACAGCAGAGGGGAAATCTTAATGAGCTGCTATTCCATTCCAATGAAGGATTTTCCCCTCCGTGACCTCTCTATCACCAGTACTCGGTGGTGTCGCTCAAAAAAACCACAACTTGACTTCGGTTCCGGTTCCTGAATGACACTTTTGTCAGTACCAATTGTATGAAATCCATCTTAAAAAAAAATAATTACAACATTACACATAACGGCAAAAATCATATTTTGTTTCAGCCTCTCAAAATACAACGCGCTCACACACACACACACACACACACACACACACACACACACACGACATGTAGACAGCCAATCACCAGCATTATTAGAGCTTAGAAGCATGCTGCATGCTCATTGGCTAACTGACACTGATGAGATTTACTCTGAAGGGATTGAAATTTGGTTTTGAATGAAAAGGCATTTTTATTTAATTGATACCATGTCCATTACTCACCCAGGAGGCAGTGCAGGATCTGGGTCCAGGCTCTTGTGGTCTCGCGCCTAGACTGCAACCCGCTCCCGGCTGGTGTTCCTCCATGCGCCACCCGACCCATGCGGCTCAATGGGAGCAAATTAACAACGGGCCAAAGAAAAAAGAAAGGAAATTTCTCCACACACTCGTCAACTCTGCCGTGGCTTATTTGGTCGCTCGACGTTTTGGTCACAAGGATCTTTCTCGAGCGACAAACTAAGACAAGCGTGTGCAGGATTTTCCTTCCATTTTTCTTTGGAAATGGATCTTCGGGGGAATAATAATTTAATAATAAAAGGAGACAAAGCAAGTGGTGTGCTTTCGCCTCATGTTGACGTTAGTGTGGCCATGTGATTTAATTATGTGATATGTTTCAGTTCATTTCGACGGATGATACCGTAAATGGGTTTGCGCTAACCCTTTCTTTGGAACATTCAACTTAACAGCTAGACAAAAACAAATCTCACATAACATTTGAACGCAGTGTCAGCTACTGTATCAGCAGCTGCAGTGTCAAACCGTCAAAAACCCATGTCTGTCGAACACTTGTAGGAGCATTAACAGGGCTTGATGTTCTCCCCATCACACAGATGCCTCTTTGTCACCATACAGCCGTCCAACATGTCACAGCGGTCCAGCACAGACTACTCAAGTCATTGCAGAGCATCATCCAGCGAGGCCCAGATGTTCTCTAGCAGCTGACTGAGGGAAAGCATGGCATGTCCAGTCAGAGAGGCAGCATCTTCCACGTTGGCCAACACCTGCCTTTACAGCTGCTCCGCCTCTGGTTCCATCTCGCTGCATCCACACAGCTACGGCAAAGGAGGAAAACATCTTGATGGACGTTGTTGGAAGCCAACCTCCACCAGTGAAGTTGTCAGGCTCACATATGGCTCTGGCAGGAGACGAGGAGAAGACTTGTACGTGGGGAAGCTGCTGGGGTGCTTTTAGAGCCTGACAGCAATTGTGGAGGTGGCTGCTGTTGACAAATGGATGTCTACACTTGGCGAGGACTCATCCGACTGTTGATGGTTTCTAAATATGGTCAAGTCTGCGTTTGGAACTGGAAGAGGGTGATTGCACACTCATTTACTGGCTACTCACTTCTCTGTTTGATTTCACAATTGAGCTGTAAACAACATCTTGGCTTTTGTTTGTGTGATCTGATTCATGTACTTTCATGGTGATGCACAGTCTAATTGGAAAGATTTGATCTAAAAACTACCATATACAATGTGTGGTCACTGAGTTGTTTCATGACACGAGTTAAGCCAAAGTTCTCCTCAAAAATTGTCAAACGGAGGGTGTAAAGGATCTTAACTGCATGGATAGCAGAATGAGAACTGCCCAATGTGGGAGAAAGAAGTGCCTCCAATAGTGTCAATTAGCACACTGTAAAGTCCCAGATTTTTGGGCTGGCTTTTTGAGGGGATTGTGTCTAACTGTTTAGGCAATGTGCAAATGCCTGGGTAGTGCCTGAAACATTTCATCACGCTCAAGTAATCTACTTTCACACACACTTTGGGCGCGTGTGGTACACCATAAACAGAATATCAAGTCCCCAGGAATCTCTGCAAAGAGTGTGTTGTTTTAAACACTTTTTGAAAAAATCTATTAACACATAGTTAACACTATAGTTACAAATATGTTTATGGAGCTTAAAACGCAGGTTAGAACGTTATTCAAAAGATAGTAAAAAGAGGATAGGTAAAGCAAAAATAAACCACTATGAAAACAGTGCAGAGACACAAGAATAAAGACCAAAAACAAATATAGTAATAAAACTGGAAAACAATACAACGAGGACAGAGAAAGACGTGATCAACTCCATCTGCTGATTAAGGCCATGCGATTCTTCAGGGGAAGGAATCTAGTAAAGCTATGTATACATACAGGAATATATACATATTGCAGAAAATATATGTATGCACTCATTATCTATCTAGCTCCCTAGTCAGGGAGGCATTACAGAGTTTAAGGGCCCTATTTTAACTATTTTAGCGCCTGGCGCCTGCAACAATCAACAGAATTCTAACATTTGTCTTTTTGTCATGGGCTGGTTCCAGCTACTGAAATGTCAGGATAACTGCTTTTGGTTTTCATTTTAGATGTTTTAATTAACCTTATGTTAAGCGGGAATATTCCCTTTTGAGATTCAGAATCTCTTTTACAAGGGAGTTCCACATAAACAGACAAACAGCAGAAAGATTTTAAATAAGTAACACTCATGATAGTAAACTGAATAGCATTAGGTTCTGGAATTGCCTCAAGACATATAGTGGTGGATTGAGGGGGTGGCAGTGGCTCAGTCCGTAGGGAGTTGAGTTTGTAACCATGGTCGCTGGTTCAAGTCCCTGTACGGACCAAAGTACGGTAGTGGACTGGAAATTGGAAAAGGTACCAGTTCCCCTCCGCCTCCTGGGCACTGTGTGCTCTTGAGCATTGCATTGCATCAGATTGTTAAGATGTACCTAATAAAGTGGCCACTGACAGCATATAGACATAAAAAATACACATACTGCATGCATACAGTATATACTGTGCGTATATAGACACATACATAGGCATACATACCACGCTGCTACTTAAACCTCTCAAAACCATGTTGGTTTGTAGACCGAAACATGCCTCTTTGGTAATACACACACACACACACACACACACACACACACACACGCGCGCGCTCGCAACAAAGTGAGGCTGCTTCTCTCAGCTCACGACTTCCTGTTTACTGTGTGTGGCAGCTTGTCAGATGAGCAAAATAAATGAAAACACGTTACATTTTAATTAATATCAAAACGAAGGAGAGGCGACACCTAATCGCCATGTAAACACAGAGACGCCGCTTCCAGCTCTTCTCATAATTTATGGGAGTGGACACATCCTCGTCACATTACATTAGAGAGCGGGGGCGTGTCGAGGTCAGCACGGAGATCCTGCAGCATGTCACACACCACTGCCATCCTGACCCACATGCCTCAGAGCAACAACGTCACACATGCCAGTCTGGGCTTTGGAACGGTCTCAGCCACCTAGAGTGGATGTCTGTGATAAGGTGTCACATATGACATCATAAACCAATGACCAAATAAAGCTGAAGAAAGAAAACAAGTGCAGATGAACACGCAAAGATGTTCTGTAGGCAGCACAAACTGAAGGACACAGTGCAAGAGTTAAAAAATGTTTGAACATGAATGAGAAATTCATGTCATGATGCTTGTAATAATATTTAATAATATATACACACATCTACTACCTAAGTGTGTGATATGCTTAGGGCTCATTGTCTCATTTATTCTCTTCTATTGTATTAAGAACATCCTATTTATTATAAAACGCAGGGAACTGCTTCTTTAGAAAATGGAATTCAATTGCATTTAGGGTCAAATTACAGCAGGACCCTGACCCTAGTCCATTAGCCTGGTCCTACCAGACTCTGGTCCATTAGCCCAGTCCTACCAGACACTGGTCCATTAGCCCGGTCCTACCAGACTCTGGTCCATCAGCCTGGTCCTACCAGACACTGGTACATTAGCCTGGTCCTACCAGACTCTGGTCCATTAGCCTGGTCCTACCAGACACTGGTACATTAGCCTGGTCCTACCAGACACTGGTACATTAGCCTGGTCCTACCAGACTCTGGTACATTAGCCTGGTCCTACCAGACACTGGTACATTAGCCTGGTCCTACCAGACACTGGTACATTAGCCAGGTCTAACCAGACTCTGGTCCATTAGCCTGGTCCTACCAGACACTGGTACATTAGCCTGGTCCTACCAGACTCTGGTACATTAGCCTGGTCCTACCAGACACTGGTACATTAGCCTGGTCCTACCAGACACTGGTACATTAGCCTGGTCCTACCAGACACTGGTACATTAGCCAGGTCTAACCAGACTCTGGTCCATTAGCCCAGTCCCACCAGACCCTGGTCCATTAGCCTGGTCCTACCAGACTCTGGTCCATTAGCCTGGTCCCACTAGACTCTGGTACGTTAGCCCGGTCCCTTGAAGGCGGGTACTCTGTTGAAGTTTAAAACTATTGGATCTATCCAGAACCACTTTGGATCTGCCATAACCAATCGCTAAAGTTAGCCTTAGCCAACTCCTTCACCACTAACGGATCTGGAAAATCTAACTTTTCCCAAACCCTATGGGGAGGAGGGCCACAACATCATGGCCCCCAATAGAACCCAGCAAAGATTGTTCTTGCTCAGGCTTTAACTTCTAGATATTCGGTGGCGTTGCCACAACGGGCCGAATGGCTTCGCTCGCATCTTTCACCACCGCCATTAGTACGGAACTCATCGCAGGTCAATATATCACCACAACGTCATTGTTCTCAGCCACTCCCTCGGTTTGCTGGAGAAAACCCGCGAATATACTGCAAACCCAGGCGAAGTACTGAAGGAAAATGAAAATTGAGCGGAAGTACGTAGGAAGGCGTAGCCAGGCTAGAGGAAAACGGTAATGTGTTAGACTTACAATATATATATATATATATATATATTCAAATATATTCCTCACTTCTCCACTTGTCCAAAAGCACATCCAAAAATCCTGCACCACAAAAAGTCGTAAAAAGACAAAAAAATCACCTCAACTTTTGATCGCACATTTATAGGTTTGACAGGTGCACCAGGCTAAGAACAAGAGTAATGTTGCAAATGGTTCTGTCTTATGAATCTTCCCTCTGTATTTCCATTTTTGAATCGTTTTAGTCATAATTTGGTGAGGACTCCCTTTGGTCATCTAGATTCAAATTTAGCTGAAGTTGGATGGAAGTCTGGTGTAATTCTACTTTTTTGTTATTGCAAACTAATCCCATAAAAAGACCAAAAGTTCCTATAATGTAGACAAATATAGAGCTATTTGGGCACTATTCTTTAAGATGCAGATCACTGGAATCCTCAATTTGAGTGAATATTTGTGGCAGCAGAACAGTGTGTGTGTGTGTGTGTGTGTGTGTGTGTGTGTGTGTGTGTGTGTGTGTGTGTGTGTGTGTTTGTTCATGGTCATGAAGTCACATGTGACCCTGTGCAACTAAAATATTATTAAAATATCATCCAAATCCATATTCTTTGAGTTTTTCAGTCTTTCTCTAACTTTTAATCTTAATTTGGAGTCGACGCCAAAGCGTCTCCTAATTGACGCCAGTGTTTTTGAATTAAAGGTGGAAACATGTAAGAAGTATGAAAACATTGCCAATAATAAGCAATACCAAAGTGGAGTCAGGAGGTTTTCATACACTTACAGCTTGTGTGTGTCTTTGGTCTCTCGGGATTCTTAATTAACACATAAAATGATTTCTATTTTTCCTTTCAAACGTGTAAAAAGGACCTTTATCTAACCCAGAATCAGGGAATGAATGACGCACTAAGTGCATGAGTGAAGTAAAAACAATATATGTGCTGTCTTGTGTAACTCTCACCTAATGCAGATGGTTGTGGTGCTGCAGCTCAAAGATGCAAAATGCATCCAAACACTGCTTGTAGGTGTGTGACACTCGACTGTACACAGCACAAAGCAGACACATTTGGCCCGGGATATTTAATTGTCCCACATCCAAGCGTGTTTACGCTCCTCGCCGGTGGAAGCAGGAAGAGTTGATAGTGCACAGTGTCCGAGCCATGCAAATTGAGATGGTTGCAAATGGAATTTCTACAATATCAAGCCTTGTTACCGCAGGAGTAGCAAAGCACTAAGAACAATCAACACACCTTGTCACTTGATTTTTTATCTCCTACCTCCAAGTGAAGAGAAAGCACTTTGAATCTACTAGTTTTTTCTCCTGCATTTACATAACAAAGCCCCCAAGAATGAGGTAGAGATGTGATGAAGCGGCCTCCAACATGTCTCATACACACACACAAACACAGACGTGTGGGCATGCACACCTATCCACATGTATTCTCTCTTCTTTTTTTTCTTTTTTTTTATCTCGCAATAAAAGTATCTGACAACCAAAACCCCAAAGATCTCCGATGCATGGCCTCTCACTGCAGCCACACAGTCAGCGAAATAAATTGAAAGCATTAGGACAAAGTCAAAAAGAAAGTGAGAGACTGAGAGAAACAAAAAACTAAATAACCTCTCTGCACCAACTACAATCCCCCACTGCCACCTACATATACCCCAACCCCATCCCCCACCCTCACCCCCAGCCCAGCACAGCTCCCCACTTGGAAAGAAACAGGATGAAATGACATTATGCATATGAAAATGTCCAGAAAGATGTTTGATTTATGTATGCATTAGATGCAAATTCTATTACGGGACACAAGGCGGGCTGTGAGATTTCCCACTGAACACTTGGCTGCCCTGATCAAACCCCATCTCATTAATTCAGACAAGGGGTAGAAAGATAGAGGGAGTGAAAGAGAAAGAATTGGAAGAAATTTACAACCCAGACATAGATTTTTCAAAAAAAAAAACAAGAGAGATGGGTGGTGGTGGTGGGGCCAAATTACATCTTCCCTCTGAGGCTGAAGCTGACTGGTGTAGAGGTTTTTTTTTTTACTAAGAGCCTGTCCAGCCAACAACAGAAACATTTGCATGGGATAGAAGGTGAGCAACACAAAACATCAATTATTGTATTTGTGCAGCACTGTAGAAAATATGCTCTGGACTTTGAAAGAATAGCCCAACATTGTGGAAATTATATCTATTTGTGTTGGATGAGTGGGTCAATACCAATCTCAGGAAAAGTATGGTTTATTCCAACCAGTGTCTGCTTCTATCACTTATAACTGTACTCCCTGAAAGAATTGATGAGGTTGGGAGACGTGGCAACATTGCTAAATTTAAGTTCCATAAATCAGTCAATCAATCAATCATTATTTCTATAGCAGCTTCCATAAAGGTTAGTGCAAATCATGGAGATTTGAGACTAATGCACACTCAAAATGCAATGTAGTTGGAAGCAAAAATGTAAGCCAATAGCAAAACTATGACCCAAACCGTTTGGCCCAGTTTACACGAACACTTTCTAGATCAACTTTGAGCTACGGCAGTTGCAGTCTAAGTCCACTTGTCTGTCAGTGTTTGTCAGTCAGTGTTTGTCTTTCCTCATTTTTAAAGATTTCCTGTAAGTACAGAGCTGGAGTCAGGCTGCGGTTAGCCTAGCTCAGAGCTAGCTGTTTGCCCCTGCTTCCAGTCTTCATGCTACACATGAAAATAACAACACACATAAAATCTTCTTCTCTCACTCTGCAAATTGCACTCATTTCAAATCCAAAGACGAGCATAATGCATGCCAGCTTCAATATTTACTGCCTCCAAACCTCAGAAATGTACTCTTCTGGCATTAAAAGCATGTAAAGGGACTTCATATTTTTATTTTCTTTCACATGACACATCCTCTCTCCCCCCTCTCTCTCCCTCTCCCATCAGTTCCTCACACAGACCCTTGTATGATTGAGGTCAGACAGGGAATTCTCTCCTGGCCTAACTAATGTGATTGCATCAGAGCAATACCCTTAAACGACATCACAGCCCTGATCTGCATACTGATTGGCCCTGCTCAGTCCTCAACACTGACCTTGGAAGGGAGAGGCCTTCATTACCCCCCCCCCCAGGGTGGCTGATGTGTGCGTGTTGGTGTGTGGTGTGGCCCATGTGTTTGTTAGTGTGTGGGGTGGCTGACGTGGGTGTGTGTGTGTGTGGTGTGGGGTGGCAGATGTATAAAAAAAATAATATGCTGTCCGTCTTTTGCCCACATTGCCATGCAAAGATGCCCTCGCTCTGCATAACCTCCTCCCACCCAGCCTCATGGTACACCAAACCCCCGAACACCACCAGCACTCATAGACACACATATGCACGCACCCCCCCCCCCTGCCCTCTGCCACCCCTATCTCTCCTCTGTATGCATCAATGCAAATTATAACAATGGCCGAGGCTTTATTCGGCGGGGGTAAGCCTGCGTGACCTTCTGTGACGGGGCGCAGCAGAGACAAAAGGCCATTTCTCTCTGAATGAGCACATGGACAGCAGCATCGCCCCATTCTGGGTAGGGGAGGTGGTGGTGGTGGTGGTGGTAGATAGGGGCCAAATGCAAAATTGTAAAGATTTTTAAAGCAAAAGAGGGCAGAACGGAAATGAATGCAGAGCAATGCAGTGTGGAGAGAGCCCCGGCCCTTTGGAGACTGCTGACGGAGGACGGGTCGGGTTTGGTGATCGGGACTTAGCTCTGCGGAACTGACAAGAGCAGCTGGCTGAGAAATTAGCATGTTTTATTTATGTTTTTTCATTGGATATAGATTGGTATGCTCTCCTATTGGCTGCCATGTAATCAGTATACCCTGTGTTTAAATCCTGTGAGGGATCAGGTTGCGCAAATGCCACCCTTCTTTCTTTTACGTCGGTGAATTAGAAAGGCCAAAGGGGACACAAACTTGTAGGGTGGGGAGCACATTCCAGCCATTTCTGGACATCCTGAGCAATGCTGGTGTTAACCAAAGTCCGTAGGAAACCCCCACACCTGTAAAACTATCCAACAAGCATGCCCATGTGCCCATCATTACCATTTATCTGAATGTCACCTCTGTCTTCATACTTGGGATACAACTAAGTTTATGTAAAGCATACGGAATACTTTGTCCAAAGGCAAGTGGACTTCCTACAGATTCCTGAAACACCTCTCACCTGTCTCCCAAAAGCCTTCTTCCCCATCCTGTTTGAAATCAAGTCCAAGTCTAGGTGGAGAAATTGACCACATATGATAGGCCTTGGTCTTGTTTTTAATCATGTAGCAGTATAATAAAGCCCTGAACAGTGTGCCTTGAGCCTTTGGGGAATTCATTCTCTGTGTTTAAGGACATCGATTCATCCCAAGCACCTGTTTTGTGTGAGATTGCTGTCAGATCCATGAAGCGGTTCCTCCTAACTTTTTTATTGTTGGTTTTTTATCGGTTGTGCGGTTAGATTTTGGGGGAAATAACTGTAATATCTAACTTTTTCAGGGAGCTATAAAAGAATCTTAGCATCAACTCAATTTCTGCTGGAATCACATTCGATCTTAGTTAAGTCAACTATACCAGGAGCACGGGTAACCACACAGTGATCATTCTCGATGGGCGTTACACATAGTCATTTCAATCACTTTTAGGACAACAAATATTGATTACAGCAACTTTAATGATCAAGTTTGGAATTTGATCGGTTCCCGGGACATAAACTCTGGAGGTGTTTACGGCAGATTTCTTTATTTCTTTTTTCAATTTTTTTTTTTCTAGGCCTTTATTTGACGTGTTATTATGGATTCCACGTAACGTCTAGGCAAGTCCCGCCCTACGAAGCGACCCGATTGGTTGGGGTTAGGCATTGACCTCAAGGATAGGACCTGAACAAATCAGGTTATGTTACCTCGCGTAAGCATGGACGCCTGGCCAATAGTAATGTGTGAATGCTATTGAAGGGCAGGGCTTGCCTACAACTTGCGCCGTTTCCATAACAACACGTCAATCATCAGTCTAGAGCTAAAAGCATGCCAATTCCCCGCTTTACTTTATGCTAACTAGACCAGACTCTGTTTGGGAATTTGTAGATGTGCATGGGGCATTCAAATACAGCAACAAACCTGGTCCTCAGGATAAAGCTTGCATCTGAATCTCACATTTCCCTTTTCTTGTATTGGTGCTACGCTGTGAGATGTGTGGAAATTTTGAAGAGGAGCGGTTGGCTTTGGCTATTTTTGTCATTTTTTTAACATTCTGTTTATTTCTCCCAAATTCTGCACTACACGGACATGAACCGTCCCTTTTTGGGTTTTTTTTCTAATCGAGAAAGATGCATGGAGAGCGCTCTCATTATTCTGTAAGGGGTTTAGCTTTTTGTCTCTCCAGCTGTGATTATAGGGATCGTTTTGTCTGAGAGCTCAGCAGGTTTAATCAAGCTCGGATAATTTCACAATGCCTCATAATGGGGTCCCTGAAGACGAAACCTGCTCCTGTTTTCACAGGTTTTCGCACGGCTGGAAAAAAAAGCGGGAACCTTTTAACAAAAACCCCGTCCTGCACTGGAACAGGAGCGAGCAAGGAGCTATTTTAACATCCTGCCTGCTGCCCTGGGACCAGGCATTACACAGTCCCCCGCACCACCAACACACACACGCACACACCCACACACCCTCAATCCATATACACACTGCAGGCCCTGTGCACTTCCCCTTAATGTCTGGCAATTTTCCTGGTTGTCATTGACAAGGTAAGTGTTGATTTCAGTGGCAACGATAGGCAAAGCAAAAAGGGAGGGAAAACTTCAGAACAATGAAACAATCCTTTGGAGGGTTTTTTTTTTCTTCTTCTTTCTGTTTTCCCTCACCTGCTCCCCCTCCTCTGGAAAAGGAGAAAGGTGTCAAGTTTGTGACAAGTGAATTGTTTTTTTTTCTTCTCCCCCCCCCCCACCCCGCCCTCGCTGTGATGGCGCCGACGAAGCAAAGTTAGAGTTGCGTTCCTTTTGCAGATAGTTTGACCTACTTAGATAAGTGCTGCACACCTAGCAGAGCAGCGCGTCTTCCTCACTCAGGATGATCCTGAAAAGGTTACAGGTTAACAATGCATAGCATCAGCTAATATTCAATTATATACAAACACAAAAATAATGCTTTAATAAAACGCTTTCAAGTTGTCATGCATCTACTCCACAGTAACGCATACATATTCTGTATTAGCGTCTTGCAGCTCTTTCAGTAACTAAAGCTAATAGCTTCCTTGTACTTGTGTAACAATGTGTAAATGTATGCGATAACTGTCTTCAGGTAAATTTTGCAGTATAATTGTCAATAAATCTATCTATTTTTACACTGAAATGTTGAAATATTCCATTAAATTCAGCCTAAATATTCTATATTGGTTGGATTCCACTCCATACTCAGTTGTTAAGTTTTGAGCCATATCCGCCATACATTACAAACGTCACTGATTTTTCAAAAATACTCACTAATGACCTGTGTAATTTATTTTGAGTGCCATATTTTATTAACCCTCTGAGGACGATGTGTAACAACACCCCTACTCAAAAAGTGAAATTACAACATTTCATTTCGGACATTTATTTACTATTTTAATAATATATGACCTAAACTCATTGCCAGCACCGAAACACATCATAAGTTAAGGTTTGTTTTGAAGGAGATTTAGAAAAGCGAATATCAATGTTTCAGCTTTACAGCCAAAGTATCTCTTTACACATCGCTCTAGGAAAAAAATGGGCGGAACTACATGGAAAGCTGAGTTTGTTCTTAACATTTTGATATGAAACACATAGGGATCAGTTACATGCAAATACCCTAAAAATGGGAATTTAAGAAGATATGTGAAAATGCCCTTAGACCTCAGAGGGTTAAAGTAAAGGGCCAATCAGACCTTCACACAGCCCCTGCACACAGTACAGCCCTTCACATTTCAAAATGGGCCACACTTATCAACTATAACTACTATTAAACCCACATTCACTCCCATCGCATCTGTTCACAGGTCATTTACTGTACACAAGCCCCCACCCCCCGTTTCCACGAGTTAAATTTAATCCCAGTTTAAGACCTTTTTAATACCATAATAGTGGAATTTTATAGCAACTTCAAAAGTGTGTAGGATCCTATTAAAGTACAATATAAATGGTAGACCTTTGTGACTGAAATGTAAGACTTTCTAAACAAATGTAAGACTTTTAAGGGCTTATTTTTCGAATATTATATTTAAGACGTGTTTTAAGACTTTTAAGACCCCGTGGGTACCCTGAGTAAAAGCTCAGCTACTAAAGTTGTGAATGTTTGGCTGCACAGCATGCATTTGCAGCAAGGTTGAAGAGGTTAAAAAAAATCCAAAGTGACATTAGCTGAACACTGTATAAATGTCGAATTTAAAGTTAAGCAGCTTCCAGTCAACACCAGCATAAATGACCAATAACAGACTTTCATCGTTCTTTATGTGTCTTCTTGTTAAACTAATAATGCAATGTTTTTCAGTAGAACATAAATTAAAGCAAAATTGTAGAACAGATGCCACTAATTGATAAGAAGTAGTTTGAAATGAGAATTTTGAAGTCATGTTAATGATTGTGTTTGACTGCCTCGGGCTATGTTGACCCAAACATATCACAACTCATCAGTCTCTGCTTCCTATCATGCATGTGGAAGTGGGAGGTTGTCATAACTCCCATTTCAATAAATGCTTTAAAAATAAAGACATTTGAAATTGTGTGTGATGCACATAAAACACTGTAGCACGTATGAGTTTTTTTGTTTTTACTTTAAATACATTTTGGATAGTTGAAAGGGTCAGGGAAATACACCACATAATAAAATGGCTTCTTTGGTAAATCATCCTCAGTCAGTGGAATACTCTCCCCACACACCTTATTACAAAAAAATGGTTACCGTCACACCAAAATTGTATACATTTATGAAGTGTGTGTGTGTGTGTTTTTGTATTGGGAGAGGTAAGGATTTGGATTGCATAGCTTTGTTGGAAAGGTGTAGAGGGAGGGGTTGGTTTTTGGAAGGGGGAACAATTGAGTGCATGATAGTTTTTATTGTAAAATATGTGTTACTGTGGTTGCAAAACTGTATATTTTGATATATATGTTTTACTGACCTGCCAAGTGTGCTAAAACCTGGTACAATGCTTCTCTCCTTGTTCTTATATAAGGTTAATGTTAATTTTGGCATTGTCATTTTTTAAATAAAACACATTCAAATACAAATTCTAAATTCTATCTATTCTACTAATTTAATTTTGAACTTACGTGATCCAGAATGTGATGAGTAGCTTTTAGATGGCTGCAGCAGAGAAACAGAGGTGAACTACTTCTGAACGTACACATGTTCCACCAAAACAACTTCCTTCCTGAGGCTATTTAGCAGCGGGACCGTGGCTCTGTCCGGCCAAGACGGTTGTGATTGGTTAAAAGAAATGCCAATATACCTCAGACTGTACTGTGTGCGTTTTGTCAGCCGTGATCCAGTTTTTTTCTGTAAAACATTGCAGCACCTTTAATAATAATAATGTAGTTTGTCCCCTTGGGGAAATTCGTTTCTGCAGGTTTTATCGGCACTGTTTTTTTTTTTTAAGTGGTTTAATAAATCGGTTTATGTGAGAAGTTTTCTCTTGTTTCTGAGTCGAAAGTGGAACATCATAATAATAATAATCATGATACACAGGCCTACAGCGCTCTGGACATGGTTCATTTTAATCCCACAATGTGTCCGAAACAAGTTCATCTGTATGGGTCTTGGTCTTAACACCGGTCTCAAGACCACTTTTTGGAGGATATAGGACATTTTTCAGATAAGGTAATTTTAGTTGTGTGCTGATGCCAAACTCTGTGGTGGTCGTGTGTTCCTCCTGCTGATTTACTATATTTATAATAAGACATCTCTCTGGCTGTGTCATAGTGTGTGATGGCAGCGAAGGGCTGAGGCCTCTGATCAATTCTGAGCGTCTTCCTTTGTGTGTGTGTGTGTGTGTGTGTGTGTCGTTCCTCCCTCTACCGGCTGCAGGTTTGATGTCCCATTAAAGAGGCCTCGCAGACATCAGACCAGTCACTCAGAAACGGAAAGTGGGACTCAGGGGACACTCAGGATGTTCATCATTAGGCTTTGGTGCCATTCACCCGACTCCAAAACCATCGCCTCGCTGAATAGAAAAACAAAAAATACAAGACAACTTCTGAAATCTTTGGGTGGAGAGACAGAGAACGGAGAAAAGGCTCGGAGGGATGGTGGAGGGGGGGGGAGTTGCACTTATAGATATTTAAAGGCGAAAGAGATGGGCTTTGTTAAAGATGCGATTCCCCTGGGTTCCCCTCCTTGAGTCGCAGGGATCGGATCTGAGCGCGACGCTCCTGTTCGAGCAACACCTCCTTTGCTGGGGGGGGGTGGATGGCATGTAATTATACTGCGAGGGCTTTCAGGCCCCTGACATACCTGTCACCTGAGAAGGAGAGGGATGAGAAGACATCTGCATACCTTTTAGTTCTCACTTCAGAATATAGAAACCTGTCCTTTCTCGTTTGTTTCTGTTTTTTCTTTTCTCCTTCCTTCCCCACCGCCTGAAGAGGCGTGCTTAGGAAGTTTGGGGCTCGTTCTCGGTGCTCATTTGATGACTTTCGGGGGGGGAGGGGGTTGCGAGCGACAGAGAGCCTTTGATTTTGATTTTTGAGAAATGGTTACTAATGAGAGGAGATAACCATTGTAAGAGTTGAGGCTTTTGTTACCAAACAACTTCATTTCATCATTTGTACAAAAACAAATTGAACTTAATAAGTGACAGTGATAATCAGCGATCAAACACAATAATAAGAACAATAAGAAAGACAAGTCGGAATCGGTCAAAGGAAGCGTGGATTCAGTAATAACAGCCCCAATGAGCAGGACAATGCTCTTCTAAAGCGATTATCATCAGCGGTGATAACTATTTCCCAGAGTTCATCACCACACACTCCACCGGCTGAATACTTCCTTTATTATGGACGCAGTTTTGTCGCAGAGCAGCCATACAGTGCCGAGTCCATGTACACGAGAATATTCTTCGTTCTACTTCATCTCCAACGATTACACTATGACATCAGGAGAAATGTTACAGCCCAATTTTGCTGCATGTGAATGCAATTACATATTCACAGCAGAAGCTGCACTCGTGCATTAACATTGCTTTACTTCAGTTTGGTGAGCTTGATGTTTTCCATGTGCAAGACAAATGGGAGTAAACAATGTTTCCCGGTCTGATCAGTGAGCAGACGCCTGATTCCTTTCCCTTTGTTAGAGACAGAGAGAGCATTAGAACCATGTTACCCACAATTGTCAGCGCCAGCTTTGTACAGGTAGCTAACAGACGAGTGGACCCCAGCGAGTTCCCTTTCATGTCTAACAGCAGGGTACAAATGTTAAATTCTGTATGTATACATAAGAAATGTCCCGAACAAGATGCTTATCTTAATAGATGAAGTAGGAGCAAAAAGAAGTATAATTTTAATCAAATCCGGGCCAAATTCATGTTGTTGGGGGCTCGGAGAAACGGACTCAGCGGGTGGTGTCTTGCAGTGTAATTATCCCTCACTTACAGGTATTTCTGTTGCCACAGTCATTATCTTCCCTTGTAAAGAGGAAATCAATTTGTACAGATGTATATGAGGAGTGGAAGATTGCCCAGAGGAGAAGAAAAGAGGAGAAAAGAGGCATTCTTATGAAAGAGGGACAGTGGAAATTAAAGATAGATGACTTGTTATTGGTCTGCATGCGGGGTGTGTTTGTTTGTTCGCCTGATTGGCTGCAGTTAGCGTGGCGTCGCGTTTGGGAGAGCAGCACAATGCAAAGTGTGTCTTTGAATTCAACTCATTATTAAGTTTTATTACTGTGTTCCAAACAAGAGCCCACCATCACTTTTATTGACTCTATAAAATCCTGTTTGTGCAGCGGCTCTTAAAGAAGCCCCAAATTCAAAAGTGTCCAAAAGCTTTCCTTTTTTTGGCCTTCTCTTTCTTTAGAACAAAGAGTGGATGTTCTTTATACAATCTACCATAACTACATACATGGAAGTAATAAAAATTAACAAATTATAGCAAAAAACAAGCTCATCCATGACCTCACTCAAAGAGGCTTTTAACACTCTGTGTAGTGTGCCATTTTCCTTGACGCTACAAATATATATATATATATATATATATATATATATATATATATATATATATATATATATATATATGTATATATAGTGTATATCCGGATGGAGGTCTCCCGCGGTCCAGGTTTTGGACTGGAGGCCGCCAGTTGGTGACCACTGGTCTAGATGTTGCTTTAAAGGGAGTAAGAAGTATAGAAGTCTGTCTGCTGGTCTGGACTCACCAGCATGTGCAGCTTTTCCAGGCTGTGGACCGAAGCCGCCATGTTCCTGTCATGAGGCCTGATCATCCGGACCCAGCCTGGCCGCTCCAGACTGTTAGTCTGTTTTGATTACTTAATGAAAGCGTTTATCTCGCCATCTTCATTCATCCACGCACTTCTTGTCTCGGCCCTGGGCGGCATAACGAGAGCAGCCGTTTTGATTGGAGGACAGATGATGTGGATGACGGATGTCCGCGGTCCGGCCGGCGAGTCACACAGTATGGCTACTAACTAAATTACTGCAATTAAGGTCAGCCTCGGCCCCGCTTTGGGAAAGTCAGGAGAGATAACATCACCATCCACACACACACACACACACACACACACACACACACACACACACACAGCTGTCTGAGACATGACACCATTACTGTCCGGTCGGTAAACGAGCTGTCCTCATCGGTCAGACCTCATTGCTAATTAAGCAACAGTATTTTTGACCATATTTTGCAGATGTTACAAGATACGCCGACCTCCCTCTATGGTGTCCAGCCCAATTAGTCCCATTACAGCCAGGCCTGTCTGGAGAGGGGAGGGGGGGCACCGCCTGGAGGTGGTCAAGGCAAGGCCGATACACATACAGGAAGTGTCTGAAATAAAGAAAAGCATATACACACCATGTAATGATGATCATCACGTTGTGTCCAGCTGGACACCCCACCGCTACTAACCGCCTGGCTGCTCTTCCCCACTGAGGACGCATCTTCTCAAATGCCCAGTGGCGGCCTGACACCTCGCATTGCACTCTGGGTGCTAAAGAGTTGGCCATTCAGCTGCTCTGTGGTCTGATCCCATCGCATCTGGAATAATGAGGCCAAGCACATGCCTGATGCTGCACTTGGCCCCAAAGGGCAACTCTAAGGATAGCCAGCACCTTTAAAAATGTGATGATGGTCACTCAGAATTTGTGATTCATCAACATGTGCGCGCGTTTTCATCACGGTAAGAAGGTTGGTGTTATTTCTATTACAGCACATATATGAGTACAGGCACTACTGCAGTAACTGTGATTCTCTATACAGGTTCTACAGTGCGCATTGTTTCTGTGATTTCTCACGCCCACACATGGGGGAGGTGCCAAATTGTCATTTAACTATTCAACCTCATTGTTTAACCCGCTCATGGAAAAGCTAATGGCCAGAGGTTAGAACGCCAACACAGAGACAGAGGACGGGGACGGACATCCGATATAGACTACAGGCGAACCAGCTTACCCGATCTTAGGGTTCCCCCACCTGCCAAATCTCACTTTAACCACTGATTATAACAAGACCATAATGAAATAAATCTACCCAGTGGCATATTTCTCTCATGTCATGCGTTACCCACACAGAACCACATGGCAGGATGACCAAGGCTCCAAATGTGATCTATTAATCCCTCTCAGGGAGTTATGGAGCGTTCAATGCAGTGTTGAAAATTGAAAATCAACACTTTTAGCGCTTTTTGGACGTTTTCAACACTATGTAACACTAATTGATTAACTTTATTTTTACAGCTATTTTTGGAATTTATGGTCAATAATGCTCATTTATAGGAAATTATACCTAATGTTTGAGTTAGAAAAGAAGAAATTAGGAATTATTTAGACTAAAATTAAAGGAATGGATGATGATGGAAAATCACAGACTGGAATATGTCAACTTTTACTCTCAATACTATTTCAAAACCACTTCAAATGTTATAAAATTGAATAAGACGCCCCAAAATTAATGAAAGTAGAGATTTGTACTTGCCAAAGAGCGTTGTGTGGAATCAATCATGTTATTTTGGGTAGTTAAAAAGAACATTGATATAGGAAAATTTGACCCAAGGACAACACAATGGTTGATTAATGGTCTGGCCCCTCCACAGATAGGCTTCTGGATAGGAGAAAAAACGTCTGTAGTCCCAATCACCTTGGGTGGTGCTAACCTCTGTAAAATACATTTGCACTCCACAAAAGAAAACACCACATACAATTTCCAATGAAGTTAACTGTTGACACAATACAGTAACGTGAGCTATTTAAATGAGCTGGATGCGTGGTTACACCTCATCAGCTCTTACCAGTGTACTGTATCTCCGTGTGTACTGGAATAAAGCAGAAAGTGAGGGACATCCGGCGGGACCATACGGTGAATGAACTGATGGAATGTGTAGTATATTGGCAGATGGTACCGGAGACACACAGTCGAGAAAATAAAGCAGTCCACAAAGTTTAACTTTTTCCCTGCCTATCACCCGACCTAATTACAGCACCTCGGTGGCTGCCTGAGCAACACTTTACCTTTGGAGTCCGACGTGCTTTCAAATTCCTCAGTTATTCTCAACGTGGTGATTTTTTTTTTTTGAAATATTCCTCTTTGTTTTGCTGCGTCGGTTGTAGCCCTCCGGGGACGCTGCTTGTTGAAGCAGTCGGAAGATGGTTGTTCTTCCTTCACTTTGGTTTGGTAAAGAGAATAAAAATAACTCCTGCCAGGCTTTCATGCACTACAGCTGGGAAGACATGATTTAAATGAGCAGTACAAGACTCTGAGTCCTGGGGAAGTCTGCTATGTGTGAAGCAAACAAGATCAGCTTTGACCCAAACAAAACTGGGTCAAAAAGAGCAATGAAGTAACAGTTGGACGGCGGAAATCACATATGCTCATCATATGCTCATATTCGGTTTGGTGAATATTGTGTAAGCCCTAAATCTAAGAAAGATGTAAGTGCTGGGTGTGTTCAGAGGGCACAATGTATACATGCTGTAATATATTGTCGTGGCTCCTGCCATGTCCATGTAATTATATATTGCGGTTGATGTTTTGTTTTGCATCATCATGATTGATTCATAAGCCGGTGTCATTCTCACATTTAACCATTGTTATGAAACAATCAGATCCCAAATGTTTCGTGGTTCGTCCCGTTAATATACTGGCTTGACCTCCGTGATTTGATTCTGAAAGCAGTAACGAGCGTTCGGAGAACAAAGCGACACGGGGCAAGGTTCAGAAGGAGAGTCAGGACATGAGGATTTTCTACACACTCCTCACACACACACACACACACACACACACACACATGCCCGCTCAAAGCACACGCCTAGTACAAACTTACGTAGCCACCTACGTAGGCTACAGAGGAAAGCTCTGCGTGGAGCCTCCCTCAACCATAA
Organism: Percina caprodes; assembly: GCA_013375575.1. NCBI lineage: Eukaryota > Metazoa > Chordata > Actinopteri > Perciformes > Percidae > Percina > Percina caprodes. The sequence goes on from JABXJD010000117.1 coordinate 1,013,718, forward strand.
ATCAGGCTTTTTTCAGAGTTCTCTAGAATGGAATCTTAAATGTGACATCTTCTACAACAACCATACACTGTGGTATCCACAGTGTAAAGTGTGTTGAACTGACATTTCCCCAGTCTACAGAGGCTTCGCTGTAACAGTAACTATGCTGTTCCTAAGTAAAGAACATATTTATGTAGACAAGCTCTTTCTTTAGTTTTGATGAATATAGCCTAATGGTGTGTATTTGTATTTCAACATGACTCCAGAAATGATCTTTAGAGATGCCTGCTAATGGAAACCTGATCTGAAATGGTCACCGTATTTCATCTATGGAATCGCGTACAATGACAAGTTTTTCTAGTTTTTTTTCATGTTGGTGAGGACGATTTTTAAAGTAATGTATTTCAATGGGAAGCATGTTTGTCCACGACTACGGGAGCAAGTATTATTAAATGCCGAGAATCTGCGTAGGGAGGTTGGTCGGGGGGGTGGATGGGTCAAACAACACAGGACTTTCACCCCGGAGGCCACGGCTCATGTCCCGGCGCGTGGCGTGTTTTTCCTTGTTCTTATTGATGCTTCCTGTTACGTAGTGACCAGCACGAATACATTACGTTAGCAGCAACACTGGAAAAAAAACGAGAAAATAATGTCCTAGGGCTAGTTTGCCCCTTCTGAGATTGAGCGTTGGTCTGGGGAGTCTGCTCTGTATTTTCTCTGCACAAGAGGCATGATTGACGGGCATAGTTCAAATGACTCTGGACGCAATTGGATAGTCCTTCAACCAATCAGAGCGACGAGCCGAGTGACGTAGAAGCGACGGTGTTGAATGTAAACAAGAAGCTGCTTGGTCGCTTCTCTCTCGTCATCGTGTTAAACCCGCCAATAGCCCCCCCCCCCAGTTTGTGAACATGCAGGTTTCCAGACCGAGCTGCAGGACGAAACAAATCGCCGGTAGAGGGGGAGGGGCTTATCCAGTCTACATATTAGTGGCTTAGACTAGAGGTTTGTTGTTTGTTGGATCATTCTTCAACTCTCTCTCTCTCTCTCTCTGTCTCTCTCTCTCTCACTCTCTCTCTCTCTCTGCCCTTCAAAAAAATGACAGAAAGAAATAATTCAATTTGTTAAAACATCTTACCAAATAGGCCGTAGTTGTCCTGTATTAGTGGTTTCTCCCTCTCACTTCTGCTGTTTGTTCAAGCAGCTGCTGTGTCAGTTAGAACATAAAATAGCTAATATTAATATTAGTTGTGATGACAGCAATGCAGTGTTGGTTGGCAAACCTCCTGCGAGCTCGCTCTGCAAAAACAACCCCGGTTCTGTTTCCCACATTCTCCTCTCCAGGTCCAAAGGGGCTTTCCATGTCCTTCTGCAGAAAGATCATCCCTCACACATGCAGACATAATGGCACCTTTTGACACATACGCACACACACACACACACTCACAATAATCAGCAGCGTTACCTAGAGGCCTGGAGAATGGTGGGGATTGCCAGCAAAGGGCCCCAAATCTGAGATAATCCATGTCATTCATATTCTGTTGCCTGACACAAATGATCTGATAATGCACACGTGAAGTGAATTAACATCTGTTGTTTGAATGGGCCTAATGTCTAGCCATTCATCAATTTCACAGAATTATGTTGTTGACCAGAGGTGTGTGTGCGTGCATGCGTGCGTGCATGCGTGTACTTATTTATTTCTTGGAGCTGATATCCACACACACACACACACACACACACACACACACCATGTATTTCAGTGTGATGACCGTGGCCTCTTAAGCAGGCAAACTCTCCTGCAGCAGGAAGATTTCCTTTCAAAAAAAGGACTTCCACAAACACAGAGACTGCAATAAAATACTGATGAGCTTTCCCATTCGCTAACAATTGTATATGAGCAATTTCCCTGGTTGGCATAAATGTGCTTTATATCAGACAGCGACCCAGGGAAATGGATCATTTCTTTTGTAAAACATTGTAGGTCTGTTTTTAGCAGCACTTTCGGGAGCCTGGAGGATTGAGAAAAAAAATGGAGCTGGGGAAAAAAAGAAAAACATAAGGTGGTGAGAGTGTGGCTGCTCATTCACACAAACCACGCAGACAAAAAAAAAAACAAACAGCAGCAAAAGTATTTAGAAGAAAATCTGCTCGTTTCAATCAAGCTTAATTCTATTTTGATAATTGTGGGTTGCTGGCCGTCTGGGCCCGGCTCGGCGGGGAAGCTGTGACTTGTGTACGAGACTGACAATGAAGTCGGGTAACAACAGCTGCTGGATGGCGGGCGAGCTCATGTACCTCGACGCTCAAGTCTTGTCAGTCACATTTCCCCTAATTAACGAACATCTGCTTTCCATTTTCGGTTACACTGCATCGCCAGCTTGTCTCCTATGAATCGCTGACTTCTGACCTCCCCCGAGGTAGGCACTCGCTGTCAGAAGTACCCGGCCAACGCCATCCACGCGCTCTTTTTTCTACTTTTCTTTCCCTAAGGAAGAAAGAGGAGGTGGAGGCGAACTGGGTGGGTTCAAAACCCTCAGGGACCAATCATCATCAGGGATGGCCGACGCAGGAAGTGCGCTGTTTGTTTTACGCTGCTATTGGTTCACGCATCCTCCTGTGGCGCCGGGCTGCCACTATCCGTGAAGGACCCAGAGTCCTCCTCCCATCTCCAGAGCTCTAACCTATTCCCAAACTAACCTGGCGAAGGTGTGTGTGTGTGTGTGTGTGTGTGTGTGTGTGTCTGGTAAACAAGGCTGGGCTTGTAGTTTTTTTTTTTTTTGTCTTTCATGCCTGAAAACACACCACATGAACATTAGAAATAGCAGCAGCTGTTGACTTCACGCCATCAGAGATAAGTACAGTCTACTGCTTAGTATGGCTCCAAAATGTGTGAGTCTTATATTGTTAACGTGAATCTCCACAAACAGATTAACAATGGTGCGGTGGACTGTAATCGTACATCACTCCAGAGGAAAGCATAGATAGTGAGAAAGGGAAAACGCATACTTTAAGGAAGTTTCCTTAAAGATTTACAGTGGGATCAACATTAAAGTTATGGCAGTGCTGTTCTTTGCTGTGTGTTAGCTGGAGTCAGGTTGAATGTGTGCCACTGGGTGTGAAACATTCCCTTTATAAAGGTAAAAAGAATCAAAATGTAAGTATATTAGTGGCTTCAGATAGATATATAACTCTATTAATCTGTTGCCTATGCACAATAACAAACAAAACTGATTGCATATACATATATTTACCACCAGAGCAAGCAGTAGTCATGTAAGTACCTGTTAACACAGGGGCAGTCCAAACCATCCAACCACATGGCTTGTTCTACACCGTGCCTACGTACAAATGGTACGTGGAGAATCGCGAAAAATGTAACTACACACACTCCCCACACACACTGTCACGCCGGCCCTGCAAGATCAGCATTGTAAAGTCATGGCGTGTATGTCCTCTGGACTGATGCCTTTTCCCTTTCTCTGTTTTCTTACACTGGGGTTTTCTTTCCTTTTGGAAATACAAACATTTTTTTTTGGCAATTCACTTTTTATTAGTTTAGGGATATACTAACCTTAAATGCAGAAAGTGACATATTACATCATAGTCAAACTAGTCAAGTCAAACTATTGTTCTAGTCCTGACCTCTTGACCTCAGTATTTGGAATACGCTGCTGATTTCCAATACATTTCAGGCTTTCATGCTGGCATTCTTCTATTAGCGGCCCCAGCGGCATTGTGGGAATGTAACCACTTTATTCCATTGTCGCATACAGCTTTCACCAGATGCTGGCCATCTTTACAGCTCTCCCAAGACATTTCTACTGTTAAAACTGGTAAAACCTGTGCTGTTACCTTTCATATATGTACGTATCAATGTGGGTAGGTGACGGGAAACAGTCAGTACACACACACACACACACACACACACACACACACACACATTGGAGAGTAACAGTCCAATGAAGAATTGAATGCTCAACATCCCACATGACAACAAGCAAAAACACAATCTTTCATCTGCCTCGTAATCACACATTTCAGACTGTTACACACACTGCAATATTCAGCGCCAGTCCCGTACCTCCCGATTGGGTTTGGAAGGGAGAGAAACAAAAGGGTAAATGATTACATTTAAAAAATAATTAACAGATGGGCACAGGCTGAGGAGAGGGAGGGGAAAAAATATGATTTTCTACAAATGATTGCATTCTCTCTCCCCTTTGGTGTGAAAAGTAGAATCAAGAACACTTTTAAATAATTTGTTCAATTTGTTCCACAGCCAACGAAATGCGGCTTGCTGGAAATTCAGATTCATTAAAACTTAATTAATATGCATCATTATGTAAATGAGGTTGCAGTTAATGAGTTCTTAAAAGAAGCCTTCCTTAATTAGTTCACTTTTAATGGCATCATCATTTATCTTTTTTCTTTGAAGCAGAATGACGGCACGGGAAGTAGCCGCTCCCAAAAGAACTCAAAATGTAGCATTTTTTAAATTATTCTTATTTTCTTCATTTTTATATGATTAAGAATACATTTAGGGTACTTAGTAAATGAGGGAAAACGTCAACTCTCCGTTATATTTGAAGACAAGGCTCTCTGTAATGACAAAAAAAAAAAAGATACTTTCCACCTTGATGTTCGTGGCTGTAAGGTTGGAAATAACCGTAGGGTTCATCATAAACACCATTTTTAATTTAGTTGGCCGTCGTTTCTCATTTGACATTATGCAACATCTGGCCTCGTGCAGCATTTCTGACACCAGCATATGGAAAGGCTCCATCCCTTCCCAGCGACAGTGTGAGCATGGCGTGAAGGCGAGGACCACGGCGGAGAGAGCCACGGCGGCGAGGCCTCCGCTCCGTTTCATGTTGTCAGGAGCTTACCTCCAGTCCTAATTGATAACCACTGGCATTTGATCTGAAGGCGTTCAAACACCCAGTCTATCTTTGTGCCGCCAATAAGACGAACCATCTGTTGTTGCCCAGCCCGCCGTTCATTAAATCTAATTTCCTTCAGCAGAAATAAGGTTTTAATTGTACATCTCGCGAGCGGGGTTACCGCGAGCTGAGAGTAATGGGTTTTTTTAGCGAGATGGGAGGGCTGCAGACTGTAAGGGGGGGGGGTGTATGGGAGCGATGGATGGAAGGACGATTGATTTAGATTGTGGAAATCTGTTTCATTCACTGGGGTAGTTCTTCACCAGGGAATGTGACAGATGATTGCGCCGTGACAATATACAGTAGGCATGGTTGTTAGCAGCAGAGCGTCTTATTGGCAGGTGACAAAGAGAAGGCACCACTTTGATCCGCGATGGGAAGATTTACATCAGCATTGCATTGCATCCATCTGAAAGTCTACTTTCTGGAGCACATTTGCAACATGACATCAGCGCTGAAGCGTCTTGCAAAAATGATGCATGCAGGCCTTTAGCACCTGCTGCAGTTGACATGGTATGATTTAAAGTTATATATATTGGAATTTAAAGGTTGACATCGTTTTTGGACTATGTTTAATGTTGATGAGCATTTTGTTAATGATGGTGAAATAGAGATAACTCAGGTGATTACCTTGTGATTGGTAGTGACAGGACAGAGGCTTAACAATGCTCTAAGGCAGGAGTCTTCAATGTTCTTAAGGACCCCTTAGCTGTAAGAGAGACAGAGTAGGGACCCTTCAACTACATTAAGTTGCATTAAACTGTCCCGGATGGATGACTGTGAATGGCCCTGAGTCCTTACGCATGACTGTATAGCTTATCTATAGTAAGCTCATCTCCAAGGTGTAAATTATATTTTCGTTTTTTTTTTTTTTTTACAAATAGGCCAATTTATCTTTTCTATTCAAAGTTTTTAATTATTCGAATGTATCTTTTCCAACGTTATTTTTAAATCTAATTTGTCGGCCTCAAGCACTAACTCTGATGACCCCCTAGGGGTCACAGACCCCCTGTTGAATATCTCTGCTATAATGTAAGCCATTGTATGAGTAGTCGTGTAATAAGCCATGTAATAACTTTCAAGCTGATTCAAGACCTTCTAATTGGCTCGATCTACCAGTGGTGGAATGTACCTGAGTACATTTATTCAAGTTCTGTACTTGAGTACAAATGTTGAGGTACTTGTACTTTACTTGAGTCTTTTCCTTTTTATGCCACTTTCTACTTCTACTTTAGTTACTCCTCTACATTATCTGACAGCTTTAGTTACTAGTTACTAGTTACTTTAGTTACTCCACTACATTATCTGGCAGCTTTAGTTACTAGTTACTTTAGTTACTAGTTACTTTAGTTACTCCACTACATTATCTGGCAGCTTTAGTTACTAGTTACTTTAGTTACTAGTTACTTTAGTTACTCCACTACATTATCTGGCAGCTTTAGTTACTAGTTACTTTAGTTACTAGTTACTTTAGTTACTAGTTACTTTAGTTACTCCTCTACATTATCTGACAGCTTTAGTTACTAGTTACTAGTTACTTTAGTTACTCCACTACATTATCTGACAGCTTTAGTTACTAGTTACTTTAGTTACTAGTTACTTTAGTTACTCCACTACATTATCTGGCAGCTTTAGTTACTAGTTACTTTAGTTACTCCACTACATTCATCTGGCAGCTTTAGTTACTAGTTACTTTAGTTACTAGTTACTTTAGTTACTCCACTACATTATCTGACAGCTTTAGTTACTAGTTACTTTAGTTACTAGTTACTTTAGTTACTCCACTACATTATCTGGCAGCTTTAGTTACTAGTTACTTTAGTTACTAGTTACTTTAGTTACTCCACTACATTCATCTGACAGCTTTAGTTACTAGTTACTTTAGTTACTAGTTACTTTAGTTACTCCACTACATTCATCTGACAGCTTTAGTTACTAGTTACTTTAGTTACTACTTACTTTAGTTACTCCACTACATTATCTGGCAGCTTTAGTTACTAGTTACTTTAGTTACTAGTTACTTTAGTTACTCCACTACATTATCTGGCAGCTTTAGTTACTAGTTACTTTAGTTACTAGTTACTTTAGTTACTCCGCTACATTCATCTGACAGCTTTAGTTACTAGTTACTTTAGTTACTAGTTACTTTAGTTACTTCACTACATTCATCTGACAGCTTTAGTTACTAGTTACTTTAGTTACTCCACTACTTTCATCTGACAGCTTTAGTTACTTTACAAATTAATACTTTTGCACACAACACCAGTGTAGTTTATAAAATCTGACGTTTTATTATAATGTGAGGATTTTTCTTAACTTAATGCTTAATATTTTAAAGCTTTTGTCCATAACTTTTTTGATATTAATGAACGTCGTTTCATTCCAGCCGTTGCCAAATGAGTTGCTCCAAAGCTAATTAAGACTCTCAGCTCCACACAACTCTCTGTGGATGTCTCAGTATGACAGAGTCCATCATGTTTTTTTAATCCTCCATGTCCTCCTTGGCTACTAGCAACTGTGTGGAGGAGGAGGGTGAGGGTACTTGTATCATGTGAACGCGCCGACATTTTTGATATCATTACTATGCACTATAGCTTGAAGTACAATTACCTGAGGACCCTAACATACTTTAACTTAAGTAACTTTTTCAAAGCAGGACTTTTACTTGTAAGAGAGTATTTTTTACATAGTGGTATCAGTACTTTCACTCATGTAAAGGATCTGGATACTTCTTCCACCACCCACCGTTATGTACACTGCTTAAGAATAACGGGTGAGTAACGTATAAGTAAGTTTTCATGTTTCTTCAACCTTATTTGGGGATGGAGGGGGCCACTTGGACTTAAAAGTATTGAAGAACAACAGGTTGCGCTATTGAGTCATCATGTGATAAGAACTTAATGTAACTGTTTTGGAGATAAGTAATAAAGAAGGATGAATCCCCTAATTATAATTGCTATATTTGATCTTAAATGACTGAGGATTTTTCAGCTTCCATAAATCAAGACTACCTGTGAACTACATGACACATTCCCTCCTGTCATCCTATACATGGAGTATTTTAGCATCTGATGTTATGTATGGAGAGGCAGTGGGTATGTGCAGATGACACTAAGGCCATCCGCTATGTGATTCTACCGCCCACCAGATTCTTCAATCTGCCAGCACCTTGAAAGAGCTCCAACAAAGAGGAGATATAAATAAGACTTACTCTTACTACTCGTTTCACTGGCCAACTTAGCTGAGGGTGTCGCCTTCCTTTGTGATAAAAGAGTTGTTTGCAAGACCCTCGCCTGATGGGTTTAGCAAACTATTTTAATTGCCATCTGTGCAAAAGATGTACCTGGCGTGTTAACCAATGAAAGAACATTCAAGGAACCCACAGAAAAAGGGAATAACATTTGTTCTGCTGAATTGGTGCAGGCTTAAAGTATTATTCTGATTTCTTAACCAGAAAAAAAAGGGAAATGACCAAATCCTGTAGCTTCCAAATGCACACGTCAGCAGTCTTACAGTGTTATAGTTGGCTTTATCATCTTCTGGGCTATTATTCAAATTGACAGAATTAGCCAAATATTGGAAACTGACAGATAATACACTAGATTGGATAAACAGTGAGATAAAGTTATGCTCACCATGTAATCCAGCTGAGATTTTATCTAAGCCAGGGGTTCCCAAAGTGAGATCCGGGGTCCCCCAGGGGTCCTGAAGGAGGTGGTACCCGGAGCCCAGCAAAAAAGAATCATTAATTTTCAATATGATTTCATCCATAAATAACACAATTAAAGAATGCATGGCTATTTTGGTCATGGGTTTTTTTATGCACATCTCCTTCTAACCTTAACCATAACCATAACCAGTGCCTAATCCTAGTGCCTTCCAGGCAGCGCTGGGGGCAAAAAACAATGAACGTTTCATACACTTCCTCTAATAAAACATCTAAAAGCAAAATTCCTATCAGATAGGGGAAACTTGGACAGGAAACTGTATCAAATGGTGGTCTGCGGTCTAATTTGTGTCATTTTAGAGGTCCTTGATATGGAAAAGTTTGGAAACCACTGATCTATCAGGTAATGCAACAAATCACATTCTTATTCATTCTAGAGAAAGATGGACCGAAATCTACCAAATATAGCCTATAAACTGTCACACTATGTACAGAACGATTGTCTTTTTATGTAACACTGCTTTTAGGATTGAAAGAATTAGAAGCTGTGGCATTGGAATGGCAAACAGAGACACTGTGTAGCCTATTTTAAGATCATTGACCTCTGCCCTGCAATGCAAGATCAACCTGTCACATTCTTGCTATTCTTCAGGAACTTTATTGTACCATGTAACTGGCATAAAGGACCTACAGTGATTTAATTGAACAACTTGGCCTTGAAGGGGACTTGTAGTAGTTTAACACCTTTAGTTTCCCCAAGAGGGAGTGGTGTGAAGTCTGATAAATGTCCGCAAAGTGATGTCACCGTCAGTTGAGTCTGAAGAAAATATTAATACAAATGTGGGGTGTGGAGAAAGGAGTTAGCTTAGCAGACCTCTGCAGCCCTCCCGGCCACATTAGCTGCTACTAGCATAACGCACCAAAATCTCCGACCAGACGCTCGGCGGTCCCGTTGCCTTGTGGGTACAGTAGGAACCAAGGGAGACAAGGAAGGTGTGTATGTGGAAAAATATGCATGACATCCAAAGTATATAACATTGCTGCAAGAAGTAACGCACTGTAGTAACAACACCTGAGTGTCCTGCATTGAGGAAGGTGCATTGTGTTACTTATGGACTGAAAATAAAAGTCACATGATCATGCTTTGAATCAATAAAAACTTCAATGCAAAAAAAATGCCCAGTCAACAGGCAGTGATATAACCCCAGTGTTGCACAGAAGAAGAAGATTTTGGCTAATCAGAAGCCTGAAAAAATGGTGTTAGTCGAGAAGTCTGACGGTCTCATCCAAGACCGTCGACACTGGCGGAGTGATCTGTGTCTTGGCGGTGTTACACTCTAAAGTTAGAACCCTGTCTGTCTACACAACAACACGCAAACTGTGTTTGTACAAGTCTTCACCGCGGAGTTTCCAAAGCTCTGTGTACATTGACCTGAAACGCTGTTTGAGGACGAAAGGCCAGAAAAAGCTATGTCTGAAAAAAGAACTACCATGTACGTGTGGACGAGCCGAAGAATGCCCACATCTTTGTTAAGCATTTGTGGCAGTGGGTGACTTGATTTGTTTCTAATTGTACAGATGTAATCTAATTATGCTTTGAAACCTTGTCTTCCCGGACTAACAGCAGAAAACAGAAAAGTGGCATCATCGAGCGACCTGTTTATGCGTGTTTCATGTAAAATCAATGTGATGTAGATGGAAACAAGCCCTGCAGCGTGCAGGCCATAGTGGAGACGATCAGCACAGTCAATGTGACATGTGTGCGGTACCCGGTGCCTGGGCTCTGTTCAGACTTACATTTGGATCCACATTAACATAGATGCCCGTTTAGCGTGCAACACTTGATCTCTCTTTCCTCTAGTGCTGGTTGGACAGACATGAACAGAGGTGACATGCTGCCCCGGAGAGAGAGACATAGAGAAATACAGAGAGAGAGAGAGCGAGGAGGAAGAGGTGAAGGCTGTCCCAGACAGGGTGGCTTCATTCGACCCCCCCAGCCCTGGCCCAGAGCGAAACCGACAGGGCTGGAACAAGGAGAGGCAGCAATGTGTGTGTGTGTGTGTGTGTGTGTGTGTGTGTGTGTGTGTGTGTGTGTGTGCGGGGTGAATGTTTTTTGACAGTTTAACAGATGTGATGTCCAAAGTTGGGCCAGGCCGTTTAGCGACGCCCTTCCGCATTAGCAGCAGGACAGACTGGATGAGATGATGGACTTTAACATGTTGTTGCTTTGCTCTTTTGTCGCCTCTCAGATGATATGGTGGGGTGAAAGAAGAACAGAATTAAATGCCGGATTGAAATGTTTTGCATGGAGAAGGTTTTTTGTGGTGGCAGGACAAAGAGAGAGAGCACTGAGAAAACGCCTCATGCTCATTCATTTCAAGGCTGCAGTAATCCAAATGTTCAAATAACTATAGTTAATATGAAAGACGACGCTCGTAGTAACAAACTCAGAGAATTATCATGAACTCCAGTTCTATGCAGCACTTTAGCCTCTTTTAGCTCGCTGTTTTTGATTCCAGACCGGCAGATATGTCTCCATAGATGACAGGAGACATAAGACGGTGCTGCCTCAGGCGCTCCCATCCCGCCATGGGAGGAAGTTAACACATAACACATGCTCAAAATTCATACGCACATACCTAAGCATAGGCTCTACTGCAGTATAGTCAGGCTGACATGTCTTCAGTCTGTGCTGAGGTGGGTTCCTGATTCAGGTAAGCATACGGAACTTTATTAAAGGCTTTTATGCCGTTTACAGCATACATACATCCCTCGGATGTATCATAAGATAATAACTTAGATGTATTAATAGAACCCATGGTGAATTACAACCATTAGCTATATCCATTATTACAGCTACAGGACCTCGGAAGAACCGTCATATGAGCGTGCCCAGTGCAGTGTGTCTGGGTTAGGGTATAAAGCCCGCCCTGCTAATTTAATTGGTCCTAACAGCTCTTGTTGGAGCATAGTTGCTCCACAACGGATCAAGTCGAGACAAAAGTTCCCCACCTCAAATGTTGTGGGCGGGGCTAAGTTCGGCTGGCATCCAGGATATATGCACTGTACACTGTTGCATGGTACTGGGAGATAAATAGAAATTAGAAGTTGTTTCCATTGATTTAATAGCTATTTTCCCTGCCAAGATTCCACAGTTTGTTAGAATATTTCCCATCGTGACAGCTCCTCAGCTTCCTCAGTGTATTGTTGGACAATAGTGTCCACTACAGCACGCAAAAAAAATCAATTCAAAATTAGTTGAGACATTGTTGAGTATGCCAAATTCTGTCAAATTACACACTCACAGCCTGCTTCAGATCGGTCCCATTGAAATCTGGACTGTGTATTCAATCAGTTATTGTGTCTGTAGCACCAGCAGCTGCTATCGGCATCTTTCAAAAACACAACAACCATGACCTTTGAACCACTTCATCTCCTCCTCAGTTTGTCTGACGGACAACATCCATTTCCTCCCCCCTCAAGCGTGTATTATACAGACGGTATTCTTTGGGTTTGAGAACCTGTAACTCCTGTCAAACCACTTCATCCAACACGGAAACATGGCTAAACTCCTTCCTGTGACTGCAGCCTGAAGCCCCCCACCCCGTCCCCCCTCTGATTTACCGATTCCAGCATCTACACTTCTATTTCCACGCCTGCAGATAAAAGCAGAGTGTGTGAGCGGAGTGTGTGAGCGGGGTGTGTAAGTGGTTGGCTGGGGCAAGTTGCAGGCTGTATTTAGAGCAGCCGAGCGGACCGGGCCCCCCCTTTGTTCTGAGCTTGATGAGGAGGAAACCCTGCTAAGCTGCGAAGAGTTCTCATCATCACCCTGCATCTCCGCCAAGCTGCTCAGCCCCGTGCAGCGCCGGGTGGAGGCGGGCTGCTGATTGACAGGATAAGAAGATGCCTCAGCGGAGCGGGAGAGATCTCTATCCCAGCTCACATGTGCCTCCGTTGCCGCGCGGCTCGGGACGCAGGAGAGGACTTCTGGGAGGAGCGGCTCGGCGTCACTAAGGAGAGGGTCAAAGACATAGATAGACAGATAGATACTTTCATCCCGAAGGAAATTTTAGACATGCATAGCCACTAACTTTTGCACCAGTACACGTGTGGTTTCAATCTTCTGAATCTTTTTCAGAAAGATATTTAGCTTCTGGTTTTTAGGGAAGGATGGACACAGGGCCATGGCTGCCACTGAAGACTCAACGAAGAAAATATTCTGATGCGTATGTGAAACTCCCAATACCACACTGTAAAAAAAAAAAAGTCAAGTACGTATTTTACTTGTAAGTATGCACTGAAAACTGTGAGAATAATCAAAGAAAATAAATGAGAAAAAAAATGGGATTGAGATTTTACATTCCATAAGGAAAGATATTTTTTAGGCCAAGAAATAAAAGACAAAGTTTTGTCAAAAATGCTTGAGGACCATTGGTAAAATAAGTGTATATGGATAAAGAATGGATATATGTATCAAAATAAATGAATACATGTCATAAATGTTTTTTTTACTCAGTTTTTCTAAAATTCTTGGCTATTCCCTATGTGGTTATGTGCAAATATTTGCATAACATGTATAATAATAACCATGTTTCTCCAAATTTGGTGATTTCAAAAATCTGATATTCAACAAATTAAATAAAATATATAAATAAATCTTCATGAGTTGAGAAAACGACCCTGCTTTTTTAGCCAAATCAACCGTTTGAAAATCAATTAGATTACCTGAAATATGCACTTTCACTTATCTAAAAAACAATTTTTTTTTTTATTTAATTTTTAATCCTGCCAATGTCAACAGTCATGACTGGTACTGAAATACAAAGCGTGATCTATTTTAAATGGACTCATCCCTCCAGTTATTCAGAACAGATTAACACGAGGAGGCAGTTGTGAGTTTATGATTATGATTTATGATAAGGGGAACAGCAGTCTATTGGTCAGCATCACAGCGATTCCCTGACATACAAGACATCAAGTTGTTCTTTCAGTTCGACTATGAAAAGTTTCTCAAAAAATAAAACATGCATCTCCCCCCCCCACCCCCCCCATAATGTTCTGCATCAACAAAGCAATTTGTTTCCCCGGAGTGTGCTAATTTCTAGATTTCACAGTGCCAGGTGTTACGTCTGCCAGTCATTACATGAAAATCAGCAAAACCTTAACCACGGTGCTTATCCCCACCACAAAACGCGGCCGGCTGAATTCTCACTGATTTCCGGGCGGGGGGGGGGGGGAGAGTCAGGAAAAGGAGGTTAAGTTCATAAGTGCATGTTCTCTTATTTGTGTTTTTTTTAAAAACACCAAGCTGACAGACAGGCAGTTTTCCTGATTCCACATGCTCTCGAATTGGATTTTATTTTTTTGCCTCAGACAAAGATCTGTGTTTTTTCGCATTAACAATTAAACGTGCATGCCTGTATCACCCGGGTGAAATGGAAAGATCCCTTCAATTACGCGGTGCGATATTAAATACAGAAGGTGAGAAAGGCTGAGAGCAGGGTGGGGAGCGCTGACTTCTTAGGTTGTTTTTAAGGTATGGCTTGCACAGTGACTGACCCCCGCAGACAGCAGGTTGAATACAGGCTCAAATGAATAACATAAATAATATAAGTCCCAGTGTTAAATGCAGGAGAAAATAAAGGCAATCAGAAAGAGAGGGAAGACATGTAACCTTTGAGTTTGATGAATAACATTTATTCAGATGATTGATATGATTTCATAACCCCTTACCCAGTGTCCGCTGCTGCGACCTATGGGTTTTGTTATGTTGTGAAACACAATTTCTTTCAAATCCTCAAAACAGCCCCCATTACATGCTATGTAAATATTGCATTTTCCGCAGAAGTGATGCTGTAAATTATTATTATTAGTTATTGGAATGTTTTCAAGTATATGATGAATTATTGTGCCTTTTTTTTTAACCATGTTGGTATATGTGGTATGTGATTTATTTCAGGACGCCAAGAGAATAATTGTGCGCTCAAGATGTGTTGAGATATATTTGGAGCTGTTAATATTTGGCATTAATTATGCACATGTATGTTAAACTAATTAAATCAATCAGCTGCAGACATAAGTGAAGAACAGCGCCATAAAACTGTGTGTGTGTGTGTGTGTGTGTGTGTGTGTCATGATGTTTTTACACATTCAAATTATCAACCACTCACACTCTTAACGTTAATATTTTCTCTTCCTTCTCTATTTCGTACGACAATAATTCTATTGTTTTTCCCTCTATCTGGTCTTTGTTTTTGAAGGTTTTTTCCAGCTTTATTTATTCCTCTCATTATTCACGTATGATAAGTAAAAGCGTCATTTGAAAACAAAGTAATTTATTTTAAGGAAAATCCACACTTGATAAATTATTTAAGGGTGCTGGGATTATCAGTGGGATGTGAAGCGAGTGTGTGTCTAAGTGTGTGTGTGTACGCGCGTGTGTGTGTGTTCTGCAAGCAGGAGTTGCATTCAACTCTTCTGATGTTAAATAAGGAGACACTAGCTGAACGCTCAACTCCCGAATAATTGGTGACTTCCTCGACTCAGACGCACTGTTATTCAAATCTGGCCTTTGTTGCTCTTGTTTACAGCGATGTTAATTGGGGGGAGCGACCCCCTTCAAGAAAACACACACACACACACACACACACCAGTCAAGTGGATACTTCCGTGTGTTTTCATAGTTCTGTTTGTGACTTCATATTTCTCTCCAGAGTTCCCCACCTGCTGACAGCATCACACAGCTGGAGGCAGCCCATCTATTGAGGATTCAGATGTATGAGGATAATTACATTGTGGAGAAAAAAAAGAGTGTTAAAAGCATTCTTCCATAGGTAGCTACAGTGTGATGAATGTACACCCAAAACAGCCAACATCTGCTGCTACCTTTGGTTTTTTTTTTTTTCAAAGTGCATATTTAATTAGTTTTTAAATGCATAATTAATATATTCTAATAAAAATCGATAGTAATCTTAAACAGCAATTTGGCATGTAATGAAAGCAAAGTTCTGGGACTCTGGGAAACTTTTTTTCGATTCAGCTATTAATGGGAGCTGAAGTGTTTTCTATCAGGTTTTGCTTCCATTCACCAGTAGTTTGAATCTGCAGTAAAGTTGCAGGGTGATAGAAACACTCAAAGAAAGTGAGAGTCAAACAAAGGCACCACGTTCTCGTTTCACTGTGTGCCTGTGCAGCTGAGGTGAGGAAGATGAGGGGATGAAGGTGGAGGACGTGGGGGGGGGGGTTAGCCTGCCATCCTTCCTGTCAGCGTCTTCCTGCTTCGCTTCAACCGTCTCCCCTCTGGTGGCCACGCCCTCCTACGCTGCCAGGCCACGGGCGCCGGTGGGTGGGCAAAGGCAGGGAACCGCACAGGAAACAGGAAACCATGAGAGAGAGGAAGCCATGGGGGTGAGAGGCGGCAGCGGCAGCGGCGGCGACGGCGGCCTTGACGTGTCACAGCTGCCACAGTCGCTCTGAGAGAATGACTCTGCCTGGCAGGCTTACTGTCCCAATTACTCCCCCGTAAACAAAGGAGGAAGTTTTGCCCCATCGTGGGCGCATCCTTCCTCACCTCCCAACACACGCATCCCCGTCGCCGCCGCCATCACAGCAGCCCAGCGAGAGTTTCCTCTCTCCCTCTTTATGCCATCACATGAGAGGCGTCGCAATGTGCCGCAGCCCTTCGCTAAGGTGTCACTTATGAAAGGCGGCGTCCCCGCTGAATACGGACGGCAGTACTCGGGTTCACACGCGGCGCCCTGCTTTTTTGTCTCCCTGCCTCCTCTTGTCTTCTGATGTGTTTGAAGATGACGACTGCCTGCTCTTTTGAGGACTGTCGCGAGTGTCGTCGGAGCAGGAGGCACATGGCTTCACAGCGCTCACACATCTTCCTGAAAGCCGCAGAAGGATGCAACCTGCTCCAGCACAGGATGTGGCCCGGCTCCTGGTCGGCCTGGACAGGTTTCAGCTCAGTTTGGCTTTGGTCACAAAACTCATTCCTTTTTCAGGAAACGATCACCACAAATTTCCTGTTAATATATTTTGTGATTGGAATAAATAAAAGATGTCTTTGGAGACATATCATGCTCGTTTGGCCTCCAAGCAGATACATGGTCGGGCATGTGCACAGGGTTGGGTAAACCCGGATGAAGTATTACATGTAATAAAATAAATTCATAATCAATCCGGATCAGAAAAAAAAGCAATTATATTATAGTTGTATTGTGAAGGATTACTTGATTACATTTGTGATTGTCTTTAAAATATGGCAATTTTGTAAATCTTTTTGTTCATGAATTATGCCAACATGATTTTGTAAGGGTGATTTGATAAGGTCATCGCTGAGTATGCTAAATGCATGTTTTGAGATGGGAAAAAAAGAAGGAATATTTGTGAAACTCAAATTTGAGGTGTGTTTTATTGACAGGTAACTCGCGTTAGCAGTGGTTGGGTTATGTTCGTGTTACAATATGATCAGTTTTCTTCATAACATCAAATGGTTATGAATAATTAATCAAAAACAAAGGACAAAGGTGAAGTTAAAGCGACAGCGCGTAGTTTCTGTCTCCCCCATGAGGAATTCTAAGTAACGACAACAACACTGTTGGCGCATCCACATGATACAAGCCTTCTGTGATCGAGCACCACCCCCACCCCTCCTCCTCTACACAGCTGCTAGTAGCCAAGGAGGACACAGAGGATTAAAAAAACATGATGGACTCTGTCATACTGAGACATCCAGAGAGAGTTTTGTGAAGCTGAGTCTTAATTAGCTTCGGAGCAACTCATTTGGCAACGGCTGGAATGTAGCGGGTGTCATAGTACGCGTCATCTGTCAGCATCAAATCCACGCTTCCTATTCATTTTTATGGGAGCAGCAGTGAGGGTTTCGAGTTGACCGCTCCTCATTTGACTGGATTCACCTTTACGCAAATGAGGAGCGGGCATCTCGGCTCGCCGCCACTGATATTAAAATATTTTAAACCGTCCTTTGTCGACCTGAAAAGAAGACAGATGTCGCATCTGCGTAGCCTTTTTCTCGCATAAATTGTTTTCAGAAACACATTTCGGTATTCCGTATCCCAAACAAGCCACCAGAGAGAGCCACATGATGAGTTGGTCCAATCAGCTGCAGTCAACAGAATTTTTTCACCAAAATTAGGCCCTATGTTCCCACAGATCCCACATTTCTAAGATTCATTTTCCAAAATTAGGCCCTATGTTCCCACAGATCCCACATTTCTAAGATTCATTTTCCAAAATTAGGCCCTATGTTCCCACAGATCCCACATTTCTAAGATTCTTGTTACAAAATGAAGCCCTATGTTCTTATAGCCCTATGTTGCCACATTTCTAAGATTTCAGGTCCTATGTTCCCACAGATCCCACAATTCTAAGATTTTTCTTACAATTAGGGTTAGGGTTAGTAACACCAAATTGGGAGAAAGGGATTACAATCTGATAAAAATGTATTAAAATGGAAATGTGGGTACAAAGGGGTCTCATTTTAGAAAAACAAATCTTAGAAATGTGGGATCTGTGGGAACATAGGGGCCTTATTTTCAGTGAAAAAAGTTGTGGAAATGCGGGAACATAGGCCTGCTCCCCTTGAAGATAAGCTTTGTTATCTCAAAGCTAACGTATTTTGTCTTTCAGAGTCTGCGGATCTTTTTGGGTTGTTGTGTTTTTTTCTTGGTTGGTCAGTGTCACTGCCACAGCCAATAATAGAAGTGAATGCTCTGTCTGGGAACAAAAAAAAAGAGAGCACAACACAGGACGTGTGATGTAGAGAGCAGATGCTGTATGAAAAACATGCAGTTTAATTTCATTTAAATTTTAGTTTTATTGAGATGTGCAGGTTCCCAGTAGTCAAAACGGAGGTGTAGCTGCTCTTCTCTGGCTGTATGAATGTCTCTATTCTATTCATATCTACATGTCTGAGCAGCTCCAATAAATTAACAAACCAACTTGAAGTGTCAGTCTGAAGAATCATTTCTCTGTTCTCCATTAAAATAGCCGGACTACAGATCCTCCCTTTCCATTTTGCTGCCTGTCTCCTTCCATCCACGTTCCACAACTCATCTGTCACTGCTGTTATTTTTCCACGTGCCTCGGAGCAACAACACAACCTCCTTCCCCCCTGCCTTTGAAGGAGTAAACCAACCCGGTGAGCTTAACGCATTTCTAATGAGCCAACGCCGGTTGGAGTCTGGAGATTAGTCATCTCGCGTCCCCGGCGAGGATCACGTTCGCCGAGACGCACCATGTATCATCCCCGCTCCGCCATCAACGCCTCGGCAGAAGCACCAAAAAATGAAAAAGCGCCTCCATTCCGAATAATTGACTTCGTTTTGCTGATGTCATAAAAAGTTCCCTAAAAAAATCAGCGTTTGTTTGGCTGCTGGGTTCATAAAGAAGCAGTTCGAAGGATTTAGGAGGGAATCTCTTTTCGTTGGAGGAGGCAGTTCCTCAATTACTGTTTGACAGATGGCATTGTCTTTAGATATGCTGTCATATTCATATAAATAAGCCTCGGTGGCGTCATCCATTCACCAGTGACAGATAAGAGAAGAACAAAGTGCCTGGCAGGTGCTAAGAAGGGCCTTTCTAAGTCACGGCTGCATACAGAGGAGATCTTCTCTCTGTTATTCCCTCTCTCCGGCTGTCTCATTAGCAGGTAGCTTTGGATCTGCAGAGCTGCCATGTCCAAGGAAGGGTCGTCTTTCTTCCAGGAAATGAACAAGGCGTCCCTCCTCTCTCTCGGAGCCCACTAATTACATAATCGGATTGCTGTGGAGATGAAAGTGGCTCAAGTGAGGAAGTGAGACTATGTGGTTATTGCTACGGAGAGGCTACTAATTCCCCACCCTGCGGCAAAACTCTTCAACTGCACGTCTCCAACCCCGATCGCTCGCTCAGGAGTTCACATCTATCAGCCAGGGATCCTTTCTATATACAGTGTAACCGATAGGGATGTTTAGCATTAATTATTGAGGTGTTTGAGACGTGGCTTTCTTTTTGATTGGTGGTTGCAGCCTGTTATTTATCACAAAGATCATGTTGTTTGATATGGTGAAAGAAGAGCCTGGTTAAGGACGGAATAAACTCACAATGTGCAGTTACGAGAAAATAAAATAAAAGGACTCGTTTGATCCGTAACAGAGCCCTGAGTGGCATTGAGGACAAGGCTTTGAAACAGCATTCAGACTATGATAACAAAAAAAAAGTTCAATAATCATACTTTAGACTCAAAGTCCCAAAGAGGAAAAAAAAAAAAAAGGGAAATTCAGGCATAAATTAACATAGCATAGGTAAGAAGTGTTATGCTTTACAGACTGCAAAGCCCTTTGAGGCAAATGTGTGATTTTGGGATTTTTTTTTTCTTATTTATCATCTCGTGGTGACCCTCCGGCTTATTTGGCAACCCTGTTTCGGAAACAATTCAAAGGTGCCAGAACATATGATCCAGAACCTATTTCACCAACAACCATAGGCGCAGTATGTTTCAATGGGGATTTGGCTCCCTCCAATATTTAGAAGACATTTGTTCCCCTTAAAAAAAATATGAAAGACAAGCCACTCCCCAATAGAGGGGGGAAATAACCATTCAGGGGGCCTCGAAACATGTATGAGACACAAGAAGTGTCTTCTTTTGCAGTATCGGGGGGGTTAAAGAACACAACATGGCCGTGAAAAGTAAAGATAGATAGACATAGAGATGTTGTTGAGATGTCCATGACTATTTAAAAAAAACGTCCCCAAACATGTGATGTTTTAGGTATGAAGAAAATGTTCAACAATACAAGAGAATAGTTATTTCCATTACATAAATAAAGACATTTGCACCATGACTTTGTTGCATGATAAAATTCAGCAGAATGCATGCCATGACACGCCAGTTTTTTTTTTTTGATGGGTGACGACCCCCCTTCTGTTATTACATTATGTGTCCTGCCTAATCTTAAACCAAACCTACACCATTGCCAACAACTGTGTTTTACATTCACAGAAAACTATTAATCCCTTTATTTCTTAAAGGATAACTACTGTTTTCTTCAACCTGGACCCTATTTTCCCATGTTTTTGTGTCTAAGTGACTGATGGGAACAACAGTCTGTGACATCGGTCCAGTATTAAGAGAGATCTCTGCAGTCAGCAGCAGAGAAACAAGCTACAATGTAAGTTAATAGAGCAATTGTCCAGTTTGTATTTACCTTGTTTTGTCCCTGACATACTCTGATTAATATTATAAGTGTTTGATAACATTATGGAAAGGATCCCTTCAGAGATAGACCTTCAAAACCTCTTTGAGAACTTTCTGTTTAACAAGAAACAGATCTGAGGTCGCTAGTGCTAAACCCACCAGACTCCATTTAAAAAAACAATACTTTTAGCGTGTATAGCGCCAAAATATTTTCTCAACTAAATTGGTAAACTGTGTGTTAATTTCAACAAAAACCAGAGTTGTGATGGTTGGAAAAGTGGAAAAATGACCCAACACAGCTTTTCATCGTTTTTTCCGTTTCTGTCAACTTTAAATGAAATGCATTTTACGCTGCTAAAATGATAGTTTATTTACATGGAGTTTGGTGGGTTTAGCAAACACAATTTTGCAGATGTTTTGATGTTTCAAAAAAGGATCTTACACTACAGAAACAAAAACATCGGAAAATAGGGTCCAATTTGAAAACAAACGATAGTTACCCTTTAAAACCTCACAGAGCAGCAGCTATCTTCATAAAACTGCATTCATTTGTGGTTGAATATTCACAGCCATGCTCCTCTTCCTCCACCAGGCCATCTGAGCGTGCCTGTAAATGAGCCCAGTGACCTGTAAGACGAGGTCTGGCCGGCCGCCTCTCTCCACCTGTAGCCTTTCACTTTCCTCACTGTCCAAGCTGACATGCCTCTCTTAATTTGATTGGCATATTCTATTTATTTACCATGCAACAGAGTGTTTCTCTGCTATTTGCTTCCAGATTAACCAATAAGAAGATAGAGGAGAGGCACCCCCTGCAGTAGTGGTGATGTCACCAATGCAGATTGAATACCCAAAATGTTTCATGTTAAAGTGGAAGAGACGGAGAGGATGTGGGGAAAGAGCCAATTTAAGGGCTGAAATTTCAATGGTTGGCGCCTCTCTGTTTACCCTGATAGTTCATTTGTTTGCTGTGAGGGCCAGCAAATGAATTGAGCATTTAAATTCTACGCCAAAAGCTAACATGGGTTCTGAAGTCCAATCCGGTGTCACGGTCATGGACATTTTGAGATATCTTCTCTTTTTTTTTTTTATTCAAACCACAACCTGTCCTTTACAAAAAGATCAGCATGGACTGATGAATCTCGGATCTCTTTTCTGCCTCCCAATTCATTTGTAGCATTTAGGAATGAAAGCCT
Organism: Percina caprodes; assembly: GCA_013375575.1. Lineage (NCBI taxonomy): Eukaryota > Metazoa > Chordata > Actinopteri > Perciformes > Percidae > Percina > Percina caprodes. Next base: position 1,035,702 of record JABXJD010000117.1, read on the forward strand.
TCCTGCGGTTGGGTTTGACTGTGGGGAGGACGGGAGCAGGGTGAAAGTTTTTAGGTTATTTTTTTTTTTTCTCGCCAGCAGCTCTGACATTGCTTCTCTTGGTGGCAGCGTATCACCATCTGAATCTTTCCATCCACATCAGGGGAGCAGAGCTGTGACTACAGGGATTAGGCTAATCACACATTCACCCAGGAGGCTGCACACACACACACACACACACACACACACACACAGACTCACACACACGAGATCCTGCGTGAGCCATGACCTTATTTCTAATGTCTTTTCATGGCCTCTCATTTACTACAGCAGCACCCCGAGCTCATGCTAATGCACAGATTTCACCACGCTCTGTTTTACATAAGTAAACGGGGCTTTACATTATTCAAGTTTGCATTTTCCACTACTTTCTTTCATAAGCTGATGTAAAACATCCTTTTATGAGCATCAATAGTATATTCCTCATTTATTTTCCTAATAAATCAATAGGCTGTAGCAATGTGGGGGGTGGGGAGGCTTAACAAAAGAATGTCACAATTTCCATACACAACATACAGCAGTGTGATCAAAGCTTATTATAAATATAAATACATATATATGTGTGTGTGTATTGTGTAAATAGCAAAGGATTCGGTGTTTCCTTACTGGAATGATAAAAACGTTTTCAAAGAACAAATTACAGTTCTTTTTCCATTGCTTCAGCACTATTTAGGAAACAGGGACAGTGTGTGTAGAACACACTACGCCCAATTAGCAGAACACAGACCCACCTCATTTTTTAAAAACTACACACCATATTTTCATTACCTTAATTCTGTTTCAACCAGTTGCACACCACTGTTGCTAACCTAAAACACTTTTAGCAATTCTACTGCTCAGTGATTAGAGTACTGTAAATGAAGTACAAATATACAATATGTTCTACCCAATATTACACAAGACCAATGCTGCAGACTGAGGAAAATATCATTTATTTCCCTCCATATACCCAAATCAACATGGAGAATCACAACAAAACATGTCCCAGTTTTCATGGTACAGCTACTACAGTAGTGTGCATAACTCAGCAAAAAACAGACAAACTATACTACAAAAATACTGTATTCAGGTTACAATTACATAAAAACAAAATGAACAAAATAAAAGAAAAGTAAGAAAATACTAGACTTGCCTGTTGCATTTTTATAGGGCCTGATTTGTGTGTCTATGATTAAGCTATCATGTGTTACCGTACCTGATGTTTCACAGCTATGGTGACATCATAATATACTTCGGTGTCTAATGTGTACAAGTTTTAATGTTTTGCAAAAAGTGTGAGGCTGACATTGTGCTTTTAGGTTTTGATAATTGTGTGATACCTTTTTCATGTCGGTGGGTAAGCAATCGGCAAAAACTGAGAAAAGGTTAGTCTGAGACGTGTAAAAATGCTTCGGTTTGTGCATTTTCTGCCTGTTTGTCATCATCGTCTAACCCCAGTGTAGAAACAAAAGAAGAGGGGGAAGGAGAGAAAAGAAACAGGTCCATCAGATTCAGATGAAAACCGGTTTCTTCACCACCTCTTCCTTCCTCCTGCATTCTAATCAACACTCGGTGATTCTAATTTATGAAATGTAATTCTGCCCTCCACTGGTATGAAGAAGGTGCACACACACACACACACACACTCAGGAGGGGATATTTCTTTCTCTAAACCATTGAGAAAAATACAGTGTGTGTGTGTGTGTGTGTGACAAAGTGTGTGTTTAGGAAAACAAGTTTGAGAAGCAGGTGATTTGTAATCTGGTCTCCCTAAAATTATAATTATACTCTGACTTTTTTTCTCCCAGTTAAGCATAATTAGCTGGCTGTAATTTAGTTGTGATTCAGCAGCATAATAAGCATTTATGTTACACTCAAATTAAATGGAGTCAATGAATATTTTGCATGTTAGGGGAATAAAGCTAATACTGCACTTTACTGCCGACTGAATGTAATTATGGAGGCTGAAGATCCAGGATGCAAAATCATGCCTGTCTGATTATGAAAAATACATATTACTTTAATAAAGCATCACTCAGTGTTTGAATACAAGTTTAATTTAACATTAAGGTAATAATATTGATGTCATATCTGGAGTACAGTTTTTTACAGTGTGTGTGTGTGTGTGTGTGTGTGTGTGTGTGTGTGTGTGTGTGTGTGTGTGTGTGTAAGAGAGAAAGATCCCCTTGATGCTGACAGAGTCTCAGTCCCCAGGGTCTAATCCTTATCCATGCAACTATTTTTTAGTGTGCTAATGTGTGCCTGCCTCTCTCTGTGTGTGTGTGTGTGTGTGTGTGTGTGTGTGTGTGTGTGTGTGTGTGTGTGTGTGTGTGTGTGTAAGCAGCTCCCCTCACTCTCCCCCCTCCAGCTCAACCTTCACCACCCACCACCCACCATCACCCTAGGGTGCCAGTAGAGCCTTTGTCACCCCAGGTGATGCCAGCAGCGACAGCGGGAGCAGGGTGGAGGGGGGGGGGAGTAGCCAACGTTCTTCTGGGACAGAGCAAAACAGCATTTCCCGTACACACACACACACACACACACACACACGCACACACACATACACAATTTGAATATCAAAGATCTGCCCCATCTACTGCCACCCACACACCCTCCAACACCTTTCAACTGGAGGAGCGGTGTAGTTGAGCGTCTGTGGGGGGTGGAGGGGATTGGGTTGATACTGTATGTACATCTATTCGCTGTTGTTCTGAGACAGTAAATACTAACTACTTAAATATTACTACTTAAATCTGTAAGAATGAGTAGTTTTGATGAAGATGGGATTCATACAGAATACACAAACCTGTATTGATTTGTAATGTGAACAGATATCCGACATGTGTACAAATATGTACTCTTGACCCAAGACTTTACACATATTCACATCATTACAATCAACATCATCATCACTCAAAAACATTTTGAAAAGGTCACTAATCAACAATAAATTGTAATATTTTATCCTATTTTGTCCCCAATGCTTCTTCATGTAGAGGGCTGGTATCATTTTATGTCCTTTTTTGGCTTATAACCTCACTGCACTATGTTATACCGTGTGTGTGTGTGTGTGTGTGTGTGTGTGTGTGTGTGTGTGTGTGTGTGTGTGTGTGCGCGCACAGTGGTCCCTGACTTGGGCATCAATAATTAACAATTTAAAGAAGATGTGTGTGTGTGTGTGTGTGTGTGTGTGTGTGTGTGTTGACAACTGCATGCAGTAGGTCTACATTTCCAAAGGGGTCCCTGACTGGGGCATCAATAATTAACAATTTAAAGAAGCAGAAAAAAATATATTGAGCTCCACAACATGTTTATGTTTTCGGGCTTTGCTAACAGCTTGGCTTTTCCATGTGGAATTATGGAGAGAGTTAAAAGGATAGGTACACAGGCATCATTCGCCCTGTTCATACTGACCTAAAAGATCCTTGCCTAATGTACGTTCAACAGAAGTGATGGGAGATCAAATCCACAGTCCTTGCTCTGTGAAGATTCAGTCCAAAGTTTATGTGAAACCAACATGAGCCTTCAGCCATCTGAGGTGGACAAACCCACTGGATATCTTCCACTTTTAAAAGGGGGCGTTGAAACGTGTGTATCTTGCTTCTTCATGGGCATAACTTTTGGATTTGCAGCAAATACAAGTAGATATGAGCAGTTGGACCTGACTCATGTATCAGTAAAATGTCATAGAAAGCTTTTGATCCACTTCAGTAACATAACTGAGTTCCTGACTGTTGAGCTAAGGGACGCGTGACACAAAGTAGTCTTTAGCTCTATTGTGGGGGACAATTGCAGTTTCAAACAGACCTTTACACTTTACTTGAAGTTTTCTACAGAGTGACATGACACTGTCATGACATAGTCATAACACATGAATACATGAACCCTAACACTAACCCTAACCATAACCCTAACCATAATTTGTTATGAGAAAACCGAAAAGAGCTTTGACTTGTTTATAATGTTTTATGACACGTTCTTGACAGTGTCATGCCACTCCTATGTAGATACCTTCAAGAGAGCTAGTCAATATATCGATATTATATCGATATTGTGATATGATTTTATGTGTTGTCTTTTCCTGGTTTTAAAGTCGGAATTAGATAGATAGATAGATAGATAGATAGATAGATAGATAGATAGATAGATAGATAGATAGATAGATAGATAGATAGATAGATAGATAGATAGATAGATAGATAGATAGATAGATAGATAGATAGATAGATACTTTATTCATTCCAAAGGGAATTTTAGGCATCCAGTGGCAAGACAACCATAACACAACAAACACATATACACACACATTTCACACATATATAAATATAAAAATCACTCCCAGAAATGCAATGACTGTGATAAGGTGAGATACTATTGCAGACTGTGTGTAATGATGATGCAAAAGTGAATTCCAGTAAAGTGATGTCATTTTCTGAACTTACCAGACTGTTGTAGCTGTTCTATTATTTGCCTTTACCAACTTACTCATTATATCCACATCACTGATGATTATTCATCAAAAATATCATTGTGTAAAAATTTGGTGAATACACCAATAGCCAACACTAAAATATTGTTCGATATTGAGGTATTTGGTCAAAAATATCGTGATGTATGATTTTCTCCATATTGCCCAGCCCTACCTTCAAGTAAAGTGTAACCCTATCTCTATTAACTGGTATTTACATTTTGTGTAATGTGCTTATTTGCCGTGGTGAGTGGTGGTGTTTCTGACCTTTGGAACGAAACAAGCTAGCTGTTTCCCTGCTTCCAGGCATTATGCTAAGCTAAGTGAATCACTGACCAGCTGTGTACTTTTACACACAGATGTGAGATTGATATTGATCTTCTTAGAAATACAGCAAAAAAAGCATGTTTGCCAAAATCCCGAACAATTCCTTTTAGTTTTCCAGGCAGCAGTACACTCAAAGACGCCGCATGCAGTGTTCTCTACAGGCCTCAGTGCCCCCCACCCCACTGGTACTATGCCAGGCGTTTCAGACATAGCAGGTCAAAAAAGAGCTGATGAGACTTAACACATGAGGAAACAAGCAACCCATAATGAGTCCCGTACAGCATTGAAAAAACTGGATCTCTCCTCAGCACAAGTATGGTAACAGTCCCTCCCTGTAGCCCACAGTGCCACTGAGATTGTCTGTTGTGTGGGACAACCCGTCGACGGTTTCATTTCAAGTGGGCGGCGGGAAGCTCTCACTAACCCAGGTGCACCTGTATCCCCTGCAAAAGAAATGCAGCTCAAAGCATTTGTCATTTTGAATCTAATGCTCCCGCTGGGAGAGACGGGCGTCTGCAGCACACAGCTAAGACTGTGTGTGTGTGTGTGTGTGTGTGTGTGTGTGTGTGTGTGTGTGTGTGTGTGTGTGGGAAACAGCTGGTCAGCCCACTCAGTCGGTTTGTCTCAGCATTGACTATTTTTCACTCTGTGTATTGACGCTAGAAGTAAAAAAAATCCCATTAAGGCTTTTTAATAATAATAATAATTAAAGCTGCAAGCAGCGTCGGATGGGCTCTCTCTATGTCAGGGTTACTGGCGGACGCCGCAATGATACCTCACACAGGCCAATTTTTATCTTCAATACCATATTGTCACTGTTCTAATTCCATAAAATATGACCCGGCAGAGAATATTGGCTGTTGCAGAAGTTGTGGGTTGCTTTGTGTACGTTATGGTGTGCATACATTTCTGTATGACATCATACGGACCCATTCATGAGAATTCTTTAAAGCGCCCATATTGTGCTCATCATCACTCCACAGGCACATTTAAAGTTGTATGGAAGCACCAGAGACACAAAATAACACCACATATCCCAGAAAAAAGGATTTTTTCATAATAAGGGCACTTTAAACTGAGTGCCGCCCACTTCAAACCAGATACATAACAATACAGAGGAAGACATTTAAAAAACCATACCTGTTCTTATTTTTGCGGCAAAAAAATGTGTTTGTGTAAGACCCCATCACAGGAACCTGTGTAATTTGTATGCAACTAAAGATTCTCAGAGGTCCTACTCTTCATACAGTTTCTGGGAATTTGAAGTTTTAAAAGACCTGTATAGCTATGGCCCTATCTTTTCAAAAGACTAAGAAAAGCACAAAAGAGCGTCTCTGCTACTCTGGAAAACTCTCACAGTGTCGGAATTGCATCAGCCGACTCTTATTTTCCACTACATCCCTATCACTTTTCAAATTTCCTTCCTCTGTCAGCCAAAAAGTTGAAAACTTCTCTAATGTGGCGTGTTGAAAGGTGAGGTGAGGACAGGGTCAGAACAGACAAATCCCTGCCACGGCTGCAGGAAAAGTGGAACCACATGGCACATGTGACATCAACGCATATCCCCCCACGCTCACTCTCCCCCTCCGTTCGCCTCTTATCTTTTGTTTGCTCTGAAGTTCGACATATAGACCGAGGCCCTATCCAAAATCACAACCAAATGAGAACTTCAGGGGGGAGGGCAGGTAGAGGGAGAGATGAAGAAAAAAGCTAAAAGCATTTCAAGCTATTGCTGAAACAATCCAATTACAATGCCTATCAAACTTTGCTTCACAGTTTATAGCTTCTAATTGCCTGACAAAAATTGACACTTCAGTCGCAACAGTGTAATATAATAGGGGGCCAAATTAAATTTGATCGAGGGGCAGAAAACGATGCTATCACTCAGCAGTGCGGAAAAGAGGAGATCAACTAGCATGATATAATGGATCAAAAATGAAAATGATTCATTAATCGCGTTGGGTTTTCCAATAATGGAAATGACACAGTTCAGACGTCTTTCTAAAAACACTATTAATTAAAGGGATGATAGATCTAACAAGGCATGGAGCCCAGGGAAAATCACTGCACCTCTTTTCCTCCCTCCCTTCTTCATTACGCCAACTTCTTTCTTCCCTCGCTTCCGCTTTCCTTTTCTTTCTTTCTTTCTCTCCCTGTTTACCCGTCTCTTGCTCTCTTTGAGTCTCACTTCCCCATTCAGCATGACATCTTTTTACATTCTCTGTAACAAGGAGTCAGAGAATAGGCGGGCCCAAATGCAAAGACAGCAAGGCAGAGGAATTAATAATTTAATATGATATACAACCAAAGGAGTCCTCTAGACAGCAGGCAAACGTCCAAAATGTTGCGAAACACAAAAAACAGGAATATCAAGAAACAGGAACAGCAAGACACACACACACACACACAATCCTATACCTAACAATGATCTGACAGTAGACAAAGGGTCTAAATACACAGGTAACACAGGCAGGAAGTAAAACAAGACGTGACATGGGAGAAAACTATAAAATAAAATGGGAAAACTACAACAGAAACTTACAATTGTGACGTTCTCTCTCTCTCTCATCCTCTGTCATTCTCTCCCTCTCTGTCTCACTCCATTAGGGTTCCGCTGCCCGACCTGGACCCACCATGACTTGGGGGTTTAGGCTGTTTTGCCAAGTCAAAATGTTTGTGACTTAATCCACGTTTTTCTTTTGAAATGTTCATTTCACAAGAAATGTCTCTCCTTCTCTCCCTGACTGTGCCAAAAGTCATGTTGGAAGTAGATAAAACAATGGCCAGTAGGAAATAAGAGAAACAGAGGCATCAGTGGGTTCCATTAGCAAGCTAAAAGGCAGTAATGGATATGAGCTTTCCTAGAATCCCTAGTGATTCAAAGAAGGCCTCTGTAGTGCCACTAAACCCATCACCTGAGAGCAGTGGCTCACTGTGTCTCAATTCTTTGGTTAGTACACGGTGTATAATGTGTACTGTATAAGATGACCCCCTCATTTTCAAGACTAGACCACAATCTATAATTTACAAAGACCTAACAATTCCCCCCAAGAGCAACAGCAGTGCACTGGCACTGGGTTAGGTTTTTTGATTTTGATTTTCCTTTCCTTCGGTATCGATATCGGGCCATATAAATAAAACGAACTTGACTGGAGTACAGTGTGAGCGTCACCTGGCGACAGTGCCTCTGAGCCAGGCACCTCCCCCAGCTCTCCACGCCCTCTGTGATTGGCTGAGAGCTGCGCTACTTTCATCCTGTGGCCCTTGCACAACCTTATCATCCATCTACACACACACACACACACACACACACACACACACACACACACAGTGGCACTGGATGTCCAGGAGTAAGGCAGCAGACTTTATTTAATCTGTTTTCCTCAGCGTTAATTGGGTCAAAGCTTCCTTCTCTGCCTTCTTGATGTGCAAATGAATGTGGCATCGAGGGACGCCCGCCCATCACTCCACAGGCACATTTACAGGACACCTCAGGGTGCCGGGCCGGCGTCTGTGACCTGTATATGGCAGATTAAGGAGGGGCCGGGTTGGTGGAGGGGGGGTGGGGGTGCAAGGTTGTCAGTACCGACCTGGATCAGAGAGACTGGAGCTGAGGAAAAAAATCCCTGAGTTAATTATTGCGGTGGAAGCCCGTAGGCTGTACATGTCACCCCCACTTCTAATGAAGTTTACCGTCACCATCGTGAAATACGGCAGTTTATGTGATACTCAATAATGTATGTGGCGGCTCAGACATGTGTACAAGAAAAGGTCCCAAGGAGGAACCACATGTACGCACTGCAAGCAACCTGGTCGATGCATCTTTGTAAGAATCTGCTCCTTCAGTAATATAAATATAATTCTACTTGAATTGAGCTCAAAGATCAACACCAGCTTCATCAATGAGCTACCCTTTCTGTACAAATCCTTCAGAGACCTAAGTTTCAGCAGCCTCTCTTACAAAAGTTCCCAATATGCTCTGATTGGCAGACATTTTATAACCGTACTAAGTTGATGTGGCAAACATTTTAGCAAACAGATGACTTCTGACACATCCAGCAGTCGCAAAGCGACATGAACATTTTAGGGTTAATTTCTGTCAACTTAAGATGATCTCAGGCATTTTTCACTACAGTCTCTGACTTTGTCTGCTGTTAGCTCATAAGTTATTTAATCGTATTAAAGGACACTACAAATGTTTGACCTTTGTGAATGGAATTTAAGACTTTCTAAAGAAATGCAAGACTTTTAAGGCCTCACCCAATAGCTGCTGAGCATGGAGTGTACAGTGGGATGAGTGGAGCTTTCTCTCTGATAACAGCTACCAAGGCTAATGATTAAATAATTAACAATTAACATAGATCGGTAGGCTAGTGGCTACATGTCGGTGATTCACTTTAACTACTTTTTTAACTCCTTAACAACTTCTTGCTTTCAGCTGCGACCATCACTCATTCCAACGTTGTTGACTCGCAGGAGCGGGGCTAGAAGGGGGCACGGGGTGGCACTGGCCTCCGCCCATTGGGCTAGAGTGCGGGTTTCCATTGGATCAACGGACTGTCACTTGACTCCCTGTTCTGCCAATCAATCATCCCAGCCCTTGTCACATGAGCAATTCATGTTTCCATGGTGACTATCCAAAATTCTGATACTGTGGAACCAACACTGGAATTTTTGGCAGACTGAGCCTGTAGAAAATGCATATTGTATTCAGATATACAATTTGCTTCAAATGAAAACAAGTGAAACTAATAATTTCAGAACACGAGTCACATACTGCATGTATTCTTTTGGATTTGGGAGTAAGAGAGCGCAGGTACCAGACCAGAGTGGTGCATCCGCTCTGACTTTTGTCGGTGAGAATTCTCTGTGGCTTCCCCTTCACCTGACACATTTCACACAGTCATTTGTCCCGGTGCTGCTTCGACACATCGGTGTGGAATCAATAAGTGCAGAAATCTGGTGAGTATCTGCCAAAATTCTTGGTGACTGTCTACACACCTGCTGAGTTTTCCCCCAGTATGGTAGAGAATAAAAAGAACCTCCGCTAAATGTTCTTATTATGCTGTAACATTTTACCCTGATGTGTTCCACACAGGACTATGTTTCATTACACTTTACTGACCAGCTGTCTGTTTCTTTTTAGATCACAATAAATCAATCAGTATGTGCATTTATTATCTTCCATGAAATTTGAGGATAAATAATAATTTGGTTAGGGTTTGAATTGATGCTTAGGGCCCTATTTTAACAACATGAAGCGCCTGGCGCAGGTGCGTTTAGGGAGTGTACAAATCCACTTTTGCTAGTTTGATGCCGGAAAAAGGGTCCGTGCACCGGGCGCATGGTCCTGAAGGGTTGTACTTTGTGTCTTCATTAATCAGTTGTGTGTTCTGGGCGTAACATGCAATCAACCAATCAGAGGTCACCTCCCATTCCCTATAACAGCCAGGCATGTCTGGACATTGGCACGTTGCTGTTATGATGGAGGATTTGCACCGTCATATTTTTATTTTTTATCTTATGCTTGTGTGCATGCTGCTGCACGTATGTGTGTGTAACAAGCATAGTGTGCGTTGTTGTGTGTGTAACAAGCATAGTGTGTGTATAACAAGCATAGTGTGCGTGCGCTGTGCACAAGCCTAGGCACCTTTTACTAATACGTTGTTAAAATAACAATGAAATGCTGCGTTATTGACTTTAGAGGTTTTTGTTGGTCAATGGCGCGATCACTTCCTGCTGCCTCAAGATAGCAATACATCCAGAATGCACCTGAACACACCTCCCTGTAAGACCAGCACACCCAGAATGCACCTGAACACACCTCCCTGTAAGACCAGCATGTCCATGGGCCTATGGCGAAAAGTGCTAACTGCAGATGTGATTTGGAAACTCACGTTCCAGAGATCCGTATTCCGTATTCCAGAGAACAGTCGGTTGGCAGACATTTATTTAAATGGAAATATTTGAGATTATTACTTGATATACTCCAGAAAAAAAGTTAAAAAGTAAGTTCCTGCAGATTAAAATGTGGGTCCCGGTGCCTCATCCTACAATACAAAAGAGGATTTATATCTATACATACCTTAATAAAATACATCAACAATACATTTTAGGTAAGTTTGCATGCTGTCAGTTTACAGATTGACTCCTTAACAGATTTTAGTGTGCAGTCTACATGGTGCTTTTAGTGACATTAGCATGTGAAGGTATAGCAATCAAGGCCTATAAATTGAATCCAGTTCTTCAATAAGAACTTCACAGCTTGACTCTGAGAATCATTTTGTGGCTCGATATCACTGAACATAATTGCAATGGCCATAATCCTGCAGCAAAACAATTTATCATCAAACATAAAGCAAAGAGGGGTCTGCGTTCCCTAGGCTGGGCCGTCAGGAGAGCTAGTGGCTCCCCTTCTTGTTATATAATTAGGTATCGATGACCAACGATCCCCTCCATTACGCCTCTTTCCACTTGGGCGCGCCCTGGGTGGAAAACCCAGACAACCCAATCACCCCCCTACTGGGGGTGATTGGGTGGAGTCCCAACACCCCAGGGAGACTCAGCATGAAATTCCCCCTTCCCATCCTCGGTTAGTTGGGGAAACTTCCCGGGTTGAAAGTGAAGGAGAGAAAACTAAAAAAATAAAGAAAGAGAAAGTGAGTAGTGCCAACAATTTAGAAGATGATTCAGATATATAATAACTTTTTTAAGCCATCATTGCATCAGTTTGCACTAAAGTAATTGCCAGAAGTTGGCAACACAGCAACATCACTAAAAAGAAACATGATGATGAGAAGGATTGTAAACGGTTGATCAGAATGATCTTACAGCTATTTTTGACCAAAATGTTCCAGGAACAGGGAAGCAGAAGAACTAAACAAGGAACTAAAAGTGCCTTTTACCCATTTCTGTTTCCATCGCATCTGAAGACCCATGGTGATGACATTTGAGAAGCAATTTTCACATTCAAGGAGTCATTGTGCGGATCTTTGTATTTCTGGTGTTTGAGTTGATAAATGAATGAAAAGCTGCTGAGTATTTAGAGGTTATCTATTTGGTGCATAACCCTTATGAAACATTCAGCCAAGTATTATTCTGTTTAATGGCTCTCATCACTGATCCCTCATTACACACAGCTCCTTCTCTTATATATATATATATATATACACACCCAACTACACAACACAGCATATACATTACTCTTTGAGTAAATAGTTGGGATGACTACAATAGTTTTGAAATTTTTTTAGTTATCATTTTATTTTAGTTTGGACTTTTTCACTTTATTTTCGCTTAGTTTTAGTTATTTTTCAGACTGTTTGCTAGTTTACCTTTCAGCTTTTCAGAAGTATGTACTGTAGTGACATACAGCTACATACGGGTACATACAGCTACATGCAGGTACATACAGCTACATGCAGGTACATACAGCTACATGCAGGTACCTACAGCTACATACACGTATATACAGGTGCATACAGATACATACAGGTTCATACAGGTGCATACAGCTACATACAGGTGCATACAGGCGGCTGTGGCTCAGTGGTAGAGTGGTTGCCTGCCATATGGTCCTGGCCCTGCAGTCCCATGTCAAAGTGTCTTTGGGCAAGACACTGAACCCCGAGTTCCCCCCAATGCTGCGCATCGGAGTGTCAATGTGAGTGCATGTTTATCTGATGAGCAGGTGGCACCTTGTACAGCAGCCTAGGCCACAGTGTATGAATGTGTGTGATGGTGAATATATCCTGTATGATGTAAAAGCGCTTAAGACTAGAAAAGCGCTATTTACATATAGCTATAAATGCATATATATATTCTGTATGCTCTAACATTATATGCTTGCAACAGTCATGCAACGTGTAATACAAAAGATAACAAAGTAGTAAATACTTTTAATATAGTTTAATTTTAAAAATGTGCTTGTAGTTCAGCAGGTTAGATGGTTAGCAATTAGGTACCAATAAACGTTATAATTCGTGGTACAAAAATCATTACCGACTGTACAATTAACCAAATATACATATACAGGTGGCTTATATGTAATAAGTATAGCAAAAAGACTCACGTTCAACTTACATTAGTAATGCTCCGTCGGTCTCGCTATCTCGTCTAACTGTTGTTAGCCCCGCCCCTTCCGCTACGTAGCCAAGATGGCGACCGTTGAGTGTGGAAAGTGTCCATCTATCCACACTCAACTTTCTGACCATTTTGAGTGCACCATCCGGGTACTCTAAGTGCACTGCATTTGAACGCACACTTGAAATGTGGATAAGGAAAACTGCACAACCACAGTAACTACAGCAGGTCAAAGTTCCAAGTAAGAATATCTAACCTGGAGGCGTGTTTATACCATGTCAGATCGTCAGACTCATGCTGTTTTGCCCCATCTTATTTTTAGCAATGTTGCCTTGCTCCTTTCAGTTTTCAGCTTGCAGATTATAATGTTGTTATTATTGATAGACAGGATGGGAACAACTAACAAAATAAGTTGTAAAAAAACATGGAAATATTCTTTAAAGCAACTTGCAGGATATTCTTGGCTGAGCTGTTATGAGAGGGGAACACCTCCGGCCAGCTCTTGGTTCCTGGTTCATCAAACACCCTGGGTAACAGAGGCTGCTGGCCACCAAGTCATCACGGCTGGCCAGAGCCGCAACCCCCCCTCCCCCTTCCCCTCCCACGCTTCCCATGTTCCCCCACAGCCCAATAATGATCAATGACCTGAAGCCGCTGACCTGACCTCCCGCCCCTTCACCCCTCCTCCTCTTATTCCTCTGCCTCCTTCAGCGTTTGGCGGCCACTGAGTCTAGGAGGAAGGGAGGGAGGGGGACGCGGTGGTTGGTTGGATGGAGGACAGGTGGAGTCCAGCCCGGGGTCTGCTACGAGGCCAGGCGTCACATTAATCAACTTGACGTGTTCACCCAGGCCTGCCTGCCTGAGCCTGGGCACTCCAGCCAGCGCCAGGCCTTCAAGCTCTGCCCACCGCCAGCATCCACCCACCCACTTGCCCCCCACCATCCCTAACCACCACTCCCTTCACGCCAAGGCTTGGTTCAAGGGATGAGTTTGGAATGGGTCAGCGGATGGGCTTCTAGGCTTACAGGGCCCTTAGTCGGCGAGTCCACAGGTGCCTTCTGGTATGTTGGGTACAGTGCCAGGGACAAGCCTGCTGGGGGTTGTGGAAGGAGGGGGAGATTCTGGCAGCTTGACTATAAGAGCTTACATCACTGAAGACAGGACAGTTTTCGATAGAAGGAGATATTTCAATGACAGCGCTTGTTTCATTTCAATCTTGACTCTCCAAGTGCAATCTAATCAGTGCTTTGAGTCTGCTTTAAAATTGTGATTACCACCTTGTGAAGCTGATAGCAATCTTTATAATGGAAATTCATGTTGCAACTATCAAACCGGTGTCTTTTTAACATGAAAAGTGCATATAACAATGCTTGTCTGACAACTTAATTGGCTGTTGTTTGATTAATTATTATTATTCACATTCACATCTATACTTCATGAAGAGAAGTTGAAAGTTTATCTTTATTTTTTTTTGGGGGGGGGCTTATTGTTTAGATAGTTGGGTTATATTCATACACGGGCCACGGCTAAGGGCTAGGCCTAAATGGGGGCGCACACTCTACTGCTGTTGCTTCCTGCTTCTTACAGTGCAGACGCTTTGCTGCTTGCTCCTGCCTCTGCTTGCATATTTTTGCTGATAATCTTGCTTTTCCTCTGAGAGAAACTATGAGCAACGGCTCTTGGATATTTATAAATCATTGGACTATACATTTTTGGTAGCCATAGTAGGCTATTGCCATATTTTAACATTTTTCTGCCTGAGCGTGGCCTACCAATAGCTCAAGCCTGTCCTACAGTGACTGCAGCTAAAGCTAATTAGCAGCAAGATGCCTCCTTTTCCGTGGATGACTACTACAAACTCCTTCAGAAGATTGCACTTCTGAAACCAAGGTTCACCTATTAGAAGTGAACGTGGAAGTGAACAGATCTTGTGGAAATGACACCACTTTACCATGGACCCAAAACAATGGACAAAAGCATGCTAACACACGGCTAGTTAGCACCAAGAAGACTACAAAGAAACAGGAGGGCTGTGGAACGGGTAATAAATCAACAAGTGGTAGTCCTCCCTGGAACTCGGCTGGTGCGAAGCCTAAGAGTAAATCATTTTCCTGGGAAATGGGAGGACGACTAACGGGCAGGGCACAGCGCCCTGAGATCTGTGATACGACCGGCTGGCCTGCATTATCATCCCAGCAGAGCGCCTCTTCAACCCCTGTACCTAGTCGGACACAGCCGTGGACAGCTGCAAAAGGGAAAATAAGCAACAAAATGCCTCCCCAACAACTTTGTTTGCAACAAGATAACAGATATGCTCCTCTGCTGCTGGACGCTGGACAGCCATCTGATGACCGGGATTGCGTCTCATCGCCACACAGCAGGGTAAGGACCAAGAGCAATTCAAAAAGTAAAAAGCTAACAACTGGGCCTCAAACCCTGATTGTGGGTGACTCTGCTGTAAAAGATTTAAAAACAGTAAAAACACCAAAATACTCTGTTTTCCCAAAGACACGGTGTCTGACTTGACCCAAAGAATCCCAGATATCATGGCAGAGCACCCAACTGTGAAGAACATTATACTACATATAGGGTCGCATGATGTTGTAAAGCAACAGTCTGAATTGCAGAAACTGGACTTTATGGATCTGCTAAACCAAGTCAGTTCCTTAAACGCAGATGTGTTTATCAGTGGGCCTATACCGCCAGTGAGAAGAGGAGCTGAGAGATTTAGCCGACTGTTGGCACTAAACAAATGGCTGTCAACTCAATGTATTGTCCATTCTCTGCAGTTCATTGACAATTTTAACATTTTCTGGGAGCGCTTACATCTTTTTAAAGCAGATGGACTTTTCCTTAACAGGCCAGGAGTAAAGCTGTTCACCTCTAACATTCTTTACTTTCTGCGCTACACTGCTCCCCCCATCAAGGACACAAGACCAGACCAATCTAAACAAGAGGAAAATAAAACAAAGTTTGGCAGTGATTCACCACAGCCCCCACCTGTGCACAGATTTGACCGTGGGAGACCAGACAGCAGAGATACGGAACCCCAACTCTCCTTTTCACCCGTCCAGCACCCCTCAAACCCCCCTACCAGCCCCGAATCCCTTGAGGAGCCATCGCTATCTCCACGCACTCTTTCCCTCTTTCCCCTACCCACATGTTGGAGTTCACTGACCAGATGAAGCAGCTGGTAGATGTTGGAACCAAATTTACCCCCCTTCCTTCACCCATGACTCAACCCCGGACAAAAGTAAAACGCCAGGCACCTCTGCCCGATAAGGACGCTTGTGTGCAAAATCCAGCAAGCAAAAACTGATATGTGCCGGGCCTAGGCTCCAGGACTAGTGACACTCATGACTTTTTCAAAGACAAGCCCGGGCCCTGTGTTTTCAATTCTTCCTCAATTTATGTTGTGATAGGCAATAGAAAAAGGATGGTGAATAAGCACTTAACTGCAAACTTAGCAAATTTAGCATCCATTCCTCGTCAGCCACAGCCTGTTACAAAAAATGAGAACACACTAACACTAGCTTTACTAAACATCAGGTCTTTGGCAGGAAAATCCTTTTAATTAATGATTTTATTATTAATCACAATCTAGATTTTATGTTTTTAACTGAGACCTGGTTAGACCATAATAACAGCGCTGCTGTTCTCATCGAGTCAGCTCCCCCTAACTTCAGTTTTATGAGCGAGAATAGAGTGAATAAGAAAGGAGGTGGAGTTGCCATTTTGTTTAATGACTCATTCCACTGTACGCAAATATGTTATGGAAATTTTGCTTCTTTTGAATATGTGGTTCTACAGTTGAGATCGTCCCCTCAAGCAATATTTCTAAATATCTATAGGCCACCTAAATATTGTGCAACCTTTATTGATGACTTCACTGAACTGCTGTCTATAATCTGCATTAACTTTGATTGTGTAATCATTGTGGGTGATTTTAACATTCATGTTGACAACCCCAGGACAGGGGGACCAAAGAACTGGGTTGTGTTTTTGAGAACTATGGACTGACTCAGCATGTGACAGAGCCCACGCACAATAAGGGGCACACTCTGGACTTGATTGTTTCCAAGGGTCTGAACATTTCCAAGGTTGTGGTGACTGACGTTGCTCTGTCTGATCATTCCTGTGTTTTCTTTAACGGCTCTATCTCTGTGCCCAAAAGTGTCCAAACAAAGATAATCAGAAAACGGTTTATCACTGAAAACACCAGTGAAAAATTTACTCAGCTTTTCTCCGCCGCACCCGCCCCCCCTGGGCTCTCAGTCACTGACCTTGTAGATCATTTCAACTGTAAAATTACAAATGTTATTGATGCCATTGCTCCCACTAAGGTCAAAGTTGTCTCTGGTAAGAAAAGGTCTCCATGGAGAAATGTCCCACTGGTGAGAACAGAGAAAAGAGAGTCGAAAAGCTGAACGAAGGTGGCGAAAAACAAATCTCATGGTCCATTATAACACCTATAAAGAGAGACTTCGCATTTATAATTTGGAACTGAGGAATGCAAGGCGGTCCTTCTTCTCTGATATTATCTCTAGAAACAATAATAATTCACGTGCTTTGTTTGCTACTGTCGATAGGTTAACAAACCCTCCAGTACCAGTAGCATCTGAACTTTTATCTTCCAAGGCCTGCAATGACTTTGCCTCCTTCTTCAAAGAAAAATTCAAAAGATTAGACAAACAGTCAGTGCCTCCATATCAAGTACAGGATGTGTGTTGTCACAGTGTTCAAGCAGAACTAGTTCCAATATGACTGAGTTTCATGCGATCAACCATAAAAACCTGGAGGACATTATACAACATCTGAAAACTTCCTCCTGTTGCCTTGATATTCTACCAACGGGTGTTTTCAAAAATGTCTTGAATTGTTTGTCTTCTGATCTTCTACAGATTGTGAACACATCTCTTCTTTCAGGAATCTTTCCACAGGCCTTGAAAACTGCAGTAATCAAGCCACTCTTAAAAAGAACAATCTAGACACATCCCTAATGAGCAACTATAGGCCAATATCAAACCTTCCGTTCTTAAGTAAAATCATTGAAAAAGCAGTTTTTCAACAACTCAATTATTTCTTGTCACTAAACAACAGCTTTGATACCTTTCAGTCGGGCTTCCGACCACACCACAGCACTGAGACGGCTCGTTAAGGTCTTTAATGACATCCACCTTAACACAGATAATGGCAAAATTTCAGTCTTAGTATTACTTGATCTCAGTGCTGCATTTGATACGGTCGACCACGACATATTACTAGACCGATTGGAAAACTGGGTTGGTCTTTCTGGCTCAGTACTAAACTGGTTTGAATCTTACTTACAGAATAGGGATTACTTTGTGTCAATAGGTAATTATACATCTGAGCGTACAAATATGACGTGTGGAGTTCCCAAGGCTCCATTCTGGGGCCTCTTCTGTTTAACATCTACATGCTTCCACTGGCTCAGATTATGGAAAACAACAAAATAAGTTACCATAGTTATGCGGATGACACACAAATTTACATAACCTTATCGCCAGGGACTATAGTCCAATACAAAAACTGACTAAGTGTATTGAACAAATTAACGGCTGGATGTGCCAAAACTTTCTGAAATTAAATGAGGGAAAAACTGAGGTGGTTGTTTTGGAGCAAAAGAGGAAAGATTAAAAGTTTGCGCTCAGCTTCAAACAACAATGTTAAAAACAACAGACAAAGCCAGAAATCTTGGTGTAATCATGGACTCTGACCTGAATTTTAACAGCCATATAAAGACAATTACAAAGTCAGCCTATTATCACCTTAAGAATATATCAAGGGTTAAAGGACTTATGTGTCAACAGGATTTGGAAAAACTTGTCCATGCTTTCATCTTCAGTAGACTTGACTACTGTAACGGGTCTTTACAGGTCTCCCTAAAAATCAATCAGACAGCTGCAGCTGATTCAGAACGCTGCTGCTCGAGTCCTCACTAAGACCAAGAAACTGGATCACATCACTCCAGTTCTGAAGTCCTTACACTGGCTTCCTGTGCCCCAAAGAATTGATTTCAAAGTTCTTTTGCTAGTTTATAAATCACTAAACGGTTTAGGGCCAAAATACATTTCTGATCTGCTAGTACACTATGACCCCCCCAGACCTCTAAGGTCATCTGGGACAGGTCTACTGTCTGTTCCTAGAGTCAGAACTAAACAGGGGGAAGCAGCGTTCAGTTTCTATGCTCCTCATATCTGGAATAAACTCCCAGAAACCTGCAGGTCTGCTGCTACTCTTAGTTCTTTTAAATCAATGCTGAAGACCTTTCTTTTCGATGTTGCCTTTCTTTAAATTATGTTCATTTCTTTCTTTTATACTGCACTGTAACTTTTATTCTTGTGTTTTATTTGTTTTACTTTCTTTTAACTGTTTTTGTGTAAAGCACTTTGAATTGCCCTGTTGCTGAAATGTGCTATATAAATAAAGCTGCCTTGCCTTGCCTTGCCTTACTGAGTAAGATAGAGGTCTCCCGAGTTTATCCCCATTTTAATTTATTTTTGGTAATATTGGCATACTGCAATGGGATTGAAATACATTACTCATTGGTTAATGCTCAAAATATTATTGCAATACTTTCTATTACTCAGAGGTGCGATAACTCCAAAGGTGCTACACCCACACCTCTGAGTAATAGAAAGTATTGTAGCCAATTACTCCTGTAAAGTCATGTATTTTGAGCATTAACTTCTGTTATTAACATATAAAAGTAGGAAACAAGATATTGTAGTTTAACAAGCAGCCAGCCAATGTTTTGGACGGCAACCCCTCCAAACTAAACATGAAAATATGTCAGTTGAAACAAAAAGTATTTTCTGATCTCATGGCCCTGGAGTACTTGTGCTCATCGCCCTCTTTTGAGTCAGATGTCGGATGGAAGGAGCTAGTTTAGTGTTGCCAAGTACAGAATACCAAAGGGCAGTGTTGCACTTCTGCCCATAGTGCAAAATCGTCCCTAATAATCCATTGATTGAACCACAGTGTGACCTTTAAGTCATCCCAAATTGGGGCGAAACAATGCTAATGTCATGGGATGTGGAAGGAGGACCCAGATGCGGAGCAGGTGAGAGCTAAAAATAAGCTTTATTAATACAAAACAAAGTCCAACAAACCAGGGATCCAACAGGAAGCACAAAATGTACAAAAAAATTTAAATAAACTAAAAAAATTTAAAAAAACAGGGGATAAAGGCAGGGAAAACTCACAGGAAAACATCCAGGGGAACCAGAAAAATACCAGGAACACTGCGACAAGGTGACATACAGACAGACAGACAAACTAGAATGATCTGACAAGAGACAAAGGGAACACAGGGGTTAAATACAAGAGGTAACGAGGTAATGGGGAACAGGCGTGGGGCTGGACAATCAGACAGGAACAAAGCAAAGCTGGACAAGACTAGACAAGACAGGAAACCTTACTATCAAAATAAAACAGGAAGCAGGACAAACAGACACACAGGGGAACACAAGACAGGACCAACAACACAAGACTGGGGAGAAAACTGAAACAGGAACACAGGGAAGGCCAAATGGGAAAAATAACCCCAAACAAAACCCCCAAACCACAACAGCTAAAATAGACAAGAACACAACTAGACAAGAGGATCCACATTACTGTAGCAAGCTTCTGGCCAACGATGGTGCTACAGAGCCCAAGCGTTGTAGAATGTGTATTTAAAGTGAATAATGTGTTTACACAATCAATGTGCATGGCAAAGCCTTCACATTCTTGCTTAAAAGTTCCAGGAAACAGAACAAGTTGCTTTGCGTTTGGAAGCCAAGTGCTCTCCTCCCAAATAATGACACATTAAAGCCAGCATTCTCAAGGGCCTTTTATCTGCTCCTCAAGTTATCTTCCTGAAGTTCTTGTTAATGCCTTTTCCCACTTTTGCTCTCAAATTCATTATGTGTCCTACTAATCTCCGGAGTGGATAAAAAAACCCTCACATCCTTCAAAACCGTTTCTTGCCAAGTGTCTGAAAAAAATAGTATTGCCCCTATTAAATTAATGCTCACTGCCAATAAACTATTGATATCTTCACTCCTTCAAAGTTGGTGTGGCATCTGGGATTGCAGGGAGGGAAATTGAAAAATATTTTGAGGAAAGGAAGAGAAACAGTTGAGGGCAAATTAAATTGCCATCTTGAACTCGTCTGTTAAGGATTAGTGGTTAATTGTAATTTGCGTGCCGTGTCCCCGGCCATCGCCGCAGTGTGCCGTAAGTTGTCTGCCAGCCGATGATAGAATACTCACTGCTCCTGCTCTCATAATTGGCAGAAGAAGAACGAGAATCACAGAGACTCAGATTACCATCCACAGTGGAAGCCGGGGGCGGGGGGAGTGGAGTTGTGTTTTCTGCAACAGGTTCGACACTGCATAACGTAACCTGCTTCAAAGAGTCTTTGTTTGTCGGCAACTGTTTGCCACGTGCTCCATTTTGGCCTTTAGAAGGCCGTGAGACAGGAAAGTGTATCAATTAACTGTAGGAGTCATGTTTATACATGCTGGGATCAATAGATTAAATACATTATGCTGGTTGTGTGTGTGTGTGTGTGTGTGTGCGTGCGTGTGTGTGTGTGTGCGTGCGTGTGTGTGTGCAGATTAAAGTAAACTTTATATCAAACCTAATAACTTAAGGTCAATTTACTACATGTTTCTGTGCTTGCAGCCACATGTCATGGTCTTCATTAGGTTGGAATTTGGGTAAGTTAGGTCACATGATGACAACTGAGCAGTCTCCATCCACGGAAGAATACCATAAGAACTGGGTAAAAGGTCTGGAAAAAGCTCTTTAGAGGACTATTTTTGGGACCGTAAGGTTTTGAAGGTAAACGCTGGACAATAAACTTAATCAAAAATGAAACCAGATGAACGACCACAGTTGTTGAGCCTCAGGCTTCACCCTGGAGTTTCAAGAAGTTTCAAGAATTCTGTTCTTTTGGAGCCAATTTGTACTGCACATTTATTTTCTGTGTACAGTGATTTAATAGTGTCATAACTTTACCCCTATACCGCTTTCAATAAGTTTATAAAAAAAGCCCATCATGTCATATTGAGTCAAATCTTTTTTTTAAGTCTATAAAACATGCAAATTTTCCCATTTTTAATGTTGGTGTAGTTTTTGATAAGCGTGTGCAGAGTGTAAATGTGGTCTGATGTACGATATTTCTGTAAAAAGCCAATTTGATTTTTAGGAAGCACAGTATTCTGGTATTAATAATACTGCAGAAAACCTTCCCCAGACTACTGTTATGTAATGCATGTATTACCATTGTGTATTGTTAATTTATTGTTAGTTTTTCTTGGACTGAATTGATTCCACATATTCCAGAAATAGTTTTGGTCAATGGCTTCTTCTATTTTAATAAGTTCTTCAGATGTGTAAAGCTCTTTTTTCTTATTGTTTCTTATGTTGTAGTATTTTAGTGCCTGATGGTATTGGGCCCGTATTTGACTCTGCTGGGGTTCTCTCTGTTTTTGGTTAGATAGTTAGATAAAACACATTCATTATCATACCATTTCTCTTTTGAAGGTTTGTGTTTTATTTTGATTCTATAGTTAATTATTTTGAGATTTCATTTTGTAGCTAATTCATCAAATGTATCTATATATACAGTATGTTAAACAGTTAAAAACTCCTCTACGTTGCTCCATTTTTTCCACATATATTTTTGATGGAGGTCATACCTTTTGCTGGTTTCTGATTCTGGTACAAAGTTATATTTTGTAGACTTATTTAAATAAAGTGTTGCATGGCAGGGATCTGGCATTGATATCCTCGGCCCTGGGTCGATATCGGTTATCGTGTAATCCACCACACTGTTACCTAAAACAGAGGAATAGGAGAGTCACCACGGGTCCTCCCATTAATGTTTGCATATCTGGAGAACTGGTTTTCCTTTTTTGTTTATAATATTATCAAAACTTTGTCTTTGTGGTATTGTGTGAGCTGGGAGTCTCCACATATTAAGATGTGACCCATGGACTGGAAGTTAATTATCTCCTTTTGGAGATCTCTTCAGTGTAGTAGGGGGAGTTTGAGCGTGGGACATAAATATATATCTCTGGTGCTATTAACTATACCTCTGTTGATTTTTATCCAAAGGTGAGTTTTCCTTTTTTCACTGATGAGATATAATTTTTATATTGTTTATGCCAAATTAATGTTCCCCCTGAATCGCTTCCATTTTTAACATTGTTCTTTTGTTTACAGAAGGTACAGAAAATTCCATGTAATTATTAGGACAATTAGTAAATATGAATTGTTCCATGTTTCATGTAGGATGATGATATCTAAATTGTTTACACTTTTTACAAATTCAGGAGCTGTTGTTTTATCCCCAAAAGTTGTGGAGTAGAAACCCTGGATATTCCAACGATATTAAGTACTATAATTGTTCTCTCTCTGGCTGGGGAGGCTGAGGCATGTAGGTAGGTAGCTCCCTCGGTGGATGGTGGGCTATGACTTTGTTAGTTAGATAGGTCTCTCTGTGGGGGGGGGCTATGGCAGGAAGGTTGCACTCTCTCTTTGGTTAGTGGGTTGTGACAGGTAGATTTCTTGGTTTGTTTGGTTGTTCTGTTGTTGGGGGCTGCTGAGTGTACATCTGGGTAGAGTGATGCCTGCCTGGGTGAAGAGAGTTTCCTGATTGGGTGGAGTTTCTTCTGCACTCAGCTGTGGATGTGCCTGGGCCTAGGGCTGCATCTTTGAGGCCTTTGCAAATAGTCCCACAGCTCTCTCACTGAGGTGGATGTGGTCGCATAAGTGCTGCTGAAATATGTCTCTGTGGAGGTCTACATGGACGTTCTGCAGTATGTCTCTGTGGAGGTCTACATGGACGTTCTGCAGTATGTCTCTGTGGAGGGCTACATGGACGTTCTGCAGTATGTCTCTGTGGAGGTCTACATGGACGTTCTGCAGTATGTCTCTGCGGAGGGCTACATGGACGTTCTGCAGTATGTCTCTGTGGAGGTCTACATGGACGTTCTGCAGTATGTCTCTGTGGAGGGCTACATGGACATTCTGCAGTATGTCTCTGTGGAGGTCTACATGGACGTTCTGCAGTATGTCTCTGTGGAGGGCTACATGGACGTTCTGCAGTATGTCTCTGCGGGGGGCTACATGGACGTTCTGCAGTATGTCTCTGTAGAGGGCTACATGGACGTTCTGCAGTATGTCTCTGCGGAGGGCTACATGGACGTTCTGCAGTATGTCTCTGTGGAGGGCTACATGGACGTTCTGTAGTATGTCTCTGCGGAGGGCTACATGGACGTTCTGCAGTATGTCTCTGCGGAGGGCTACATGGATGTTCTGGGGCTCCAGAGTTTCACTGCTTCTCAGCCTGGGAAGAGGCGTTTTAAATCAAGTCACACATTTGAGTCACACATTAATATGATCTGAGAAGTGTGTGCTGTGTGTGTGTGTGTGTGTGACTAGGGTTATCAGTACTGTGGTCAGTGTGTGTGTCAGTGTCTGTATTCAGTATGTGTGTTTGAGGGGGATTTGGGGGCGAGGAAGTGGTGGGGGTTGGTGGGGTGTAGTGGGTTCCACTAGGTGGGGTCTTCCTCACAGACTGTAATTTGTTATCCTTTGCTGATTATATTCTTCTTAACATGTGTGAAGATTTCACAGAAGGCTGCATGCCAGGCAGGAGGGTGATGGGGGAAGAAAAGCAGGTTGCTTTTGACCCTACAGTTTCCTTTCATAGTAAAAATCTGCAATGATCCGCTCAGGTGAGTCCTGGAGGGCTTTAGTTTTGAAGGACTTCATTTTATCTTTAAGGGAATTAACATGGTCAGGATACTGGATCTCCTATCTATCTATCTATCTCTGTGGGGTCAAAAATCAAGCTGTTCCACTTAGCGATACCCCTAGAGACCTGGAGAACTTCCGTTGTGTAATCTGGATGCAGCGTGTTTATGTATTTGGTTGTGTTGTGTGTATTTGCAGTGGCAAGAGAAAAGAGCACCTGCACACTGAGTATAATACAGTTATGTTTCCACGTGAAGTCTTCATCAGCGCATGTATAACTTCACCTGATTCAGAATAGGTGTGATTTCCAGGTTAGTCCAATCAGTGGCAGTTATTAAAGCCACTACTAAAGAAAACCACCATCAATCCCTTGCTTAACAGCTCACTATTGTCTTGAGTAGACACAACATTTTGGACTGGCTTCTGTCAGAAACACTCAACCGAAACCGCTCTTCTTAGAGTGTCCAATGATTTATTAACGTCCTTTGACAAGGGTGGATGCTTGGTTTTGGTGCTTCTGGACCTGGACCTTTGATACGGTGGGTCACAACATCTTGCTTGAAAGACTTAAGCTCTGGGTTGGTATACCTCTTATCTTTAAGACGTTAAGATGTTTTTCTGTGTCACTTGGTCCATATTTTTCAGAAACTGCTGCCCTTTCCTGCTGGGGTTCCTCAGGGTTCTGTGTTAGGTCCGATTTTATTATCATTGTATATGCTTCCCATAGGGCATATAATTAGCCAATTTGGAGATATCCACTATTACTTATAGGCAAGGCAAGGCAAGGCAGCTTTATTTATATAGCACATTTCAGCAACAGGGCAATTCAAAGTGCTTTACACAAAAACAGTTAAAAGAAAATAAAACCGATAAAACACAGAAGAAACAGTTTATAAAAAAATATATATATATATATATATATATATATATATATATATATATATATATATATATATATATATATAAAACACAAGAATAAAAGTTACAGTGCAGTATAAAAGAAAGAAATGAACATAATTTAAAGAAAGGCAACATCGAAAAGAAAGGTCTTCAGCATTGATTTAAAAGAACTAAGAGTAGCAGCAGACCTGCAGGTTTCTGGGAGTTTATTCCAGATATGAGGAGCATAGAAACTGAACGCTGCTTCCCCTGTTTAGTTCTGACTCTAGGAACAGACAGTAGACCTGTCCCAGATGACCTTAGAGGTCTGGGGGGGTCATAGTGTACTAGCAGATCAGAAATGTATTTTGGCCCTAAACCGTTTAGTGATTTATAAACTAGCAAAAGAACTTTGAAATCAATTCTTTGGGGCACAGGAAGCCAGTGTAAGGACTTCAGAACTGGAGTGATGTGATCCAGTCTCTTGGTCTTAGTGAGGACTCGAGCAGCAGCGTTCTGAATCAGCTGCAGCTGTCTGATTGATTTTTAGGGAGACCTGTAAAGACCCGTTACAGTAGTCAAGTCTACTGAAGATGAAAGCATGGACAAGTTTTTCCAAATCCTGTTGACACATAAGTCCTTTAACCCTTGATATATTCTTAAGGTGATAATAGGCTGACTTTGTAATTGTCTTTATATGGCTGTTAAAATTCAGGTCAGAGTCCATGATTACACCAAGATTTCTGGCTTTGTCTGTTGTTTTTAACATTGTTGTTTGAAGCTGAGCGCAAACTTTTAATCTTTCCTCTTTTGCTCCAAAAACAACCACCTCAGTTTTTCCCTCATTTAATTTCAGAAAGTTTTGGCACATCCAGCCGTTAATTTGTTCAATACACTTAGTCAGTTTTTGTATTGGACTATAGTCCCCTGGCGATAAGGTTATGTAAATTTGTGTGTCGTCCGCATAACTATGGTAACTTATTTTGTTGTTTTCCATAATCTGAGCCAGTGGAAGCATGTAGATGTTAAACAGAAGAGGCCCCAGAATGGAGCCTTGGGGAACTCCACACGTCATATTTGTACGCTCAGATGTATAATTACCTATTGACACAAAGTAATCCCTATTCTGTAAGTAAGATTCAAACCAGTTTAGTACTGAGCCAGAAAGACCAACCCAGTTTTCCAATCGGTCTAGTAATATGTCGTGGTCGACCGTATCAAATGCAGCACTGAGATCAAGTAATACTAAGACTGAAATTTTGCCATTATCTGTGTTAAGGTGGATGTCATTAAAGACCTTAACGAGCCGTCTCAGTGCTGTGGTGTGGTCGGAAGCCCGACTGAAAGGTATCAAAGCTGTTGTTTAGTGACAAGAAATAATTGAGTTGTTGAAAAACTGCTTTTTCAATGATTTTACTTAAGAACGGAAGGTTTGATATTGGCCTATAGTTGCTCATTAGGGATGTGTCTAGATTGTTCTTTTTTAAGAGTGGCTTGATTACTGCAGTTTTCAGGGCCTGTGGAAAGATTCCTGAAAGAAGAGATGTGTTCACAATCTGTAGAAGATCAGAAGACAAACAATTCAAGACATTTTTGAAAACACCCGTTGGTAGAATATCAAGGCAACAGGAGGAAGTTTTCAGATGTTGTATAATGTCCTCCAGGTTTTTATGGTTGATCGCATGAAACTCAGTCATATTGGAACTAGTTCTGCTTGAACACTGTGACAACACACATCCTGTACTTGATATGGAGGCACTAACTGTTTGTCTAATATTTTGAATTTTTTCTTTGAAGAAGGAGGCAAAGTCATTGCAGGCCTTGGAAGATAAAAGTTCAGATGCTACTGGTACTGGAGGGTTTGTTAACCTATCGACAGTAGCAAACAAAGCACGTGAATTATTATTGTTTCTAGAGATAATATCAGAGAAGAAGGACCGCCTTGCATTCCTCAGTTCCAAATTATAAATGCGAAGTCTCTCTTTATAGGTGTTATGATGGACCAGGAGATTTGTTTTTCGCCACCTTCGTTCAGCTTTTCGACACTCTCTTTTTTCTGTTCTCACCAGTGGGACATTTCTCCATGGAGACCTTTTCTTACAAGAGACAACTTTGACCTTAGTGGGAGCAATGGCATCAATAACATTTGTAATTTTACAGTTGAAATGATCTACAAGCTCAGTGACTGAGAGCCCAGCCCCCCTGGTGGTCCGGGTGCGGCGGAGAAAAGCTGAGTAAATGTTTCAATGGTGTTTTCAGTGATATACCGTTTTCTGATTATCTTTGTTTGGACACTTTTGGGCACAGAGATAGAGCCGTTAAAGAAAACACAGGAATGATCAGACAGAGTAGCGTCAGTCACCACAACCTTGGAAATATTCAGACCCTTGGAGACAATCAAGTCCAGCGTGTGCCCCTTATTGTGCGTGGGCTCTGTCACATGCTGAGTCAGTCCATAGTTCTCAAAAACACAACACAGTTCTTTGGTCCCCCTGTCCTGGGGGTTGTCAACATGAATGTTAAAATCACCCACAATGATTACACAATCAAAGTTAATGCAGATTATAGACAGCAGTTCAGTGAAGTCATCAATAAAGGTTGCACAATATTTAGGTGGCCTATAGATATTTAGAAATATTGCTTGAGGGGACGATCTCAACTGTAGAACCACATATTCAAAAGAAGCAAAATTTCCATAACATATTTGCGTACAGTGGAATGAGTCATTAAACAAAATGGCAACTCCACCTCCTTTCTTATTCACTCTATTCTCGCTCATAAAACTGAAGTTATATGCTGATGACATCCAGCTATATGTAACTTTTAACCCGGATGAGACTGACAAAGTGTTGAAACTGCTCAAATGTTTGATTTCCATCCAGGATTGGCTAAACAAACAATTTCCTACAGCTCAATGAATAGAAGACCAAATTCCTTATTCTTGCTCTGGAGACTACCACTTTCAAGGTTACTCAGCTCTTGGGGTCCCTTTCTTCAGCAGGACAGTCCAAATCTCAATGTTATATTTGATAATAGCATGCATTTTGATCAAATTACTGTTATTTTGCATTCTGAGCTTGAGATGATCATTCATGATTTATATCATCAACCAATCGTCACATTCACTACACAGATCCATTTTGGAACAATAAATGGCTGAACAAACTAACTGAGAGTCAAACTTGAGACCCTTCTTTACTTTATTTCAAGACAAAAGAAGAGCAGGCTTTATTATTTCTAGCACATCCACAGATTAAACATAATATACACTACACAAATGTTGATGAGCATTTCATAATCAGTATTTGCATAAACGTAAAAACGCATCACAGTCCATTAATTGATAATGTTGCATTGTCTCTTATCTGCCATGCTATCAGAGACAGCCATTCTAAACTAGAGGACTCATTAAAAAACAAATAAATTGAGTCGGTGTAACCAGTGGCTAAATACTGTGATAACATCAATAGTATATATTCCCTCTGTTCACCTCAGTATATTTCTTTACAAGCTCAAAGAAATTAAGTGAGCGACAACCCCCCCTTTCCTCATTAATTTTATGGTGTGTCTAATGGAAAGGGAAACAGGACTCATCCCGTATCTTCTCTTCATAAATCTCCCGAGATAACAGGGCTAAAGTGAAATAATATTGCAAAGACCTTTGCCAAACACCAATTCCATTATCTTCCCATCTTGAATAAAACAAACAGCACAGATCTCCAGTCAAACAGAGGCTCAGAGCTCAGCTTGTGGGACGTGTGAAGCTGCAAGCGAGAGACCGAACTCCAGGTGACTTTGGCCAGTAGTTTGGTCCCAAACTGGAGGAGGAATAGGCAGCAGAGAGGAAGATGATATCAGACCAGACCACAGAGCAGAATCAATACCCAGTAGGGGAAGTGGAAGATAGTGGGTGTGGAGTTGGAACAGTGGGTATCATAATTCATAGTCTAGAAAAATAGCTTTGGGAAGGAAATGGTTTTGGTGAAACATTTGCCCGATCAAAGGTTGTTTTCGTCTCAGATTGGACAAATAGTCTAGCTAGGTGTCTGGATTTACCCTGCAGAGATCTGAGGACCAGGTAACCATAGTCCTCAGAAATCCACCAGAGGTTAGAATTACAACACAGGTACTGGACATCCAGCCAAAAAGGGGGAATTTTTTTTTTTTCTAACTCATGATACAATGATACAAGTCAACACTCATGAAAACATTGTATTTCCTTGCAGAATAAAGCAAGCATTTACCAATTCCTTAGACATTGACCTGATCCTGTTTTTTGTCCATTTAAGGAAAAGTTTTACATATGTTGGTAGGTCTTTTTCCCACAAGATGCATTTCCAAATCTCGAATTCAGGAGAGGCAGTGTCCAGTCAGTCTCTATGAGTTTTGTAGACTTAGAAAAGGCACATGCCTTTGTCCACTAGGTTATCTTTTGAGGGGTTCTGCGGGAGTATGGAGTGGGGCCACTACTAGCTACTAGAGTCCAAAATTGAAGATGCTATAATATTAGCAGTGTCGCAAAACTCAATTTTACCTGCTGCAAAAAAACAGTTAGACATAAGTTGATGGCACCGTGTTGTTAATTGTTTCCTGTGTGTAACACCAAGGACCGTGCTGGAAATCAGTATTTTACTTCAGCATGTCATCCTTTGGATTACTGTTTTATTGTCTTGATCCAGAAATCAATCAATCAATGGGGGCCCGATGGTTAGCATTGTGGCCCCAAAGCAGGAAGGTTCTTGGTTTGAATCCAGGTCGTTCCGGGCCTTTCTGTGTGGAGTTTGTATGTTCTCCCCATGTTTGTGTCCTCCGGGTGCTCTGGTTTCCCCCACCATCAAAAAACCAGTACTAGGTTCTCCAGTCAGTGCCGTCAGATCTGGAGTTGGCCCCCGGGCGCTGTGATTGGCTGCCCACTGCTCCTTTGAGGGATGGGTTAAATGCAGAGAATGAATTTCGCTACAGGTATGTGTATGTGGCAATAAAGTACCTTTATCACGCATCACTCACCTTCTCTGCTGATAAAACCTTGATCCATGCCTTCATCACATCCAGAATTGACTACTGCATTAGCATTCCTTACGGTACATCATCCAAAGTCCTAAATAAACTCCAGTCCATCCACAACTCTGCTGCTGCCATCTTTTCAGCTCTTTCTCTCTCTACCTCCTCCCCCTGCCCTCCTTCTCCTCCCCATCCTCTGTCTCATTTCCAAACCATTACACTGTTCTGCTCAGCTGAAGCGCGTCCATATATTCTTATAGGGCTGGTTAAACTTAATCATTAGGCTAACAAGCTCCATGCCCTCCAAATGATCATCTGAAGAATTAGAGGGATTTGTTCTGGAAGGTGAGCCAGTGACTGGGATGAGAGGCACCGGAGACACTGAGAGAGGAGAGAACAACGCTTTCGCTGTTTTCCTTCCAAACCCAAATTAACAGAGGAGCAACTTTGCAACATTTAATCGCTCCGAGGTCGCCAACAACAATAAACTACTCCACAAACACACCTGCAAGTAGAGGCAAACTTTATCTCTTCTCATTACATTGTTAAATACTTATAAAGGTATTGTGAGGACTGGTGTTTTCTCATATAACAGACGTTTCTAATCTCATCATATTACTCAGTTATCAAGGCATCTAATGCTGACTTTTCAAGAGATTCCACTGTTGCAGATTAATTTCCAATATGGGAGTCTTGCTTGAGTCGGGGGGGGCTCCCGTCGTCTCCATCGTTTGGTGTAAAATGGTCCTAAAACTTTCTCCCATGTGGACGTGTTTGATATTATCCTAATTTAAAAGTCTTGGTAGTGAAGGTAAGTCACGTGAACATTGCCAACAGCCAATGGGTGCGCTCCTTCCAGCACCAAACAGGAAGCAGCAAACGGCTAGAGCCAGTGGTGTTTATGGTTGCTATGGCGCCGTGCTAAACGCTACGTTTAATCCAGCACGTCAGCAGATAAACACAGCCCTCAGGGTACTGGAGACCTTCATCTGCACACTTTCCCTTAAAGTTACCAACCAACGCTAGCGGTAGCTAGCTAGCTTGGCTAAATCTTTTGTAGTCTAATTGTAGTCTTGTGACGTGTGACCCTGTAAGATCCCCAGTCTTTACTTCTTATGACAGTCTTCAACGTTAGATGTGTTAAGGTGTCAGACTGTAGTTTTCTAGTGTATGGTAGGCATAAGTTACCATAGGCAAGACAAAATAAAATATAATATAATGTAAAACAGCAGTCATAAATGGTTTATTTATGATCTTCTTTCTGCATCAATGAATGGATGGATCAATCAATCAATCAATCAATCAACCCATTAGTCTTTGAATATCACTTTTTTATTTGATGCACTGCAATGTTCCTTAGAAGGAAATTACTTTATTGTAACATATAATATTACAGACTGCACACAGTAGAGATTCAATACAATACTGGTTGAAAACTGAATGAATTAAACAGGGAGCAGATTGAGACATGTTTGTGGATGTTAGGGGAATGTTACAATAAATATCAGGCATATTAATATTGCCTGATTTAATGGTATCAACAGTCAATATGTCCTATGGTCAGAACAAAGCATTTCTTCTATCTTTTACTGTGAATGACATTAACTCAAGGAAATGTATGCTAGCTACTCCTTGTAGTTCTGCCCAAATATTCTTAGCTTCTTATGTTAATTAAAGCCGCACTAATCAATAATTTGAAATAAGAAATTGCTTTATTTGTTGTGGGAAAGGGCTCTGCAGTTCACCTTAACTTTAAAGAGCTTTTAAGTGTCTTTTGCTTGGTCCGGTCTCTCGAGTCTCACCAACCTCATTTCCAAAAGCAGCAGCAGCTGTTTACTTTAAAAAGAAAAAAATATATATCTGATTTAGTCCCTGTACACTACCTGCTAAGCAGCCAACAGCAGAGAGAAAAAGTTAGTAACTGACTGGTGAACACAGTGGAGCATTTAGCAGCTAAAGAGACAGATATTTCCCTCAGGAGTTGGTGGAGGGAGAAATTATTATTGGACATTCATCAGGTGGCCACAAACACCGACTCCAAATGAATGCTAATGCTGCTTTGTATCTGCTATATATAGAGGCTAGTAGCAATTAGCAATTCAAGTTGACATACAAAAAAGAATCATATGCATTGTATCTTATTTGTATGTAACAGTGCCCATTTTGTATTTCCCGACTTTATCTAACTATTATCACGTCGGGAAGGTGGTCGGGAAGCACAGGGGAGACGTTCCCACCAGGGCCGATGCTCTATCCTGCAGTATTGACAACACATGAAGCTCCATTCATTTTATCCATTCATTTTAGCATTTTATCGTGCACTGTTGACTCACTTGACATTGTCTTCGCTCTTGCTTTTCCTCTTACTCACTTTAATGAGGTGTCGCTCTCCTTGCCTGACCACACTCTCACTCAACGCACCGGCCATTCTCGCTCTACACTACTCTCTTAACACATGCTTCAATCAGGCGAGGCTGCGGCTCATCTAGAAATTGGGCGTGTCTAGCCATCACACAACCAGGTAGCGATGTAGCCCGGGTGCAGGGAGCTGGGCCCAGTCTGCTGGGGAAGCCGCTACGGCGCGCAGAACGGCTGGAGAAATGTGCACAACCGCTGGCAACAAAACAATATTTTGTACAATTAATTTCATCATTTGTACGTAGGGTAGACAGCAATCAGTTTTTAGAGGATGATGACTCTTTGGCACGACACCGGTAGCGGCTGAACCACAATCAATGAGCCTTCTAGGGATGATGTGTATTCAGGAGACACACACACACACACACACACACACACGCACAGAGATTCCTTGATTTATTGATCATCCTGTCCTTACCCCAATTTAAAAGTAGGAATTAGCAGATGTTAGCTGGTTAAATTACTTTTCTAAAGTCATCAGTAGTGACCATTCCAGACTGTAGTCAATCATCTGGAAATGGAAATGCAATTTTAATCTTCATTGTCAATATTTTTGTCAGAGGTGGCAGTGCTGAGCACATTGGTGCAGAGCATCAATTCAGTCTGTGGGCAAGGAAGAAATAAAGCACCTCGCTGGGTTTTATATGGGCTTTGTACAGTCTAATAGACTTCTCCCCCACTCCATCTGTGTAAGTCATGTTTTTGTTGCTTTACATACACAACATGGATATGAAACATCCAAGTTGTAGTTGCAAGTTCCACTGCGGTCTGGCAGCATGGCAGTCCCGCATCAAAACTACTATCCCCCATCATATTGACCCAGGGTATAAAACATTTGTATGTAAGGCTAGCTGACACACTTCTACACACACTTCTACAAACACACACACAGACACACACACACACACACACAGGAGGTTAGTGGACAATAAAAGTAGCTAATGGAGAACACCGAGTCATCAGTGTTGAAAGTGGAAAGCGTGCCAGAGTTTCCATTCCACTTTGTAGTGCAGGCTCTCAGGAAGTGTCCCCGCTATCCCACAGTTAATTGTCTTTATTGTCTGCAGTGCTCTAACCAATACATTATGCTAATGTCAGCAGCTACGCCTGCTATGTACTATTTATTTGCTCCCTGATGGCACTCAACGCACATACATGTTTTCTTTTAGACCATCTGGCTCAGGATGTATGACCCACACGGAAATGCATGTATGTGCTAATTAATTAGCATAGCTCAGGAAGTAATTATACTGCGATGTGGTCCCTCCCGACCCCCCACCCAAAGCATAAAAACACACATGCACACTCTCTTTTTCTCTCTCTTACTAGTCTTAACATGGCACTTGCTTCCAGAGCGCGGCCAGGAAGCACAGGACAGACTTTGTTTTGGCCTCCAGGGCTGAAGTTGGTGCTCAGCGGTTAACGCGCAGGACCCGGGGAACTTTTGGGTCTTAACGAGCTACAGCATTTATTCGTGGACAAACTGAAACCTACGCTGGACATTTACTACCACTTGACAACTTTACTGCTAATGTATTCTGTGCTACGATTGCCAACAGCTGTTTGCTCTGAGCGCATCCACCATCTTTCGCTCACTCTCTCTCTCGCTCTCTTTCTTTCTCTCTCTCTCTCTCTCTTGCTCGACCACACACTTGCTACTCACACACTACACCCACAGGACTCACACACTACGCATACCACGCACACAGAGGTTGCAACAAATGCTCTCAAAATTTGAATGAAATGAAAACCACACAGCAACAAAAAAATGCAACGTTAGGCACAAGTAGTCACTTTTGAAGAGTGAAGAGTGACTTTATTGTTGTAATTGATTCCCATGCACGCTGCTCAGAGTGATCCCAGTCCACGGCCTTCTGCCAACTGCACTGGTTCTCTCTCCCTCTCTGCTTGCCCCGTCTGCTGACACAACCACTGAGCTTTACGCAAATGATGCGTGATGACGTCACCAATATGCTAAAAGTTGTACGATGTCATCTTAGGACTTTTAGGGACATTTGGAGCCAGTGCTAGCTACTTTCAGGTGCTGCAGTTGGTGCTGATATGGATAAAGGATAAGCCTAGAGACATTCTATATTTTTCTTATTGTCAATGAATCCTATGAAAAGACTAAACCAACAATGAATGTAGTGACTAACAATTAGTCTATCAAAGCCTGATAAATGTTCTTCCTTTGTGCCATACTCACTACAGCACAAATGTGGATTAATCCACCACTGAAAATAGTCCCCGACAAATGCACTTTCCTCCTGTTGAGTAACATTTGTTAAAATTACAGTGACCCGCCTATATCAGATACACCAATGTGATTGGTGCAGCTCGGCTACAAGGGCATAGTTAATGAGCAGCATTACTCGATGCCAGAGTAACTTGCCGAGCTAATTCAACTTGTGCTCTCGTGAGAACTCTGGATTTCTAGAGTGACATTGTGCTCCTATCCTTACAAAACCTTAAGGTTATGAAATCTGTAGCATTAAAACTTTAATTATCTGTGATTTTCTTTGACACATCCCAACAGCTGACTGGTGTATTTTCCTGTTGGATTCAAAGGACATGACCAGCCCGTCCTTTATTATGTATGTCTCCTGTAGTAGCCACTCTATGCACACTGTGCTGACATCAACCTGTACTGCTATGTGTTATTATAATGTGCATGCGTGAGTGTGTGTGTATGTACATGCACTTACGTACGCCCCACATGTTCTCTTGTACATGTGCTGTTAGAAGTCTCCACAGTATCAGCAGTGATTTCATTTAAATATATGAACTTATCCAAATGAGGGTATTTATATTTCATGTCAGGGCACATGTCCACATGTCAATTCCAACACGTGTAATTTATCATTAACCAGCAGCGGAGCATACAGTAGCAGCGTCTACTAACATGAACCTATGACTGTGAACATGAATCCCATTAACACGTGATGAAGAGGGAAATGTGTGGAGGAGCCGCAGCTGCCTCACAAATCAATCCTGTGGCATAAGCAGCAACGTGTGGATTTGTTTCTGCTTTTATAGTCTATATTTGAAATGTGTAGAACGATATTTATGCAGCCATCGCTTTGGGGCTGGGGTGTGCATGTGTGGTGTGTGGCGGGGGTCAAGAGTACATGGTGGATGTTTGGATGTTATGTGTTTTGATTTTCTCCCCAACAGAAGACACAATGGGACATTTTTTACGTATGTCTCGGCCGGCCATGCATATTCACGGCGAGCCCAGACCGGGGTGCCGGTGGCGGTGACACTGGGGGGTTGGGGAGATGTGGGCGTGGGGTGGGTGTGGGGGGGTGGGAGGTGGGGAGGGGATGAGGCGTGCTTGTCGGAGTGTGTCACGTTTCCAGACCAGCGAATTTTTTTGATTAAAGTCCCTTATCCGTTTTATCATGCATATCCCCGCTCTGATTAAAGTGATCGGAGTCTGACACTCACAATGTCAGAGCAGGGAACCCGGGAGCACCTCGCTCCCCTCCCTCTCACTCTCTCTCTGTCTCTCTCTCTCTCTCTCTCTCTATGTCTCTTCCTGCCCCCCCCTCCTCTTAATGCATGCTTGGAATGTGTAAATCTGAGCCTGGAGATTACTGGGGATGCTGATGTCCCTCTGACATCTATAGGACGCACCAACACTGATACCACTATACACACAGACATGCATACTGTAAACAAACACCACTGTTTGCATGTACGCCTAATTTTGGACAGATGATGTGCAGAATATAAGGAACTGCATAGTGGATATGACACATGCCTTTGGTCTGGGTTAGATTCCCACTGCAATGCATGAACCAATGTGTCCAGAGCAAGACATTTAACCCCTAGGTGCTCCAGAGGTGTAGAACTTCTGATATATATAGCAATTGTAAGGCACATTGGATAAAAGTTGTTAAATAAATGCAAACCTTTCCTATTTTTAGGACTGCTAAATGCATCAAATGTACTTTCTTCGTTTCATTTAAATTCCACCAGCATGTGAAGTGTTTGATTTGTTTCAGTTCTTTTCTAGCTTAGGCCTAATGTGTCTACAGCTGAGATGAAGACGACCCCTCATGTGTTACCAAGAAATCCCGGCACTGTTTAAAAGTGGTCCAGAATGCTACTGGAATCTAATTCAAGATTCCTGTGATCACAAAACTGAAGCTGTGAAACTCTCTCCCTTTGGACTCAGATTTCTGGTCACTATGGACACCTTAAAACAACACCTAAAGACCAATCTATTAGTCTCATACTGTGTCTTCTACACACACTTTACATGTGACGCCTAATCTAAATATGCAATATAAATGAACTTTTCTACCTGAAGAGTGTCAGTTTACACAACACAATCCATACAATCAGTTAGCTGCTAAATGCTATGTCCACCAGCTAGTCTCTTACTGTGTGTGTTTGCTGCTAAGAAGGTAGAATACAGCGGCTTTATCACAGCTTTTTACACTGTAACAGTGAGCCACATTGTGGGCTCTAAAAGCTGAACAATGAGCTGAACATCACTAAAAAAAAGCTCCGTGAAGTCAAGGTGAACTGCAGAGCCCTTTTCCATCACACATAGTAGCCTAAAGCAATAGTTTATATCAACATATTGAAAAGTGCAGCTTTAATATTCCAAACTGACTTCCAGAAAACACATTACCTCCACTGTAGAACCTTTTTTAATTTTATTGCTCAAAATTACACAGCCAAAGAACAGATGCTTAGAAGAGCACACAAAGAGCTGCTTGAAACTTGAATATATAATTTAGTATGTTACACATGGATTCCCACTGCTCTTCTTAGCTGATACACTCCTATTCATAACCTCTCATTCATTAGAGATCAAGTCGTTTTGAATGCAGTGATTGTCAGCAGCCACTGACGTGACGGTGCTAAACATCCACATATTTAAATAAGGTTTTCAAGCTTAAAGGGAAACGTCGCACTACATTCTATGGCGGTACTGTATGCCCTGACGCAGAAGCTGTTTTCACCTCACGCGGATCCTTCAATTCTACTCTATTGGCAGTGGTTGCTATAGTTTATGAACATCAATATTATATTGCTATCTTTAAAAATGACAAAAATCACTTTTTGTTTGCTCCTGTTCTTACATGAAAAGTGTTTCTTTGATAAATATCTGGGCACACAATAGCACATTTCTTTGATGTATGCACGCGTGTGCACATGCTACTCTGCAATGGAGGGCTGAGTTACAGCAGGAGTCTTTCAGAATGTCACCCCATGACGAAAGGATGCATGTGAGGTGCACTGGGAGTGGGTGTTTCACTCACACACACACACACACACACATACACACACAGACACTCTCTGTAGCCACACACACACACACACACACACGCTTGATGAAACAGCTGGTCCAGACACAGCCGAGACCATCCAGTCGGAAATAGTAATTAATGGCATTAGAATATCGCACAGTTTGGTGCCATTGAGGGACTGGATGACTTTAAAATGTGTAAATCCACAA
This sequence comes from Percina caprodes, assembly GCA_013375575.1. NCBI lineage: Eukaryota > Metazoa > Chordata > Actinopteri > Perciformes > Percidae > Percina > Percina caprodes. The sequence goes on from JABXJD010000117.1 coordinate 1,074,140, forward strand.
ACTTATCTGACCTAGCGACGGGTGGCTTTCCACCCCCTGAGCTAAATAGATTAATTATCTGCAGGGCCTGGTGCTGTCATTGGGAGCTACATGAATATCAGATCGGCCCAGATACCGCTGAAAGCTTTCCTTCTGCTAATGATTACAGCACTGCTGCTGCTTACAAATATGTTTACCCAGAGATTCCTGGCGCGAGATGGGGCTCATATATGCACAGAGCTGATACAGGTTGAGAAAGGTTGTTAAAGGCATTGAGCTACAGCCCTCCATCCTGCTGTACCTTACATTTACATTATGTACTTTCATTGTAAAGATGCTGATTCCCATGATACACGTTTAACCACTTTTCAGTTTAACTGTGCATGATACTGTGCAAGTGAATGCTGTGTGCAGAAAGCATTACATCCCCGGGACGGACAAATCATTTGAGATTTTGACAACCAATATGGATTTTTTTTTTTTAAAAGGAAGAGGAAAAATAACAAGGGAAAAGAAAAAAATACAGTCCAAAGTCCCAGAAAATAGAGAGCAAAGGATCTCAGGGGTAAGTATTAGTTGTCACCCCATGATCAAATAGTACAGGCCGGGAAGCGACCGGAGAGAGCCGGCGCCCGGGCAAAAAGAAATATAAAGTCCAGATTTAATTCTGATACGGAGAAATAGAATTTCAAAGCTGGATGTCTTATCGTTGGCATGTCCCTTTGCTGGACTGATTTCCCTAGCAAAAGCCTGTCAGTGCTATTATGTTGAACATGGAACCAATTTACTGCGCCGGCTAAACAGGGTTACCAGTGCTCTTGTACCCCCTAAATGTTTGAAGTTATCACACAGTGGGAAAAATAGCATTTTGAATGTTTGGGGAAGGGGGGAGCGGGGGAGTGGGGGCTGTGCAGGGCCGGCTCGGACGAGAGTGGACTGTAATTGAAAAGTATCAATCAAAAACAAGGCCAGGGCTAGGGAGGGGAAGCTATTATGTTAACCCAGTCCGCCGGAGCACTGCAAGAGCCCAAATGCATTTCTTTTGTATCGGTAATGCTCCCCTGCTCTCCAAGCCTCTAAGCCCTGAGACCGGGGGCCTCGTATCTGCGGACGGACGGCAGCAGGGACGGGAAGGGGGGGATTATCAAGTGGAGCATGTGGCCATTACAGGCCTGTTTCGTGATGCTATCAGCCCTCTGAGATAAGCAACCCCCGGCTGGTCAGACGTTTCCAATTTCTATACATGAGAGATGAAGACCTTGCGCTTCTGCTCGCCTTCACCTTTTTTTATGTTATTATATTTTTGCCCGGTCTCTAATACTGCCCTCTCTGTATATTACAAGTGTCCTTTCATGTGCCTACAGCAGGCTGGCTGACCTGCAGTCGCCACAAAACAGATGAACTTCAAAGAATGCAGGAGATGGAAATAAACTGAAGAGGAAGAAGAAGAGGGGTTGAGGATAAACAATAGATGCAAATGAAGGGCCTGTAAGGCAAGAGGAACTAGCTTTGATAAAAGTTCTAAATATAATAAACCATAGCTTAAGTATTTCCAATCAGTTCCTTTTCTTTTTTATATCTACGTTAGCTGTCTGCTTCAATTATACAATATTTCTTTTTCCTTCTTTGAAAAATCTGAAATGCATACTAGTTGGCAGGCATAGTTGGTTGAAAGTGCATTTCTATCAAGAGGACCAGAACAAATGCATTTCATTTTATTGAACCACCCTTGTTGTGTTTTGGCCATGACTCAATCTGTTCTGATTAGGCTAGAGACAGGGACAACACACATATTCAAATGGGCTAGACCTCAAAGGGTCACTGAACAATTTCCTCTGTTCATGAAAAAAGGATATTGCTCAGCCATCGGTATTCCCTTGTGGCGTCCCCTATTTTTTCTCCGAGGGTCTTAGAATAAATTCCTGGATGCATTAACATATAAGGAAGTACAAATGACATAGAGTATGGCCGGTGGTTTTTCACCAAATAGCCCTTAGATAGGGACACCCTTAAGTCGAGGTCAAGCTCAGAGCCAGGGGAATTATGCATTCTTGCCTGGTCTGAAGCAAACTGTGGGTTTGCCATGTATTAAAATGAATTGTTTTACAAGTTTGATCCCCCAGAAATGGGACACCGCTGAGATCCAGTGAACCAATTTTCTGTGGCGCTGTCATGACGTGTGAAAAGAGCCATACGGTATTGTCATTTAGATTTTCTAATATCATTGGTTATCATTGGAGGGCCAAAGAAATGTGATCCACCAGGAAATACTTAAAGATTTTCTCTAGTTTTGTAAGCAATGGAATAGATTGTCTGAATCAAATCATCTAACAACAAGTGTACTTTAAATATTATTAGAGTCAATTGTCATGATAGCCAGCATCTAAACTTAAAATGTCTTACCAGATCAACATATGCAACTTATTGACCACCTCAGGTGCCCTGAACATGTACACAACATGGTCCATGTACTCTGATGAAAAATAGGGTCTACTCTGCAGTTATTGGTAAACAATGTAGAATGTTTCTCATAGTAGTGTTTTGAGCAAATGCTGAACCCATTGGAGTGATTAGGCAAAATGGTGAAAATACAGTCAGGTATATGACAATCATCTGGTAAAACAAGAAAATAATGTACTTTAATCTCTGTGATGACTAGCAATACAATATTAGAGTCAATCTGTCAAGAATAATAGCCAGCATCTAAACTTAAAACGTGTCTTTTCCCCACCAGATCAACATATGCAACTTATTGACCAACTGATGCAGGATTCCGGATGGTACCATGGTAACAAATGAGGCCTGCTTATGCATGGGAGAGGAGGCCAATGCAAAGGGTATGTATGGCGACATGAAGACATGGGGGAATGTGCTGTAGCTACCAATATGACTATGACAAACACAATTGGTGCTGCAGTTACTGTACATACTTTGTAGCCCCGACATCCCTAAGAAGATTTGCAGCAGTGTAAAATATTACTGCAACATACGTCTTCCATCTTTGCTTCTGAGAACGGCAGCCAGTATTTGCACGATCACAAGAGGATGCTGTCCAGCAAAACCTACAAATAATAACTGAATGTCCACTTATGGGCTTGTTTGGGAGATTTTGACTGTTTAAAAGCCGGAGAAAGGGCCAGGCCAACATGGATGCCAAGTCCCAGATAGCAGTAGAGGACAAGTTTTAATGAAAGTGGCTGTGCAGATAGGTTAGTAGGATGGATCAGGGCGTTTAGAGGTGTTCAGGGCAAAGGCAACTCAAGAAGTACGCATTGGTAGAGATGGAGGTAGCCATCCAGGTAGATAGGCGGATATGTAAGGAGGAAAGAGATGGAGTGAGGTAAAGTAGGTATGTAGATGGGCAGGGATGGAGGAGGGTGTCAGACGGGCAGGCGGAGGGTTTTTAATTCAGATTTCATGTGGGCTCACTCAGCAGTCACTGGAGTCTAAAGTGACTCTGGGGAGCCTCACAGTTCTATATGCAAATAGAGCAACGCACCTGGCCAGTGGAGCAGGCCTGCTGAGAGGTTACTTATGCAAATCTGATTGAGTGAGAGCATATTGCCAGAGCACGAGCAGGCAAGCAGGCATGTGTGCACGAGCATCCACACACACACACACACACACACACACACACACACACACACACACACACACACACACACATACCAGCAGTTACATTTCAACGGGGCTCTGGGACGCCATGTTCCCCCAGAATAGAGGGGGCAGACAGAGAGAGAGAAAGGATAAAGAAGAGGACAATCGTGAGGGAGAGGGAAAGAAAGCAAGAGAGAGAGAGAGAGATCGGAAGTGAATATGGAGGGAGTGAAGGAGAATGACAAGACAAATAGATAAAGAATGGAGGCGGGAAGGAGGAAGACAGGTGGAGGGAGACAGAGAGGGAGAGAGAGAGAGAAAATGTCAGAGGGGGTAGAGAGGGAGAAAGAGTAAGACAGGGAACAGCGAGAGAAACACAATTCTTCTGGACATAATAGTATCTCTCACTCCCTCTGTCGTCATCCTCCCCCTTTTCCCCCATAATGCTAGCTTTAACAGCACGCCCGGGGGGGTATGGTTGACACGTGGGCACTTGGTAATTTCCTATGCACACTTTGTAAATGGGCTGAAATCCCAATATGGCGGACACCTCTCTAACCCCCACCCCCCACCCCGCTCCCTCAGAGGCTGGCATTAACCTGCTGATTAAATGGTAGAGCTTGGCTGGAGCTCAATCTCAGCCTGATGCATGGGCCCATGATGTAGACAAATGACTAGAAACCACATTGGCATGAATAGGGCTCTCAGTCAGGCTGCCCCCCGGCTCAGGCCCCAGGCACAACACATTAATAAAGAGAGATTTAGTCTGGTGATGATTATTGATAACGCTGTGCATAATGTAAAATGCCAGCATGGATGAGAGAGGAACTTTGTGATGCTGTACAAAAGTGTTTTTAATAGTTTATGTGAGAGCCGTGCTTTTTCACAGCAGAGAAGGTAAGGTGTCACATAACTGACATTCTTGAGGAGTAAAACTATGCATCTGCAGATGTTACAACGTGGTCCACAGTCCTGAGAGAAACTATATACATATATAATCTAGTAAGAAAGATAAAGGGTTTGTATCCACATTAATGCAAAAACATGGAATTAAATGGTTAGTATTAATAATAAATAAATATTGAACACTTATGTTAAAACACTAATCGGAAATGATATGTGGGATGAACGTGATGAACGAGACACATGTGAACGCCATTTTCCAGCCTGGTTTCCTTGGCGCCCATTTGGTGTGCGTAGGGTCCATCATTCCACACTGAACCTTTTGAGCGGTTTTAGGGAGTCCTCAGGGTACTTTCAGTGACTTTTTGCATTATCTACACTATATATTTAAAACTAAGTGTTTGAAGTGTGACAAGAGGCGGTTTGAGACACAGGGTAAGAGTCTACGTGCATGCTAATATTAGCATGCTAACATGTTCACAGTGTAATGCTTACCATGTTCACAATCTTAGTTTAGCCTGTTAGCATTAAAACATTCTATTCTATTTCATAGCAGACAGACAGACAGACAGACAGACAGACAGACAGACAGACAGACAGAAGGACAGACAGAAGGACAGACAGACAGACAGACTCACAGGTCTCCTTGTGTCCACTCCAACCTGTCCAGGGATGTCTCCAGGAGGTTTCCCTTCTGATCAATGGGCCAGTGCATAAATGCAGAGGACATCCCATTTACTTTTACTGCCCTGCCTCAAGTGTTTACTGCTCTTTTCTCAATGGCTGTTTATCACCCAAGAAATATGATATGTTACACACGGGACTATAGCTGCCCTGAGTGTTTGCTATGAGGATCTACAGCGTCTTCACTGACGGACATGGAGACATCTTGAAGTTTATGGGTATTTCAGTATAAGATAGTATATAGAATATATAACATGCAAGTGTAGCGATCAAGATTAATATAAAAATTGGCCGGAATATTCCTTTAAGTTGTCAAGAAGATTCAGACAGCACAAATGCTGTAGTGAACGGGTGTGACAGTAAATTAAATTAATGGTAAAATTTAGATTGACTGACCTTTATATATCATATCAGACATATGTAACCTGAATCATTGTTATTGTAAATATATTGATATTGTATTTACAATAAATATTCAGCCTCTAAACTAGACAAAAACTACACATTAATTTGTCATAAGAAGGGATGCAGAAGAAAATCCATACTGAATTCAGTTAAGGCAACTACACCTTGACAGACATTACTGTAACTTTAATCCCCAGTGTTTATTGCTGGGTATCACAGTGAGCCGTGTCTTGAAATAAATTAAATGAAAATAATGATTTTGTGACAATGACTAGATTCAACAATATATATAACCCTAACCCCCCCCACACACACACACAATTTGTCCTCTAAAGTTCTAATAACATCAAAATGCTGTCAAAGACCCGACTACACAGCACATCAGCAGAATTCCGGCATATTTCACAATTTCACTGGCAGCTAAATGAATCAGAAAGAGCGACGTGGAGTGAAGAGTGTGGCCGGCTGAAGCGACTCCCTCATTGTCACACGGCACTGCGCTTTTGGTTTTGCTTGAGTTCATTTTTTTCCGCCGCCGCGCACCATCGTGCCTGCCTGGCATCAGTCACTCCATCTGACATCCATTGTGTTTAATTAGTTGTAGCAAATGTTGAAGGAGATACCTGTCCTCTGTGTGTGTGCTAACATGTCAATTTGCTCGTTAGCGATGTCTTACGGAGTGATGAATTGGCCCTGACAGATTAATTTAATAAATCATAATTACTGTACATCCAACAAGGATTTGGTTTAGGAAGACGAGTCCTATTTGTATTGTGCAAACATGTAATGACTTCTACAAATAAAGCAGCGATGTTTGAACTCCCTTCGCAAAGCTCGAGGACACCCTAATCTGCTGTATACGGAGAGCTGTGTGTCATCTGCAAATCTAATGATTTTTCTTCAAGGAAAAAACAAATCACTGATGGATGCAATACCACTTCAACTCCGATCCTCCTCTGAAAATGGATTTGTTTATGCTTCTTAACTGAGGGGTGAAAAACCAGCCAATGAAGCCATTGAAGGGGAAAATAATGCAGTGTCAAGCTAATAATAACATAGCCCCTTTCTCGTTAGTCAATGCCTCTTGCTCCAGTAATGGCCCAATTAAGGGAAACCAACCTTGGTCTTCTTTAGGTATGTCACAAATTGATTATCTCAGCATGAGCAAACTGTGCTCCCAGATCCCAGATAACAGAGATGGTGTTTGTGCACATGTCTGCCCTGGCCCAAACTGGGCTAATAAGCAACCGTTTTCACACTTGTTTAGGCTTTAGAGTGATCATGCAAAAGAGTGGGAAGGAATGTAAGCAAGGAGGGGGGTCAGGGTGAGAAGGAGAAGCATCATGGATTGGTGATTTGCTTGTTTTACCCCTCTGTCAGGCTCTTTTCACTGTCTGCACATGTAAACCTCCATATCTTACCCTCTTTTGTTCCTTCATACGGAGTTCTTTTGTATCATTCTATAACTTCATTCTTCTACCATCCCTAAAAGTTTTGGGGACTCCTTCTTGTCTTCTTTATCTCCAGTTCTTCATTCTGTCGGTGGCCATGCCTATCTCATTCTTCTTTTTGTATTTAACAGATTTAGATGAGGAGATATGTCTCTTAAAATATCCCTCAAGTCATTAAACTTATCTCTCATACACACTTGTAAGCAGCGTTATGAAATGCTTTTTTCTTTATTTTTTAACGTTGGTCACATTGTCCCAGACTGCTGCTGCACCTGATGAGATGCCCTCTCACCATTCCTACCCTAGGCTCATCCTCTCATCCCCCCCTCAACCCCCATTTTGGCTTCCTTGCCAGCTGAACAACAACAGGGTATCTGCCTTAGTGACTGACAGCCTCCCTAATTGTATCCACTCATTCATGACAATTTGATTAAAATATTACGCCAAAGTCTCACCCCCTGTTTGTTCCTCCCCTCCAAATCTAATTTTGATTTTAAAAAGAGAGATTACCTCCACGAGCATGACTGAGGATGCCATTAACTTCTACTTAATCTTTATTACTGCTGCGATTTTAACATATGTATGGCTTTCGTTATGCTGCCTTTTGTTTTTCCCCCTCACATCATCATCTTGTCCCAGGACTGGAATACCCAAGTGGTGCATCCATGTTGACCAGAGGTTTACCTAAAAGATGGTGAGAAAAGTGGATGAACACCCCAAAAGCACGGCTGTTACAGAGCAGAGACAGGGACAACTCCCAAACAGCGGCTAAAGACTTCTTTATTTCAAATATACTATGAGTAACAATGCTAAGATGGAGCAGTCAGGTGGGCTAGTGGTGTAAGACCCTGACCTAGTAATTACAAGTCCCTGGTTTCAGTCTAGCAAAGAAACGTTGCATGTACAGTGGTCTTGAGAACTCAACGCACTGCAGATTAAGAAAACACAAGGTACAAGGTAAGACAAAACATCCAAATATCAACCCTTTGCACGTGACGTCACACTCTAGTCGCACAAATTCTGAAGACGGACGGCAAGCCAAATGTTTACGTGTTCGCTCATGTTCGTGTTCTCACATACACAATCTGCAGGTATTCAATGACCTACATATCCCAAAAAAAAGCCATTCCCTAGATCAATTAACGCAACAAAATTAACTTAAATGTGGATCTGCGGAGCTCGTACCCCGGCTAGCCGACCAACTAGCTGCAGCTAGCTTTGGACTGCTCGTCGTAGTATCCACCTGTCAAATCTTAACATACGCTACCCAGCGAATATAATCACAGATAAGAAGATGGCTAGATGTTACATTATGTGTGGTTACTACAGATCCTGTACACTGTGATTTACTGCACGGATTAACGTGTGATAGGAGATTAATGGCTGCACTTACAAGAGCTGGGATGCGTTCAGGCTCTATTAGAAAGTTGCACTGGCACACCCAGTGAACAACGGTAGGTGGGTAGCCACCACCGACCATGTCCTTTAAAAACAGACTATGTGTTATATAAATAATACTTAAGCAAAGAATAGATGTTAATACAAAATAAACCTTAGATTGAGGCCATTTTGAGCTACCTCCGTCAGTGGTTTTGGAAAGTGAGCCGATAGATGTTTGACTTTTTCTGATTGATTCAGGTATTATTTCAGATATTTGCTGCTAACCTAAAGATAGCATTGCTGATTTCTAGCCCAGCAGTTTAGATAATTGTATAAAATCTGAATCACGCAACTTGAACAAGAATAAAAAATGTACATTGTTTTGCATTTCCATTGTTGCCCTGTGTTCCCAGATCTCAGCAATCACTTTGGTGAGTGCAATGGCATTATAATTAACAAAAATAATGGACAAAACTACAATAAGCCAAGTTGTTAGAAACCATAATTGTCCTTTAATCTCAGTCCGGCTTTTGAGATATTTCCATGTACACATTATCCCTAGATGTAGAGCTCAAGGTTTCTGACACATGAAGGAAAGTGTTGTCTTTATGGTGACGTGCAGAAACACTTTTACTCTGGTTTCCAAATTCACAACCAACCCCAATATAAAAAAGAAAAACAACATATGCATTTGCAATTCACAAATGTACGGCTGGTGGTATCTTCCGTAGCGTCTCTGGGTGGCTGCACTTTTTTGTTGTAGGTCATCAGTCCAATTTGCTCGCTCACCTCAGAGGTGGCTGTGAATATGTGGCAAGTTAACCCCATGTGCCATTTTGCTGACACATTTCCTCCAAGCGTCTCCTCACCCCTACCCTACACACAGAAAAGCATGCACTCGTACAGAATCAACACTGGTATGTATATCTGTATATCCACATACATACAAACATGCAAGAGCACACAGACAGAAACATTTTTACCTTGAGGTGCCCCCCCACGCTCGCCCTTGCTTTGAAAGAAAAATAAATCCGGTGTAATATGATGAGTTGAATGCAGAGGGGATAAGGTGGTGGGAGGTTGCGGGGGGCAGCTCAATCATTCACTGAAAAAATTTGCCGTGTATCATTCACCTGATTTGAATTGTAGCTCCCTCTTTTTTTGAACCCCTGCCAATTCATTTTGTACATTAAAAATTGGTCAGGGTTGATAAGATTCCATTTTCATGGTTGGCAATGCAGAACTGGCGAAAGAATACAATTACAGACCCCAGAGTAAACTCTCCGAATGTCAACTTGATGTAAATGATCAGAAGGCAGGGCTCCACAAAAGAACAGGCTTCAACTTCAAGCAATCCCCCAACCCACCCCGACCACACACACACACGCACACACACCCCACCCCACCTCCACTTCTTTCTAGCTCTCACTTTCCATCTCCACTCGACAGCCTTTCACCCTGGCAGTGGCAGGCAGACAGGGCTGCTCAAGTGCCAGAGCTGTAGGTGCAGTTTGTCCTGCTGGAGCACAGAGGGAAAGTTGGGTGTCGCCATGGCAGCTTGATGACAGGCTGACATTCATACACAGGGAGTGTTTTGGCCTCCAAAAAATAACTTTGTTGCTCGATATGTGCTTGATATGCAGACTGGACACTAGCCTGCATGACTGGGTCAACACACACATAGTATGTGTACAGATGTGAGGGATAAACATGCATGAACTGTTGCACAGATAAAAGGTTCCTAGTGGAGATTGCACAAGAGATTCAAGTCCTTGAATGGAAAAGGAAAAATACTATGGAATCCAATCTTCAAAATTCAAAATTTCAACTCTGCCAACCATTCTTAACATTGAGATAACATGTAAGTCATGCGTACCGATCAATTCAATTTTATTAATAGTATCAAATCATAAAGCGTTATCTCAAGACAGTTTAGGTCTAGACCACGTTCTATAATTTACAAAGACCCAACAATGTCCCACGAGCAAGCATTTGATGTGACAGTGGAAAGGAAAAACTTTAGAATTGAGGGGGGGGGGTCACCAGACGTCTCCGATACGATATAATCCCGATACTTGTGCCACAATATTATTGTGATTTTAAATTATATTGCAATATCCTGCTATATACTGTATTGCAATTCCTAACCTTTTTTCCCAACTTCTAATGTTTCCCAATTTCAAATGATGTACCCAAAAGGAAACTCTGTAAGCATCTGTTTCATCTAAAAAGATTGTTTTTGGAAAGTTTGTTCATATCACTTAAATTTTATTATCAATTTTTATTGCAAAATGGGATTGTCAAGCAGACAAACTGACCAACACATACAGTATATAATAAAAGATCCATACTTGGCGCCCATGTGACTATATTATTATGGTTGTGTTATGTTTGATTCACATTTGCATGGTATAGTTTTCTGTCCCCCTGCTAGCATTGTGTCTGATTGAGATGTCACCTCTATTGACTATGAAGTGCCATCCGGTTGGACCTGAACCCCCACTCCCCCGCCCCTGCCGTGTCACCCAGTGTCACCCAGATTTGGAGCCAGCCCTCTGTGGTGGCAGCAGGATGCTCTGACACCTCGCAATTACTGGGGTCGTGTCCCCGCCATCCGATCACACATTACCAGTCACCAATGTGCTAGATGACTCTCCCTTCCTTTCCCTTAATGGTTCTCTCTCTCTCTCTCTGCGTTTTCTGTCTCTGTCTCTTCATTCTGATTATTCAGAGGTTTGCGCATTAGTCAAGCTGGCTGTGATGGACAGCGTTATGCATAAATACTTTGCAATGGCTGAACTTTGACACTCTGCAAATGGATGGAGAACATGCACAAGCAATGACATCTAATCGGAGAACGAGGCCGGTGCTCACAGAGGTCAGGGCTCACAGAGATTGCCTGCATCAACATCAGTTTGCCTAATAGGGGTGACAATATGTCTGCTTGTATGCAGCCGACAGGCAGGGGTTCTACTCCAGCGCATCTGATCCAACAATATGCATCAGTTTAATCTATAACATTTACGTTGCTTTGAGACCACGGAGCATGCTTGCAGTGAAGGGGAAGATAGAAGGACATTATCTTCAGAGAGAAAACAAACAAAAGTATGAAGATAACAAAACCTATCAAAATAGGGAAGAGGTTTCATATAAAAAAAAGGAGCAGCAACTTTGGCCATACATTTTGTCTCCTTTGTGATGAGCTGATGTTAAGAAAACCTTTCCGTCTAAGGAAAGTAGTTTTACTTTTACCGTTTCTGTGGTTAGCTGCTTAGCAACAATGTTCGCACAATTACTTACATTAAAATAGCACACAAGGATTTTCTATATAAAAGTCCCAACTCTCCCTGTAAACATTTATGTTATGCCTTCAGTGTCTCTGGAGGAGCTTTTTCATATCTGACAAAAGCTTTTGGTTGCATCTTCTATGCTGCTGTGTGCTGGGGACGCGAGATGCTAACAAGCTCAACAGGCTAGTAGGAAAGGCTGACTCAGCGATTGGAGGAAGAGTTTAAAGGTGCCCTGCCACACAAAACCACTTTTATGTGTTGTGTTGGTTATGTGAAGATGAACTGCTACTTCCTCTGTCAGCTCTAGCCACTGGAAAGAAATAAGAGGAGAAATCAGGCCAATCAGCTGGTCAGTCTGATGTCATGTTGTCTGAGCTCATTACTATTCATGAGCTGGGTAAAAGATGCTGAGAGACAGGCTCTCATTGGCTAGCTGTTAGCCAATCAGAGTCAAGCAGCTGGTTGAATATTAATGAGAACTGGCCCAAATGGAGCTGAGTCTTCCTGCAGAATGGCTTGAAACAAGGTAACCACGGTAACCAAGTTACAGAGACCATGGTCAGACTTCAGACATTACCACTAAGTCACAAAATACAGGGGAAAGGCACCTTTAAAGGGAACCTAAGATTCTTTTTCTGCATTTTTTGTCATATCAATGATGTTACAATGTTGAATTTTCATGTTAAACGTGGCCAGTGCTTCACATAATGACGTAAACGTATCTCAGAGAAAAACCTCAGATTTCCCAATGTCCAATGGTTTGCTCTCGGCTTCTTGTCATGTCACACAGAGCTGGCTTTCTATGTTTGGTCCAGGCAGGTTAATGCCGTTTTTTTTTTATCCTACAGCTGTTTACATAAGATTACCTACATGCTACAGTTGTGGTCAAAAGTGTACATACACTTGTAGAAAATCACAATGTTATGGCTGTCTTGAGTCTTCAATAAGTTCTACAACTCTTATTTTTCTGTGATAGAGTGATCGGAACACATACATGTTTGTCACAAAAAACAGTCATAAAGTTTGGTTCTTTCATAAATTTATTATGGGTCTGCTGAAAATGTCACCAAATCTGCTGGGTCAAAAATATACATACAGCAACATTAGTATTTGGTTACATGTCCCTTGGCCATTTTCACGGCAACTAGGCGCTTTTGGTAGCCATCCACAAGGTCCTGGCAAGCTTCAGGTCGAATGTTTGACCACTCTTCTTGACAGAATTGGTGCAGTTCAGCTAAATTTGATGGTTTTCTTGCATGAACCTGTTTCTTTAGCACTGTCCACATGTTCTCAATGGGGTTTAAGTCAGGACTTTGGGAAGGCCATTCTAAAACCTTAATTCTAGCCTGGTTTAGCCATTCCTTTACCACTTTTGATGTGTGTTTTGGGTCATTGTCTTGTTGGAACACCCAACTGCGCCCAAGACCCAACCTTCGGGCTGATGGTTTTAAGTTTTCCTGCAGAATTTGGAGGTAATCCTCCTTCTTCATTATCCCATTTACTTTCTGCAAAGAACCAGTTCCACTGGCAGCAAAACATCCCCAGAGCATAATACTACCACCACCATGCTTGACAGTAGGCATGGTGTTCCTGGGATTAAAGGCCTCACCTTTTCTCCTCCAAACATATTGCTGGGTGCTGTGGCCAAACAGCTCAATTTTTGTTTCGTCTGACCAGAGAACTTTCCTCCAGAAGGTTTTATCTTTGTCCATGTGATCAGCAGCAAACTTCAGCCGAGTCTTAAGGTGCCTTTTCTGGAGCAAGGGCTTCTTTCTTGCACGGCAGCCTCTCAGTCCATGGCGATGTAAAACACGCTTGACTGTGGAGACTGACACCTGTGTTCCATCAGCTTCCAAATCCTTGCAGACCTGCTTCTTGGTGATTCTTGGTTGACTCTTGACCATCCTGACCAATCTCCTCTCGGCAGCATGTGATAGCTTGCGTTTTCTTCCTGATCGTGGCAGTGACACAACTGTTCCATGCACTTTATACTTGCGTATAAGTGTCTGCACAGTTGCTCTTGGGACCTGTAGCTGCTTTGAAATGGCTCCAAGTGACTTCCCTGACTTGTTCAAGTCAATAATTCGCTTTTTCAGATCCACACTGAGTTCCTTTGACTTTCCCATTGTAGCTTTTGTAGCTGAGTCTAATCACTGGGTCAAATGAGCCCTATTTAAATGGGCTCATGAGAAGTCAACAGCTGTAGTCAATCAGAATCACTTAGAAGAAGTGAAGAGGCCATGACATGAAGCTAATTTGATTGACACAACTCGCTACATCACCAAAATTGACATATTTTGTTGCTGTATGTATATTTTTGACCCAGCAGATTTGGTGACATTTTCAGCAGACCCATAATAAATTTATGAAAGAACCAAACTTTATGACTGTTTTTTGTGACAAACATGTATGTGTTCCGATCACTCTATCACAGAAAAATAAGAGTTGTAGAACTTATTGAAGACTCAAGACAGCCATAACATTGTGATTTTCTACAAGTGTATGTACACTTTTGACCACAACTGTAAGTCAGGGGAAGCTGTTATGTCGTTCATTTCTCCCCAATTTCAGGTTACATTAGTTCTGAAACATTTCCCTTTGTGTAGTATTTGGTTTAAAAGCCTTTGTTGGTGATTTTTCAAGGTACAGAGTCCTGCTAAATACTTTATTGTTGTCAGTCTCCAGCTCTAATGGAGTGCAAGAACAACATAGAAATTCCAGGAGAGTCGCGGAGATGCGTGCATGCTGACCAATCAGAGCAAAATGTGTTTTTTCCAGAGAGGGGTTTAAAGAGACAGGCGCGCCAACAGAGTGTCTAAGACAGAGGGGGAATACACGTGCAGCAGCCATGGGCAGTATATATATAAAGTGTTTTTGAACATTAAAGCACGTAAACATGTTCTAGTAGATTCATAAAATACAATGGTATGAACCTGAAAACAGAATATGATCGGTCCCCTTTAACTGGACTCTCTGGAGGTACTGATCCTGGTTTAGAGGAGGAGCGTCTTCAGCCACTCAAGTGTTCAATCCGTACTCCGAAGTCGGACTTTCCGAGTTCAAAGTCGGAAACATGGCTGCTTCGTGCATCAACGGTAGTGAAAGCTGTATACAGTTATAAGCTGGACAGTTATCCAGCTTCTCTGTGGATTTGTTGCTACACTGTTTTTCTGCACACAAATGCATTGTTATCAACTGGTATTGCTAACAATGGCTAACCTGGCTCAAGCTAACCCCACTGTGAATTTGGATTTGTTAAATGGAACGCAGCCAGCCCGGGTGTGGTGTTATTCCCAAGCTTTTTAATTAACACCCATATCTGTGGACTGGCAGGCTGATCTTTCTAGCTATGTAACCATCTTGATCTCTTCATGCACAGCAAACTACATGCTGGTGACCTAGCCGTTGTCATCCTATTATGCTCCGTGACGTCAACATGCTGATGAGGCCCAGATCTCAACCCACCACCATTATTAAACGATGAGGAATGAGGAAAGAATGGTGTTTATCCCTCCGGTAGAGTTCCACACACTTGTAGAATTTGTGTGAAAAGAAGCATTAAAGCTGCTCTGAAGGACCAACAACTTATTAAGAGAACTGCGATGTGATCTCGATCTGTCACCCGTCTCCACATCATAACCGGGTTGATCAAGTGTTACATACATTTTACATTATGTTTCTCGTGCTGACATGTCATCATGTGAAAGTCAAACTCAACCGATTTTGATCCGTTCAGCAGATTTCCTAGGACTTTTCAGCTGAATTATTTAACCAAGTAGATGCTTAAGTCTATTGACAGCGTATTTTTCACCAGAGCAGGTTAAAGGTAACTCTATTTTTAATATCGGTGGCAGAGTGTGTGTTTGTGGGTGTGAGGGTGCATGTAGTCTAAATGGCTGTAGGGCTGTATTTTTAAGCATGTCACCCAGCGTGCATCACAGGGCCGAGATCATCAATATTAATTTCCTTATGACAGCGGCAGTCAGCGTTGTGTAACGCTTAGCACTTAACAAACGCTGCACTCTCACCACTTAAACATATGTCAGCGTAGCGCCAAGATGTTTTCATCAAGGACGAGGGGATTTGTGCTCGTCCTCATACAAACATGTCATAAACACAGGGCGACGGGGAAGGGCACACACACACACACACACACACACACCAGCAGTGAAATGAGCCTCTCTGTACAGGCCATCAGGATGAAGAGGAGGGAAGTAAACAGCAGAGTAGGGGAAGAGAGTGTAGAGAAAGGAGAAAAATTTGATGAGGAGAGGAAGAAAGGAGAGAGGAAGAGGGAACAGGGGAGGATATGGAGATGGGGATAAAGCAGGAGGAAATGAGAGAAGAGAAAATGAATATTTGAAAGAAGAGGAGAGGACAGAAGAAGGGAGAGGAAAAGAAGTGTAACAAGTTAAGGAGATATGAAGAGAGTAGAGGAGAGATGGGTGAATAGGAGATGAGATATGGATAGAGAGGAGGGAAGAGGAGAAAGGTAAGGATGAAACAAAAGCAAAGGGAAGGAAACAGGGGCAAAGAGGAGGAAAAGAAGGGAAGGATGAGAAGAGAGGGGAGGGGAAGGTGAGGAAAGAAAGGAGAAAGAAGGAAAAGAAGAGCAGCAAAACTGAGAAAAATGAGAGGAAAAGAGTGAGGAGAGGAAAGGGGGAGGAGGGACCTTTTCAAATAAGACACACAATCACAAAATCAAAAACAAGTCAAGAAAAGAAAAACCTGAATCAAATGAATAAACACAACAAAAGAGAGTAGATGAGAGGAGAGAAAGAAATGACAGAGGGGGAGAAGTAAGGAGATGAGGAGAGGAGGAGAGAGGAGATAAAGGAAGAGGAGGAAACGGATAGGAAAGAGGAAATAGGAGAGGAGATGAGATGAGAAAGCAAGGAAAGGATTGAGGAGGAGAGGGGAAAAGAGTTATAGTGATGAAAGAAGATATGAAGAGAGGACATATGGATGAAGGGTAGAGAAGGAAAGAGGAGAGGATGTAGCGTATGATGCCATGTCTCTCCCTCGCCCACCACGCAGCCTTTGACACCAATGAAACGTGGCTTCTCTGTCCCTAATGACCACATGGCTGAAGGGAGGGGGGTAGGGGTGAGGGGGTGTCTGATGGGGCTGGAGAGGGATGATCAGTGAGACAGAGAGGAAGCGGATGGGATAGGGGTTACTTCATTATGCATCAAATTAGAAAAATTCATAATTTATCATTACACCCAGCCCGAAATGCCACCCAACTGAGCCTCACCCCCGCGAAAAACATCACACCGAGCGAGGAGAGGGGAGAGAAGGGGGGAAAAAAAACTGTCAGAGCCCCAGCAGCAGCCGATGGGCAAAATTAATATGCAAATGTATGCAAGAAATTAAAAAGCAGAATTACACAGGCAAATGAGGTAGCTACACTTGAATTGTTAGGATTATGAATAATTACTGCGAATTTCCTGCTCCTAATATAACTTGTTTTTTGATAAACAAAGACTTAATTATCGAGTTGCACTGGAGAATTTCCGCGGCACTCATTAATCTTGCAGAAAAAACAAGTCCCCGGTGGCCGCTGGTAATGAAGAGAGCGTGCCCTGAATCGGCGCGAGGATCAGAGCCACGGGGCGCCGGGCGAGCCACCACCAGACGCCGCGCTGCCACTGTCCCTCGCCATACCCAGGAGGGTCATAACTTCTTCTACTAACTATCAAAGGGACTTATTTATGCTGGCAACACAGCCATAAGTCCAATTTTATGAGGCCTGGGGCTGGGGAGGGAGGGGAGGGGGTGATGCAGAGAGGGTGAGTGAGGTAGGGGATAGGAGAGGGTATCTGTTGATGCACTCTGGAAATGCCACTTTTGTTGCTGCAGCCTCTCCTCTCCTCTCCACACCCTCCCCCTCCCTCCCCCTCACTGTTTGCTCTCCTCTGATACAGACATGGAGCCTAAGGTGTTTTGGCAGAGTTCTGCCCTCTACAGGGGGCAGGAGGGCACTCAGGGCCAGTCTAGTGCTGTGTGTGTGTGTGTGTGTGTGTGTGTGTGTGTGTGTGTGTGTGTGTGTGTGTGTGTGTGTGTGTGTGTGTGAGTTTAAGGCATAGACCTTCAAAGTAAGTGCATGTTGGCTGCTGTTGACGTCTTTAAGAGGACCGTTTTCAGAGTTTTCTTTAAGCAGGGCTGGAGGATCAAGTATTCAGATCTTGAAACTGCAACATATATAAGGTAATCATACCTTTTTTAATGTAAAATCTAAATGTGCAGTATTAAATACCTAGTAATATAGTGGAATTAAAAATGCAATATTTGCCTCTGAGATATAGTTGAAATACTTAACTACAGTCATAACTGTTGGTTACTTGCCAACACATCACATGCTACTTTTTTCACATGTAGCTATAAATCTGCAGAGTACGTACAGCATCCAGCTGATGCAGGATACATAGTACAACATTCTGCTCTGAAGTAAAGTACTGTAGAACCGTTCAAAAGTATCACACCATGGGAATACTCCAAGCATCAGTACCACTGTACACATTTGAATATGATTAATTACTACCTCTGGATTTTCATTTGACCTAAGATTAGATATACATTAATAGACACACACACACACACACACACACACACACTAGATTACGGTTCACTAAATACTAGGCACAACTGAATGTGACTTTCGTATTTACTCAGTAGCGGATGACACCTGAAAGGTAGCAAAGGATGATACTTGTGATAAAAAGTACATTAAAGGTCCAATGTATGGGAATTTCTCTTGTCTAGCGTTGAGATCATATTTAGCGTTAGCGACAGCAAAAACAGGAAAAGCGGAGCAGCATGTCCTTTATGTCCCTTACCGGCTACCGTATTTCAAGATGGCGCATGAATATGGAGAGTCTACCCCAGTTCATGTAAATGCAAAATGTAAAATTTCAAGCTAACAGGAATACTTGGAATTGATGATGGTGGTAAATATTCATGAAAAGGACAAATTTGTGAAAATGTGTTCACAAACCTGTATATATACATATACGTATAGTATACAGTATACTACGTAGGGCTTTGTCGCCGGTTCATGTCCCCGTACGGACCAAAGGATGGTGGACTGGTAGCTAGGTGCTAGTTCACCTCCTGGACACTGCCAAGGTGCTCTTGACCCCCAGCTGCTCGGGGTGCCTTTCCATGGGCAGCCCCCCCCCCACTCTGACATCTCTCCATTAGTGCATGTATGGTTACTGAGCATGTGTGTGTGTGTAATTCAGGCTAGTGTGTAATGTGTATAATAACAACAGAGTGTAAATTGTAATTTCCCCTTGTGGGATTAAAAAAGTATACATTATTATTATTATTATTATTATTATTATTATTATTATTATTATATATACTGTCTCTTACATCACATCAATTATAAAAAAGGTAAGTAAGTGGTCTTGAAGAGGATTTTTTTTTTTCTTCTTTTTTTTTAATTGGACTCAAAGTTTTTGGGAATCTGTCTTGACTTGGACTTGAACCTCTTTGAACTCGGAACTCACAAGAAAATGCGGTAATGAACGCTGCACCAAGGATGTGGCCACAGGATGTAAAAATGTCATATTCTGCAACAATATGATGGCCAGAGTAACCAGCGTTACGTATTCAGAATAAAAACTACGAGTAACTATATAGTTACATTGTTGAAATCAATGGATTACATGATGATACTTCTGTGTTTCACCAGTTTATTCACTATCTAAATAAATTAAGGCAAAGAAGCTCCAATATGAAAACGAAACAATGAGCTTTTAGCGTGATCGCTGATTGAGGTAGAGATGGAGCCGGAGCAACAGACCCGGGGCAGACATGAGGTCCTATCTTGGGAATTCAAACAGTATTTCACATTTAAGAAATATGACTCTGCTTGCGGCAACCAACCTCCTGTCAGCGTCCAAATTACCACCTCCAACCTGAAGCCTCTTAAAGTAAGTTATTTTATTTAATTAGCCAGGGGTAGTCGTCTGCTGTAGTTGTATTGGTCACCTTGTTATTTTATAGTTGTATCGGGTAAGCTACCTGCTTAGTTACATCCTCCTATGTGCTGATTTACTAGCCCCAGGGCCATTGAAAGACTGACTGAAATGCTTGCTAACGTTAGCTAAAAGTAGCTTATGGTTAGATTTTTGTAGTAGGCTATGCAGTTTGGGACTACAAATACAAGAATCTATCTGCTTGTCCAGCCAGTTGGAACAGAAGAACACGCCATAATAGGCATGTTCAGTATGCAGTATCTAATGGCAATTCAATGTGGAAGTAATCCAAGTATTCAGAAATACGTTACAAATGACATTTTTTGGGCATGTATTCTGTATTCTGTAACGGAATATGTTTTGAAAGTATCCTTAACGTAACGTAACTCTGATTATGGTATAGAGTGGACTTTTCGCCAAAGTAACGAAGATGAACCTTGTCTGTGGTGCAACACTTTAGTCTCAAATTAAATAGTTACTACGTAGTGTTTGTACTTTACACCCTCATGAGAGAACTTTCACACAGCTGGAGCCATAGGCTGCTGGTCTTTAAGTATTTTAATAACTCAGCAGCAGCTACACCACAGTATATGATGCTAAGTAATGAGTAAAGTAAGTCTACTGCAATTTGGCCCCCTGAAACAGTCCTCTCAACTTGCAGGGGATAGCTTTTTTCGTTCATGTGAATGGCTTCGTCAATGCCACACTTTGTTGTATTTGTGAAAATGTGAACTTCACAGTTGGTGGAAGGATGTATTGTGCTATTGGACGGAAGAAGGGAGTGAGAAGAGAAGAGATGGAACTTCGGGGATCTGAGGTACAGATGGCAGCAACTCGGCCTGGAAGAAGCAGTTAGTCTTGAGGGAAATCAGTCATCCCTCCAAACGTTTTCATCCGCGGACGTCCAACAGACAGACAGACAGGCAGATATTACCATTGTCCCACCCAGTTTTCGAATTCTTAAAAAGTCTACTTATTTGATCACAATTTCTTTTCTCTGTGATTTGTAAAGCATCTTGGATTTTGAAAAGCTGGAACTGCAGACAGTCTCCTCCAACTGCCTTACCTACCATACCTAACCCAGTGTTAGCTGTTTCCCTAACCCTGACCCTGAAACCGAATTTTACGAGAGTTGTAAAGCTCAAATAAAAACCGAGCATGTTGAATCTGGCTCAATACCATCCATGCAATGTAAAACCATGAAGTGTCCACACTCCACACAGCAAGTAAACCAGACTTTATTACATCCCACCACAGCAAGGCCTTGCAATATTTAACTCACTTATAGAGTTAGGAGCTGTACGGCTGTAGCCAATGCAGTGCATCTTGTCAATATTTCATGTTGACAGCAATTTGATATATTAAATATTTTCTCTCTGTGCTCTTCGAGCCAGTGCAGCCATCAGCCTCCTCTATCTTTAAAACACATTTGGGTGGAAAATATTTGTTCTAGTAGCAGAGGTGGCACTCCTCCCGGCTGGCCCGGTTCTGACCGTCAACACAAGCCTTCCATCAACAACTGAAACACACTACCTACAACAAGAATATAGGAACGGGATCAGAAATCTGTTATATGCCCGCAAGAGACAGATTTTAAAGAACGGTCAAAAACAAAGAAGCATAGGTTGAGATATCCTGACTTTAAGTTGTTTCAAGCTCTAAAAACGGACCCTTCACTTCCCATCATGCTTTTCAAAGGCCTGTATTACAAATTGTCAAAAAAAGTTTGACGTCACTATGACATCATCAGGGTCAATCTCAGAAAAATAAATAAATCCTGTGTCTCAATTCTGATACTTACATAGTACACTTATGTCTAGTACACTGTGCATAATATGCACTCACATTCATAAGCCATAACTCACGACAGCGTGGTATTGTTGCAAGACACGCAACAATACTACTCCCCTTGTTCTTCTTTTTAAGCACCTATTGACACTATTGGCAGGTTTTGAAAATACACTGGAGCATGGTGTAGATGGCAACCGTTAAATGTCCTATAAGTGTGAAAGTCTATCCCTGAGTGAGTGAGTGAGTGAGTGAGTGAGTGAGTGAGTGAGTGAGTTACAACATTGGTCAGTCGAGAGTTTCTCATTGGCCGTTACTCTTCAACCCTCCTGTTGTCCTCGGGTTTTTCCTCAAATTTGACCTGTTTACAAAAACTTTCTATATCAGAGCTATGACAAAAGAAGGTTGAAAGAAGTGACAAATGTTGAAAATAAACTACAAAAAATCACCAAAAACATTCTTTTTTTTAAAAGATTGAAAAAGTGAAAAAGTGACCAAACAAATCGGAAAAAGTGACAAAAAAAACATCAATAACATTGGAAAAAAGCGACAAAAAAATGTTAAAAAATTGACTAAGACATAATTTAAAAAAAGTCCAAAAAGTGACAAAAAATTGGAACAAAATTAACAAAAACGTCATGAAAAGTGTAGAAAAAGAACAACAAAATGTTGAAATTCCAACCTAGAAAAACACAAAGTTGCAGGTCGACGGGAAGACAACACAAGGGTTAAAAATCAATAGGCATGAGCAGTCATCAAATTGCCAGTCAAAATAAGACATTGATGATTATGCACAAAACAAACTGTGCTTGAGCTTGTACTGCATGACAAATGTCGCCAAATGTCGCCATTTTGTTCCAAAAACTCATTTCAGCGAGACTGCATTAGCTGGCATGTCGGTGATTGCCTCTGGAACCATCCAAGAGCGTTGCTGGTCACCAGTGAAGTGTTTGTGTACTTGCGTTGCAGATGAAAAACCATTATTGTTAGCATTCTCTGCAGAACCTGAAGGTTAACACAAGGCTGACACCGCCTAATGGAGAGGCACAAAGCAAGTAAGTGCTGCTGTATATCTGCAGATTGTTACTAACCTGTAGTGTTTGGGGCTTTCTAGTTGTTCCAAAAAAGATTGGACGCAAACACAGGGACTGATAGCAGCCCTTCAAGACTGGACGGCCCTGAAAACTCAGTTTGTAATGGTTTTAGTCTTATACAGTGTTTGCAATAAAGTTGATTAAATCTGTAATATTAGCACACCATTAGTCTTGACATCTGAATTTCCACACGTGACTGTATGAATGTCTGCCAGCTGACGTGACGGCACAGACGAGCTACACAGCGGAGCACAGGAACGGCACATATCACAGTGTTTGTTTCCACGCCCAGGGCCAGTTGAAGAGTATTTTTCCCGCAGTGCCGCAGGGTCAACTACAACATATCATTATCTCTGTTAAGTGTTACCATGGCGAGGGTATGAAGAAAAGCGAGCCTGACAACCTTCATATCAAAATGTGATGGGAGTGACATTCAACGATGAACGACGTTAACTTTTTTAGGTCAACTCCACACACACACACATACACACACAGTCATTAATTAGACAACACCCTGCCATCGGCTCAAGACGTCTGTTTGAAAAACAAAAGAAAGGATGGAAGAAAGACTGATCTGTCTCCTGATGAGGCCCGTACCTATGAGCTGACAGGCCTGCTTTGATGCTGCCATCGCTCCCTCTCTCTTGTTCCACTTTTGCTGATGTGTCTGGAGAAAGACAGAGAGAGAGACAGGAAGGCCTTTTGTCAACATGAAATGGAGGCGTTAAGTGAGCGGAGTCATGCCACATATTGTGATTAAAAATACCATAAGGAAAAAACCCTGCACCCCACACACACACACACACACACACACACACACACACACACTGTCAGAAAGAAAAGCTTTATTTTTTGTATTTTCTACTATTACAGTGGATTCAAATTTCTGCTGGATGATGAGCTGCCAGACAGATAGACAGATAGACAATGGCTGTGTGTGTAGGTGTGTACTACAACTTTTTGCTTGAAGAATGTAGTGTGTGTGTGTGTGTGTGTGTGTGTGTGTGTGTGTGTGTGTGTGTGTGTGTGTAATGTACTGTAATAGCCATTAAAGCAGCACCAATCAATTAATCAATTCATAAAATTGTAAGGGTCATGTGAAATGTGAAATGTGAAAGGAGTCACTTCTAACTGTAGTCCCCCCTCCCCTGCTCAGCTCTATGGAGTGTTTTAGTGTCTTTCAGCTCAGTTTTGGTTTCACAGATTTTTGAACGGGGTTGTTCACAGTGACAAAGACTTTCATGCAATAATAACACAAATAAACTCAAATAAAAGCACACAGGCTAATTCAAGAAGCCCCAAAAAAATCATCTTTAAAAAAAAATAAGACAAGATGCAAAAGGATTGATCTCCAAAGACACCTCGGACACACAAATGTGCAACACAGCCACTCAATCACACACACACACACACACACACACACACACACACACACACACACAAATGAGCACTGGGCAAAGCAGGCTTTGAACGTGCACATATGCTTCCATTGAGAGCAGCAATGCAAGTGCCCAGTGGAACATGTACATGTGTGCACCCCCACATGGACACACACAGGATGTAATTAGGCAGAGCAGTAATAACAGCAACTCGTTCTGCCGCCAACGAGATTGCATCAGCAAGAGTGGTGTTGAAGGGAAGGAGCAGGGTTGCATCACAAAAGCAGTGATGGTGCGGGGGGGTGGGGGGGTGGGGGGTGCAGGGCTTACCTGCAAGCCCCAACATGAATATGCACTGTAAGCATTGTTGTACATGACGCAACCACACCCAATCAGCTGTAAAGTGGAGCAGCGAGGCAGACTGTTCCATTCATGTCGAGTTTCTCCTTCCACTTTAAAGGGACATTTCTCTAACTTTACATGTCAAAAACCGCTGCACTGTATAATGTACGGTGGCCCTCTGAGCCCAGTGCAAATTATGAAGACACGTGCAAATAGACAGAACCCAGAAACTTCTTTACCAATTTGTCAACATAACTGATGAAGATAAATTGAAACAATGTTTAATTAATGGTTTAAAACAAGCAAAAATAAATTGCAGTTAGCTGCTACAAACACGTCTTTGTAAATGTAAATCCACATTTTCTGTAAAGAAAGAATGGGTAGCAGCTGTCGCCATGGTCCCGCTACACGTCCTGCGATGCCATGTTACATCCTGCTACGCTCTGCTGTGCCCTGCTACGTCCTGCTGGGCCTTGTAATGCTGCACAGTGCCCTGCTATGCCATGAACTACTACAAAGAACTACTACAAACTACTATTTTTTTTGTGACTGTTATTGCCACTCTGCATTCTAACCCCAACCGGTCGTCAGACACTGCCTACCAAGAGCCTGGGTCTGGGTCTGGGTCTGGGTCTGTCCGAGGTTTCTGCCTAAAAGGAAGTTTTTCCTCGCCACTGTCGCACTGTTGCTTGCTCTGGAGGAAACTACTAGAACTGTTGGGTCCTTGTAAATTCTGGAGTGTAGTCTAGACCTGCTCTATCTGGTCTAGACCTACTCTATCTGGTCTAGACCTACTCTATCTGGTCTAGACCTACTCTATCTGGTCTAGACCTGCTCTATCTGTAAAGTGTCTCGAGATAACTCTTGTTATGAATTGATACTATAAATAAAAAAAATTGAAGAAAAAAAAATTGAGTTACTTTATGGTTAATGTACTGTATATTAAAAAAAATAAGCAAAGTCACAGTTTTTATATTACAGTATATGTCAACAAAACCTACCAGTAGTTTAAATTGCTTGTGTTGAGGGTTGTGAGAGAAACTATTAACGTCACAGCTAACATAACGTTATTCATTTTTATTTTCAAATGAGGATAAAAATGAAAGTACAGTAGGCTATATGCATATTTATGGAAATATTAACAAAGCCTCAGGCCTCTGAGTTGGCATTTTCATGATATAGAGCGAGCTTTGCTGAGATGCACTGTGAACTTCCATGTTTTTAAAAATAGACATTAATACCAATTTTTTCTTAACTGTGTATAATGAATATAAAAATGAACAAATGAACGAGAAAGAAGGGCTATCATAATATTAAAAAGCTTTTGATTTCACAGACTTGGAATTCAATAATGGGATGAAATTGGAGGTTTTTCAATATTATGTGAATGTTGTATTAAGTTGTAAGTCTCCCAGTGTGTCCCCAGCATGACAAGCAGACAGAGTCCCATCGATCCAGGCAACCACAACACTTTGTGTCCCTTGTTCTCCGCCGGCAGACACGACTCCACAAAGAGAGGCCTGCAGCCAGGCCTGGAGGAAGTGCTGGCTCAGCAGCACTCCCACTGCCTGACCAGGAACCCAGGGACCAGCTCCATTATGGGCTTTTAATTGCAGACTGAGATGCATGGTGTGAGGCCAGGTTTCACAACACATGTTTCAGGGTTAGTGCTGAATGTGTAATAAATGGGATTTATGACACGATGTCCCCTTGGTGTGATGTAGGGTGACGCACAGATGTGGGGATGTGGCGTTTAGCAGAGATTCAAAGCAGGGCCACACAACATGGACCGCTCTCTTTCTTTGGGGTTTGCTGTTTTACAGTCAGTGGCCGCTGTCCATTTTCATTTGCACACAGTTCAGGAAGTAGCGTAGCGATGCTTTCCCGCACCACGAATCATTCCCACATTCCAAAAAGACACATCCTTTTACTCAAGCTGTCCTTCGGCATGTATAAAAAAGATACAAGACCACAACTCTACTGTACAGACCTGCAGGTAGCCCTTAGGCTCCGACAACACATATCACGTGACCATTCACATTCACAACTGACCGGTTGGACATCATGGACGTAGTTTTTTAAACCAAAACAGGTACACAGGCAATAGATTTACAGTACGTTCATAAAGCAACAGTAGTAGTGTAGAAATATTCACTACACCCCACAATATGAATGTTTTGGATAGAACAAACAAATGCTTGCTTGTCCTTTAAAATGGATCACCTCATTCCAATTGCCTTCTTCTGTGGAGCAAAGAGAGCTTGCTGCAAATGTCACAGCAATCATCTTTTTAGATTATTTTGTGTGCAAAGTCGTGATAAAATGCATTATAAATAATATGCCCCTTTTCCTTATTTTCTTCCTTGCATAATTCCACTTTATCACAACTTGTCATAGTGTCTAATAATTAGATTTCACTTAACCAGGACCCTAACCTGATACGCCAGATGGTTGGTTACACAGAACCAGCAAAAAAAGGCATCATTGGAAAATACTTGGCAGGTGAATGGAAGAAGCATCTACTCTTTATGCATCCATGCTAGCTCCTTGATACACGTTACTTAACGTCTCGCATTGTGTAGTCAGGGATCATTGGTGACATTTCAGGTGTGCTGGTCATCTGGATTTCAACCTGTCTGATTATGTGCCTGCGCAACCATTTTTTTTTTTACTTATTGGTGAAATGCAAACGCCTAGAGTGCCTAATTTGTTTTAGTCGTAATTAATTAAATGTGTGTGTGTGTGTGTGTGTGTGTGTGTCCTTTTAAAGGGAGTTTAAGGCACAGGCCTTCAAAGTAAGTGCATGTTGACTGGTGTTGACTTTTTGAGGAGGGCAGTTTTCAGAGTTTTGTTAAAGCAGGGCTGTGTGCGTGCGTGCGTGCGTGCGTGCGTGCGTGCGTGCGTGCGTGCGTGCGTGCGTGCGTGCGTGTCAATCCTCTGACACACAGTCAGCCAGTCAGATAAACACTCTGATACAAAGGCACTGAGAGCATTAATGCTAAAATCATAACCCACAATTAAAGGTTGATGCAGGAACATGAAACTCTTGCATGGCTAGACTGTGATAGACTAGACTAGATAGACTGTGTTTACTGAGTCTTTTGTTCATCTCCAGACAAGCAGCAGCGGAGTGGAGGCCCTGCTGCCCCCGAGGATCATCCCTCTAAGACACATACCACTCCTGGACACACTCCACCTGATATATATATTAACATTTGCTTTCTTTTTCTTTTTTTTATTCTTTCAATCACCAAGCTCTCGTCCCATTTTGCGTATCCACTGCCTGCAGAACAAGTAGTTTAAAGGTAGTTTCTCTCATTACCAGGACACGGCTCTACTCTGAACACGCAAATCAATTCCATTTGAACATGTCAGTCACTTTGTCTTAAATATAGCCTTTTATTTTCTCTAAGCAGATGAAACTATCGTCCTTTTGCATTACATAATTACACCGTAATCAGCAGCGTAAGATCAGAGTCGAGATAATGGATTCCAAACAAACACATTTGCAAAGATAAAAGAGTGTTGACCTGTAATCAGTTTCTCGGTTAGCCTCCAAGTGCTAAGTCTCATAAATTAGGTTTTAATAAAGGAAGCACTTTCGTCATCTTTTATACCGTTAACACCTTGCATCAGTTGATTGGTTCTTCACCAGCGGACCAAAGTTGCTGCTAAGTTTGTATGGTATTTTTTAAACCTCCTAGAACTCATATTTATAGAGGAAAGCTGTTGTGTAATGAGACCTATTACATTGTTTTTGTCCTCACTTTTATGACACATCTTGATCTTACAGAGTATGTCTTCCTTGGCCTTAATTTCTTTGTTATTTCTTTCATTTTTAGTGTTTTCTAGCTGTAGCCTACTGAGTCTGGTTATTAATTGGATCCCTGTTGGCTTCCACTGTATATCACCGTTGCAGTTGCTCACATCCTGGAGTCCACACATTACAAAATGTCCAAATAACACATAATAAAGTTGTCCAATCTAAAACAAAACAGGAACTAGAAGGGCACTGAGAGAGTGTGGCCCTCCACCAACGCCCATAGCCCAGTGTCTTCATCTGCAACCACAACACCTATACATGTCTGGATATAATTCCCAAACTGTTAGCACCAGTTGTCCCTCACCAATTGATTTAGCCCTTCCCCGAGAAGCTAGCGTGACATGATTGTAGGATCGAGCCATGCCATTCAGTGACCTTCCCCCCACTTTCATGGCATGGACTCATCCATTCTCACCTGACTTCACTCACTCCTAATCATGGCCTACGCTATAAGACCCGCCCACTTCCTTTTGTCATACAAGTACTGCTTTACAAAAGTCTTGGGTTTACAAAAGTAGCTTCATATATAAATAAAATAAATCTCTAAAATGAAATTTTCCAATTTTTTTTAGAGTAGGAGTGTTGTCAACATTATTTGTCATCAGGGTTAAGGAAACCTAAGTATTCTTGTAACCCGATATAGATTGTTTAATTTCTTAATATTTGTCTGTTATGTAGTAATCAGCAATTTCAGCAATGGTAGGCTGACCCGTTCACCCCCTTGGGTTAGAGTCCTCATGTGTTTTGTTTGTACCTAATTATTGAGTTTGTTGAGGTTATATATTGAACATTTATAGATTGAACTGTCTTGTAATTTGTGTCTTTTTTGTTTATCATTTATAGAAAACCATAACCGTCGCATCTCATCGTCTGCTCTTGCTTTTTTGAATGTGTGCAAAGTAAATGACCGTAAATGGCTTAAATGGAAACATCAGTTGTACTCTCTGCACTCCATGTACCGTGGTGATGCTCAAACTTCTGTGAACCAACCCAAAAGACAGATTCTACAATGATACTGACACCTTCCCACTTGCATCAAAACGGAGCCCGCTACAGCGTCTTTAAAGTGCCCATATTCTGCTCATCTTCAGGTCCATAATTGTATTTTGAGGTTGGACCAGAATAGGTTTCCATGGTTTCATTTTCAGAAAACATACAACATATTTTAGTTGTATTGCACATTGCTGCAGCTCCTGTTTTCACCCTGTGTGTTTGGGTCTCTGTTTTAGCTCCAGAGTGAGACATCCCCCTTCTATCCTATCTTTGTTGGGAGCTTCACATGCTCAGTAGCTCGGTAAGATCCCATCAGCTGATAACTCTTTCTCCAGCTTTGGTCAGTCCAAGGCAGGATCAGCTGGGAGACTTCTTCTGGACCAGGGCCACTTGTGGAATACCTGCACAACAGGGACAGGAAGTAGTTCTTTTGGAGATTCTGGTCCACTAGTGGCTGTTGGAGCAGTGTTTTGCCATTGAGAACGAGCTAGCATGCTACGTTAGCCACCTCGTCTCTAGTGACGTAGAAAGCCGTGCAGATGTTGAACAGCTCACCCAGAGACTGAAGACCGAGGACATTCAGAAACCGGAACTTTTTTCCAAGTTTGTATGCGTGTGGAAGCACCAGAGACACAAAATAACACAGCGACAGAAAACGCTGCTACATCGGATCACTTCTTGAGAAAGTTATTTATTTTTCTTATTTTTATTGATCTCTTCTGGTGGATGCAGGAGCCTCATTTAAGCAGAATGACTTCTTGTGTTATTTTTTTGTCGGCCGAGATCGCCGGCGGTGATGTCTCAGAGGGTTACGGTAAGTTATGTTGTGACCACCATCTAGCTATTTCATCAAAAGAGACAGCAGTCAGGACCACTACTTACACTTATTGCATAATGCAGCATTTGAGGGTGACACTGTGTAACGCTTATGAATATAACATGATAATGAATCACACAAATTGTGTATATTCATATTCAGAGAGATGGCCAAACTACTATAAAGTTGTAGCTCCACCTAGTGGAAATGTCATGCCACGCCACTGGTTGCTAATGCCCGTGAAAGTCATTTGTGTATCCGCCCACTCCAAAATGTAATGGCTCCTTCCTTGGCTCAGGTTACACCCTTCCAGCACCTTTCATATAAATCGGGCGAGTAGTTTTTCTGTAATCCTGCTGACAGAAAATCAAACCAACAACCTAACCGAGCTGAAAACATGACCTCGGTGGAGGAAAAAAATAACAGTTGTAGTTGCCTTTCAATTATCTGTTTGGCTACTTGTTCCATTCCACAGAAGCCCAGTATGTAACTGTTAGTAAGCTTCTACATCTGCTGACACTCCCCATAGACAGGAGTACAAATACACAACAGCAGTATCCACTGGAAGAGACCAAAGGTCAGTGGAAAAGCAGATAAAGATCAAGGAGGCAAACCTGGATTGATCAGTGACATACAATTTCTACATACACATATAGTCAACACACACCCTGTGTGTGTGCGTGTGTATGTTAGATAATACTTTATCATCCCACAATGGGGAAATGTCCTTGTTACAGCTGCAGTTTTCCACAGTAAAAGGCTAACCAACAGGCAAACAACATACTGTGAAAAAGTACTGAATGACAGTAAAGTGGCATTATATAAAAGGTATTGTAACGTAAAGTGAGGTGGCCACAGTATGAACGTGTTTATGCCTGTGTGTGCTGCATGTTTGTGACTCCATGTCCTGTCTCCCGCAGGAGCACCTTCACCACGCTCATAATGAAGTCCCACTGAAAGCTCGGAGAGTGTGTGTGTGTGTGTGTGTGTGTGTGTTTGTGCACGCGTGTGTCGTCCCTTTGTTTTTCTCCCCAGTTGCCATTTGAGCCGTGGCCTTAATTGGGAGCCCGAGCGTCCAATTAACGGCGAGCCAGCGCAGTCGTTTGGGTACGGCTAACCATGCGGCAGCCAAATATAATGTTTTCGTCCCGAGCCAGCCCCCTCCCCCGACCTCCTCAACCCTCCACCCAGGGGATCTCCTCTTACCCCGCGAGACCACGTGGGTTAACAAGTTTCCGCCTGGCGCCTCGTCCACTTCACACCTTGAGAGGGGTGAGGTTGTCTTTCAACCTGTGTCCTTTGTCAACTGTCCTGCATCTAGGTCACAAAAGAAAATCAGTGGGTGAACGGAGGGGGAGGATGGTGGAGAAAGAGGACAGGCAGGGAGAGAGCAGGGGATGCTGGGGAGTCCCTCGGTCCCTACTTCATTAAAACCAAATAAAAACGGGGGGTCATTTATCTCTTTCCCTGCAAAGCCATAAACACAAATAGGTTCACCGTGGTCCTCCTCCTCTCAGCCTGTGAGTATATATCACAGCAGATAAAGCCGGCCTCTGATGATAGCTTGTATTCAATTGGAATGTAAGTGAAATTTTAGATTGCTGATACGACCGGAGGAGGAGTGGAGCTGCTGTGTTTGAATGTTTGCGGTTGTATGTGAGAGAGGGAGATTAACCTGCACCCTCCTTTCTTATTTGCTCATCGGAGACTACATTAAATCACTGCTCCTGCTCTGAATGATGAGCTCTGCTGCTCTTCATTCTGCATCCAGGTGTATTGAGGTGTAAGAAGAGTATTGGGTATAATGTACCGCTACAATATGTTGTGATGTATTGGGATGAGTATCAGTGCCTTCTAATTAGAAGTGTGACTGTTAGGACAGGGAAACGAGAACCAGTCAGATCTTGGTACCTGTTTCATATTCTAAAATAAAATAAAGCAGGTTGGGGTGCTCTATAAATACTGTGAAAATACCAAAGCACTCAATCTACAGAGAAGTGCACACAGCCCATATTAGTGATGTCACTATTATATATTTATATATACTATATATGCAGAAAGTGCCGTTACAGTCATTCCCCAGCTGCAATGACAGTGCAGAGACAGAGTGGGCTGATGCAGAGACCGGGGATCGCTGATCAATCAGAACAGACTTTGGGCTTTTTCAGGAGACAGGCGCTCAAACAGACAGACAGAATGAGAAGTATAATGTCTTTTTGAACATGTACAGTAAACATGTTTTACAAGTATGAACCTAAAAAAATGAGCATGATATAACCTAAAGAACCGTGGTGCTACTTCATTTTAGGTTATTCAGGCTTCTCGGGACTAGTCAGCAGAAGATTTCTTACAGCGTAATAATACTCTGGAAGTGCTGCTGTTGCTTCAGAAAAGGTTTTCCCGACACTCGTGCAGTGTATTGGGCCTCTTTCCTCTGCTGTCCACCCCGCCCTGCGTGATTTATGGGTAATATAAGAGTCCCGCGTTACGCATATAAGATCTTGTTTTTCCACCTTAAGAAACATTACTAAACTGAGATCTGCAGTTTCAACTGCTGAACTTGAAAAGCTCATACATGTATTTATCTCATAACGCATTGACTACTGTTCTCCTCAATTAGTCTGCTCTTGCATCTTCAGTCAATCCAGAATGCTGCGCCTGTTCTTATGTGCCTTCACTGGCTGCCTGTCAAAAACAGGATATAGTTTAAATTCTCACTCTGATGCCCAGAGCATTGCACGGTCAGGCTCCTGCCCATATTCCTCAGCTAGCTCTCTAAGGTCTAACGTGTTAAATGGACTGTCTGTTCCACTCACCCGGCTAATCGAACTGTATAGGTTTGCTTGGCCTTCGCCCTTATGGTCTGCTGTTTCTGTGGACTCTTCTGCGAATCAGACAAAGACCTACAGGTTGAGATAGGAGTTTGGCAGACCTACACCTGGTCTGCACTTTCATCGTGTTGTGTATTGTGTTGTATTGCTATGCCCTGTAAAGCACGTCTGTGAAACCCATTTATACATACACTTTACGTAGTAACTTAATCCTCATGTTGTCCTCGGGTCAAATTTCAAAAAATGGGCCTTCGAAATAAGCGCTGAAAATGTCAACATTAGAAATATCAACACCCACAACATTGAAAAAGTGACAAAAATGTTGGAAAAAGCGATAATAGTGTTGAAAAAAAAGTGACTAAAACGTTTTTTTCATGGTTGACGGGAAGACAACACAAGGGTTAACGCTTCTCATAAAGCACTTTTCAGTGGTTAATTATGGACTTGATCAACTTTGCTCTGCAAAATGGTGGGCCGGAGCAAAAATAACTTCACAAGATAAGATCCAAGGTATCGATTCCCTAAGGAAAGTTACATTAGCATTACTACAGCACAAGAACGAGACCGCAGAGGTAGATAGAGAACAAGATGCAGTTAAGTTTCAAAGAAAATACAAAAAACAATGGATTCATGATAGTAAGCTACAGTAATGACATATAGAAATATATTATGGTGGAGCAGCAGGGATTGTGTTGGGTCCCCTTTAATCCGCCTCCCTCCTAGGATCAGAGATTTAGAGGTGCCTTGCACCCTATTTAACGTCTTTTTTTTTAACGTAATTTTACTGTGCAAACTGTGCATTTTAGCATCATTTTGAACCATCCTGGTAGAGGAAATACTGAATTATGTAAGTAGAAAGACACCGACATTTCATGAGAAATTACTTTAATGCAATGAGGTGGTATTAGAAATTATACTGGAAAAGCATTTCCAAAATGCAGTATCAATAACTTTAGAACATTTTAGATTCATGCAATTTTTACTAATGGCTGACAAACACTATTTTCTTTTTTTTCTTTTTTACAAATATTTTTTAAGTTTACAAAAAAGGGCTAAAATCGCTAAAATCACGAGAATCCAGCTGCCGTGCAAGATAATTGGACTGAAGCAATTTGACTAACACAAATTAGGAAATTAGCACCGCATGAGCACAATATCACCTAAAAGTCTTAACTCTTGTGTTGTCTTCCCGTCAAAATTGAAAATCAGCACTTTAGTTGACCAGGTAACCATAGTCCTCCGAAATCCACCAGAGGTTAGAACGCCAACACAGAGACAGAGGACGGGGACGGACATCCGGCTGAAATGAGTGAAAGCCGGCGGGATTTCCGTCTGCAACAGAGCAATCCCAAGCTAGTTTTACAGCTAGGTTGCTCTGCTATTATTGGTAGAGTAATGAGTATCAGCCCTACTCCTGAAATGACAGGGAGGTGCTCCGTCATTTCACCTGTTGTAATAGGATTACAATTAACCAGGTTTAACCCTTGTTAATGAATTACTGGGATAGGCAACCCCATTCCATACCCTCTTAACCCCCACCCTCTTTCTCTGGCTCTATCTCCACACAGAGCGGGAAGTGACAGTGAAGAATCATCACTAAAACTGTGTTTATTACATCCTGGCTGGGCGAGAAGACGGGAGAGAGGAAGTGAAGAGGTGGACGAGATAACAAGAAAGAAACAAAGATTCTTTTTATGGCATTTGTGCTTCTGAAGTCCCCGCACTCCATTGCAACCATGAGCCCCTGGGGAATACTGCCTTTGATATCCAGGAAAGCTGTTCCACTGCGGCGCTGCGTTGGCACTGTGTTGGCGCTGAGTCCAGTGGAAGTGTCCAAGCTCAAAAATCACTGTCGTATTCATCCTAAAATAGTGCATTTGAGTAAAGTTTCAACTTTAAAAGCAGATTATTGTTCCAGTGTCTAACTGTAGTTTGTTTCAGCTTTTCTCCACATCTGTGCACATCGTATCAAAGCTGCACTAATGTACAGTGATGGATCTGTTCCAGATGCTTTTCCCCTCTGTTGCTCTTCAAAATTAAAGCCTGTAACGCTGACAATATGCTGGCTGCATTTTAATGCCTTAGCTGGAGTTGGATGAGTTACATGAAGTTACAGTTCATTGTTAAATAGTTTTTTGACCATAAACTGTAGGGAGAACCAGGCCTGTGAATCAGACAGACCCTAGTTTCCTGGATCCAACCCTGTTTTCTGATCTGCTTCTGTTTGACTGTTAATGCTAATGCCACACTTCTTCCATGTCTTGATACATTCATGTAGTCCATTGACACAGCACTAATTCCATCAGTGCCACTACCGTCATGTCATACTCACACTGCTGCTCTCACTTCCTCCTCTACCAGAAACACTGCTGTAGTCCAGCCTGTTCTCATGAACTTTCAAAAGCTACGAAAAGTCAAGCACTGTTATTTGTATGATTTCCAGCGTTCATTTTGCTGTGTCTTGTCACATTGATTGCTGCTGTATTAGCATGCAGTTGGTCGGGGTGGGGGTTAAAACTCAGGACTTTCAAGCCAGGGAGGAGGAGTTTGCTTGCTGGAAAACTGAAAACTTTCACCCAGGAAATGGGAGTGTTGGGATCTTTTTCCTAAACTTAACTGGTCATTTCTGTGCCTAAACGCAGCATAACGCTCACCTTTTTGATACCAAAATGTAACCGTAAGCTGCCAAAATGACTGAGAACTCATGACGCTCTGTGTCCGGCTCACAGTCTCCTATTCCTGGGTAACTGGAAGCTCTGAAGCATCTCAAACAAGCAACTGCTGTCGCTATGTAGCACGGAGCGCTGTGGCTGATGTCACATGACCAGCCGGCGGTCTCCTAGTTTTCGCATGATATCATACGTTTTAGCAAAACTTTGCATTACGTTCAACTGCTGAACTTTTGCTAATTTTTGCACATTTTCCTTAATTTGTCAATTACAGATGTGAATAAAGAAAAAAAGAAAAGAAAGAGATTGTAGTAACACTCAATAAAAAAGACAATGGATGTAGATCGTGAGGTGTGGAATCATCCGATATGGACAGAATTCCTAGGCATACTGGGCTGGGAAAGAAAGGGAATTATGTGATTTCAGCCATTGGGAAACTTATTGTGAAATATCTGTGCAGGAATATATAGGAACTATATTGATAAGTACCTATATGTACAGTATATAGTACTACTACATGTCTATTTGTTGAATGTATAGAGAGTTAACACCCACCAAAGTCAAAATCTGTGTGTATGTAAGTATACTTGGCCAATAAATCCGACTCTGATGAAACATGACCATCATGACATGCCAAGTCCCAATGAAAAGAATGCAATGCTCGCTAGTGACCATGCGGCACTAAAACAAAATTTGGTAAAGTAGTTTGAGTCTAATAAGGGAGGAAGGCTGGCTCTCGTCTGTTGCGGCCCCCATGCTGTGATTTTGGCTGATGAGACGGCTGGATTTTTCACATGAGCCATTATTCCAATCCATCTTCCTCCTTATCTGCTGTCTGGAGCAGCAGAGTGCAGGTTAGCTGGGGAGAGGCCTGCTGCTTCCTGTCCTCTGACAGCCAGAGCCTCAGAGGAGCACACCTTAAAGAGACTGATCCACACACACACACACACACACACACACACACACACACACTTGGAGCTCATTTAACTGTACATCATTCCCATATAGCATAGTCAATCACTTTGTATAATTCCAATCTCACACACACACACACACACACACACACACACACATACACACTAAAAAAACTAAACTACTGAACTGAACTAAAAAAAAAAAAAAAAAAAGTGTACCGTTGGCCTACGGTCATGAAGAAGAGAAATAAATTCATATTATATTATTATTTATATCCGCTGGCAATTTGTAGGTTTGTACTGTTCCTTCTCTTTTGGATAAATCCAAAAAGATGGAGTTTTGTACAGGTTTTTGTTTTTATTTCTCCTTTCCTCTTCCTACACACACACACACACACACACACACACGCATACACACACACACACACACACTGCTCTTACATTTCCCAAGACATTGAATTCAGGGGTCTTCAGGTGTTGTACAACAATTACACACGCCATCATTTCTCTTTTAAAATGTCAGCTGTAAATTGTGTTTTAATATTTAATAAGGCAAAGGGGCCTTTTTTTTATAATTATCACTTATAAAAATGTGACTTGTTTAACTAATGTCTTCTTTGGGCTCATCGTTTTCATGACGAAGACAAGACAAAATGTTTTTTATGTTGTTATTTAAAATGTACATTTCTTTCCAGTTATTTCAGTTGAGTTTCAACAAACAATTATTGATTTTTATACTTTTTTTTGAATTGATACTGACTGAATTAAAAGCTTCAGTCACACAGGTGGCATGCGCAGAACAGCCAATAGCCCAGAAAAGCAGAGACACAAATTCTTCTTGTTCAACCTAGCTGAGATTGTGGGACGGTCTCGGGTTGTGGAACCGGACTTGTTTAAGACAACTAACAGCAGGGGAGCCCAGTCAGGTTAGGCTCGGATAATAACACTCAGATGGTTGACGAGATGTGGACAGATGTAGAGCAAGCAGACCAGAACCGATCGCAATGCAAAATCAGGTATATAGACTCTATTACACAGTACCAGTACCCGCATGTCACGTAAACTAACCTTTTACAACCCCACCCACCATCTTGTCAACAGTCCCGACCCAGATAGATCTGATACCAAAGGAGACTTTTAGCATTAATAACAACACCAAAGGCACCTGACCAGCGTCTGTATGGGAGTGAGAATGTGTCTGCGGCCCTTTGACAGGCTACAGGCTGTACACCTACTACCTACACCTACATTACTATGGCTACATGTAGTCTCAGATCCTCTACAACTGGCCTCTCAGCCACCCCAGGCTAAAGACTAGGGCTGGCCACTTAGCTCAGTCAGTTCCCTGCATTAATTCACTTTCAAATCATTTTGCTTTTATCATAAAGCTTATCCTGACTGTAATTCATTCCACCAAATAATCAGAAACAACTACTTGGATTGTCCTCAATTTTGAACCTCACCAAAAACTCTCTCACCAAATCTGCTTTACTCAGACACCCAGACAAACGGGATCTCGTCCACTACCTTCTGTCCTCACTCTCCTCTGCTGTGACTTTCACTCTGTGCTGGACTATTTCAATACATCACCATGTCCTGGTCCTGGTCTCACACAGTCAAGCAGGAATTGTAAAACATGGGCGTCTATTTGAATGGCCCTCTCACTAACTCTTGCGGCTGCTTGTAACCTCCGCCCCACTATGCAGCCCGACGATTGAATCTATTGCCTAATCTAGACTACACTCTGTGGGCCTCACTCCCACCTCTGACCCAAACCCTGACACCTTTGCATGCCGCTCGCCATGTATGTAAGTGGGTTAGCGCTCGGCTAAGGCTACCTGCCTCTGCCTTCCGTCAGGCTGCGAGGGGTCAACTGCAGCAGCGGTCTTAGGGAATGTCCTTTTTTTGAATGACATCCATATTGTCAGCAGCGTGGGAGAGGATGGAAAAGGGGAGGGGGACTTGGGGATCAAGGGGGTTAAAGGAGGCAGAGACACAGCACTCCTTTGGATTTGAACTTCAACTTGACCTCTGACCTTCCTCTCCCTGGCTCGGATATCAAAACACAGAGCCATCTGCCTCTTACTGCAGGGCGAGGGGGGAGCGCGGGGTTAATATCATACACTTAGGGAGCAGAATAGAGACTGCAATTATCTTCTATTCTCACACAGAATCCTATTATTTGATCCTGGAGTCGCAACAGATGGAAGGGGGCCAGTCACATCCTCTCGCTCTCTCTCTCTCTCTGCTGCCATTCCTGTGCAAAGCCAATCTGGAGGGCAGGGCGAGCGAGGATGAGGACATAATGGTGAGAGAGGGCAAGGGGAGGGTGAGAAAGGGCGTGGGGTGAGGCGGGGTTGCAGGGTTGCGGCAGAAAAAGAGGTGAAGGAGGGAAACCTGAGCCTCGAAGGGCTGGCTGCCTCTCTCCTTCATCTTTTCATCCATCACAATGGGGAGAGGGAGCATTTGAAGGCGATAGATAAAAACATGTAGTTTGTAGCGAGAGGAGGAGGAGGAGGAGAGAGGAGCAGGGAACAGCTGGTGAAGTGAGGCACTGATTACGATCCTTTGTGAACTATCAGTAAACTATATCTCCTGAAATCATCTTTGTGCTAAATATTTCCATCTTAACAATGCATTAAATCACTGTCTAATGTAAAAGGAGAGGCCTGTTCTGCAGTTGCCCTCAGCTCTATGAAGTGATTTAGCCTCTTTCAGCTCATTGTTTTGGTTCTTAAGGCCAATAACTTTACTGTTTGGGTTCACTCTCATCATCTTGGTTTCCAGCAGCAGCTGTTTTCAGTAAAATAATGCTTGGATAAAGTCAGTGTACACTTCTCAGCAGCAAACAGCAGACAGACTCAATAAGAGACTAACTAATGAACACTGTGGAGCATTTAGCAGCTAAAGAGCCACATATGGTCCCCAGGAGTTGGTGGAGACAGAGAAAAGGAGTGTGAATATAAGATAAGCTTTTTACATACCGTGTGGAAAAAATGTAGAGATGATTTAGAGATGATTATCTCTAAATCACGTCGGGCCCGACCCAGCCTGACACGTGAACCGTCCAGTAGGCTAATCGAATGTGTTCACCTACTGCTGCTGAACGGCTGCAGGGGCTATGTTGGTGCACGGACTGTATAAGTGAAGCCAAAACATCGGGATGGCTTTCTGCAGTATAGGCCATAAACCCCGCCCCCTCCACGTCAGCAGATGGGACATGGGTAGAACTAAAAATCTAAGAATCGAATAAGTTATTTTAAAATGGGCTAAAATGTCATGATTGACAGCTGGGATTGACTGGTGATTGTTGGGCAGGTGTATGGGTGGGATTTTAATACCCGGCAGAATTACAGATGCCAGATATTTTGGCTTTGCTTTGCACAGCGGGAGGAAGTGAAGTCTACTGGACGCACATCAAGGACGAGGGTTGCTAGGTGTCCAACCCATGTGCGTACCCAAACATGCATTTTGCCCACCAAATCCAAAGTAAAGAAAATGTTTTCAGCCAATGGAAAAAATAATCCAGGCTAGCTTTTCCCCCTGCTTCCAGTCTTTATGCTAAGCTAAGCTAACTATGTCCTGACGCCAGCTCTGTAAACATACAGACGTTAAAGGGTATCGACAGTCAGTGCCAATCCTATTGATTGATCTAGTCATTTTAAGTTATCAATGTATTATTGATTGTAAGGAAACACTTTAAAAGTCTGTTAATATTTGCAAGTATGTCTCCTGAAATAATCCTAAAGCCACAAGACATTTTTCAATGTTTTTTCCCCCGATGAATGCCCAGATGTTTTCATTTCAGATTAATAAATCATGAATGTCAGACAGGCGTCTCAAATACAGATCATGATACGCATACGTTCATGGGAGAAAGTATTGAGGTTAAAAGATTCATTAAATGTATTCCCTAAATCCGCACACACACACACACACACATACACAGACACACACAGACACACACACACACACACAGTGAAGGCTGTGGGCAGGCGTGTTTTCCAGGCAGACATCTGAAAGTGGATCCTCAGAGCTGAATTTCCATGTAGTATCGGGCCCAGGAGAGCTGGTTTACAGGGCAAAGAACCAGCCTCGCTCATTTAATTACCGCCTATCAGTGGCATCAGAGTGTGCA
Organism: Percina caprodes; assembly: GCA_013375575.1. NCBI lineage: Eukaryota > Metazoa > Chordata > Actinopteri > Perciformes > Percidae > Percina > Percina caprodes. The sequence goes on from JABXJD010000117.1 coordinate 1,114,602, forward strand.
GCTACCAGTTTAAATGGAAAGTGGGATGCAGCGGGCGCTGGCATCGAGGGCAGACAGCCAGCACGTCGAGTTGCTGTAAGAGTTTCATGAATAGATTTGGAAGTTTCCTCTCTGTAGCTGTTGTTTATCCCATGGCCCTCCATGCAAATGTGAAACATGGAGTGATTTGGGAAATAAGACAGGCCACACATGAAATCCTCTCCGATGTCCTCTTGTGACAACACAATGCTTTGTTATGCACTCATAACAACAATATTGGTTGGTTTGAAAACAATATGAATCATAACATAATTAAGATCAGTTATGAGATCTGTTTCTGTAAAAGAAAATATTTAATAGCCAAGGAAGACGTCTGGGTCGCCTGGCTTTCCTCTCACTCAATTCAAACTGAAAACAGAGACTGCAATTTTCATAATAGTGGATGGGATTTTGTTTTATGACTACGAAGCATAGTGTTTTACAATGAAGTCTTTAATGGAAACTGGATGAAGTCACAGATCAGTGTTGTTGGCAGATCTAAACCAGACAGTGATGGACGTGCAGAGGACAGACTGGATGATGGTCTGAGTAGAAGTGGACCAGCAGCTCCTTAGGCAGGTTGAGCTTCCTGAGCTGGCGCAGGAAGTACAGCCTCTGCTGGGCCTTCTTGATGATGGTGTCAGTGTTGGGCTTCCACTTTAGGTCCTGGGATGTAGTGGATCCCAGAAACCTGAAGGATTCCACAGTAGACACAGGGCTGTTGAGTATGGTGATGGGGGAGAGTGGGGGCACTCCTCCTGAAGTCCATGATCATCTCCGCAGTTTTGAGCGTGATATGAATGAACAGGATCCATGCACATGCCCCAGGTGTTGTAGGATGAAATGCAGTCCCAAGTTGACTGCATCATCAGTAGACCTGTTAGCCCTGTAGGCAAACTGCAAGGGGTCCAGCAAGGGGACTGTGATGTCCTTTAGGTGGGCCAACACCAGTCTTTCAAAGGACTTCATGACTACAGACGTCAGGGGGACATGGACATTGGATATTGACTAGGGACTATATTGTGTGGAAACACAGCCGAAGGACTGCGACATGGGCGCAGAGATCATACGTTGGCCCCCCTATCTACAGCTGGGGGAGACCGTGATGAGCCATATTTCACAAAATGGTGGCATATTCCTTTAAGGTACCAATTTTGCACAATATTTCTGACAATGTAGGACACTCCGCTGCCCCAAAAATGAACCTTCATATAACATGCATTTTATTAATAGCTATTTCCCTCCTGGCGGCCCATATGCCTACAGAGTACCACATCTCAGTAGATTACCATTTGCTTTTCATAATCACGGACCACATATGTTGATTCCTTCCAAATCCAATGATCCTTTACACTTCTTATCTGATTTATTCCTATTCCCATGATACCTTTGTGAATTACGGGAGCATCCTCCATGTCATTCCTTTCACTGACCCGGTGTCTGTGAGAGATAGTGATGTGCTACAGGTGTCTTCTCTTTCCTTAGAGATTTCTGGGAAATAAATGATGTGGGAAAACCTGTCACACCTCACAGGAAGATGTTGACATTTTGGGAAATGTGATCATACACTTTCTTGCTGAGAGTTAGATGGGAAGATCTACGTATATCTAGCAGTCAGCTAACTTAGCTTAGCACAAAGACTGGAAAGGGGAAGCTCCATTGGCAGAGGCAGAGGTATGATCGAGTTGCCACATCATGTATCTCTCCACATCTCTATGAATAATGAAGACACCTAGCACACCACTAACTTTCTCAGAGTTCAGTGAAAGGAATCCCTCCCATAATTCACACAACCGCCATCCAATCTCCACCTCGTCTATGACAAGGCACTCTTCACCTACTTGTAAAGTGAATTAGTCCCAGACGTATGTTTGAAGGATTTAAAGCAACACTTGTCGTTGGGAAGTTTTATTATTCGAGTGACAGGCCTGTCTTTAGATCTTTCAAGGTATCATGAAAACTAATGACCAGATTTCCATTAAACAGTCAAACAGGGATTTTCAGAGTCTGATACACCACATTTCAATTTCAGTACTTAGACCAGCTGGGGAAATGTAAGTGGTCAAAGCCCACTCATTTCCTTAATCAACTACCCCATAACATAGACAGCCAACTCTAAAAGAGACAGGCCCAACCCGAGGACAAAAGGGAAGTCATGCAGGATCTGTTCTCCAGCTGACCGCAACTCTTGTGTTTCACCACAACATTGTTCTGTGGCCCCCAGTGTGGGACATTGCCCGGGGCTCCCCACCGGCCCTCGGTGTTCGCTGAATGAGCACGGCTTCCCCACGGACCACTGACAAGCTCATCCAGCTCCCAGCCCCGGTCAAAGAGAGCGCTGCCTGGGGCCAGTCTTCCAGCCGGACCCTGTCGCCCCCCCTTCCAGACATCTAGGGCAAAAAGAACAGGCTCCCCCAGGACTGACTGCCCCTCCATCATCACACACATTGTCTCTGGGTCTAAAGTGGTGTTGCCTCAGAAGGAAGCTTTATGAAGGCCTTGTGTGATGTATAGCATCCAGAAAGATTAAAAGGAAATTCCTAGTTTTTAACCTTGATTGGTCTCTTACAATTATGAAAAATAAGACACAATATGCTTTAGTCATGATTAGACTTTAGTCACTGGGTGCTGGATCCTTAATATGGATAATTAAAAGGAAAAACTAGGACAGCACTCCAATTTAACTTTGTGATATTGCCACATGGGCGTTACAGGCAAGGAGCCCTTCTTCAGCGTGGATAATGGTGATTCCACAATGAATAATTATATAATAATAATAAGAGGTGGGGGGGTCATTAAAGTTGACCACAACCAGCACAACACATTTTTTGTGATTATTAATATTCTTTCTTTAGTTTTGATAAGTAAATTTGTTGTATTTCAACATGACTTCCTAAAAAAGTAACTTATGTTGACTAATGGTCTTCTGTGTCAACTTCCCACTCTTAAAGCTTTAAAGTCTCCCCCATGAGGAATTATAAGTAATGACAATCAACACTGGCGGCACATCCACACAATGCAACGGTTAAATGGTTTAAGGCATCGGGACTCTAGTACAGTCTAACTTCGGAACAAATTTGGGATAACAGTGTAATGTTCTACTGTGTAGTTATTATTATGATAAATCTTTATTGAAGGCTCTGAAAACAGCAAAGATCCATAGTCCGACACATGTAAACACTATTAGGCATGCACAGATGATTAGGCAGCTATGGTTCTGGTAGCCGGCACATTCCCCAAATGCTTCCTATGCAGTTAGCCACATTAGCCCTGTGTTGTGCTGCTATAGGTTTAGACTGCCAGGGGCCGTCCTACGAGACACCGAGCTCCTCTCTCATGTCCCGGTAATGCATGCAACTAACTTCGCTCCTTCCCTGGAGTCCATGTGCTTTCTCGCCTTGCACATTTCTTGGATTTATGGTTGCAGCTCCTGCCGTGGTGATTGGTTTTTGTAAAAAAACAGCATAACCATAATGTGTTTGATCTGGTTGGATCAGTGTAAGAAATCATACGGTATGACATTCACCGAGCAGTCATACGGAGACAGTACAGTCAACAAGCTCCCCTGATTAGCCCCTTATTGATGTCCCATGGCCCCCAACTTCCTTAATAATATGTCTACATAGGGTTATTTCCTCTTAATGACACTCCCAGCATGGCATCCATTAGTCGCTGGGACCAAATTTAAGAGCCATCGCTCACAGAGCCAAATCAAAGCTGCATGTCTCCGCTGCCAGCACTTTACCTTCTTGGCGAACATGGCGGCACATAGCGATCGATGATCGGACTGCGGAGAACGGCATGCTTTGGTCATGCCTTTGGTGTGAGGTGGGTAATGGGGCGAGAAGGTGGTCTTAAATCTGTCCAATCAGAGTTTTCTGTTGACGACTAAAACTACTTCTGAACGTACACGTTCCACCAAAACAACTTCCTTCCTGAGACTATTTAGCAGAGAGATATATTGAGAAATATATTGTAATTGATTCCCATGCATGCCTCTCTCTCTCTCTCTCTCTCTCTCTCTCTCTCTCTCTCTCTCTCTCGGTTGCGTGCAGCAGACAGTCAGCTGACACAACCACAAAGCTTGATGCAAATGAAGCGTGATGGTGACCTCACAAATATGCAAATGACCGTATGACATCATCTAGCGACTTTTTGCGACTTTTGGAACTAGCGCTAGCTACATTCCTTGGGAAAGAGTTGGCAACACAGCTTGTATTGCTTGCACTTTGCTTCCTGTTTTGCCAATCTTCCCAGCCCTTCTCACATGACCAATTAATGTTTCCATGGTGACTATCCAAATCTCTGAAACCATGGAAGCAGCACAGGAATCGATTATTGGTATTCATATTGGTCAATGACACGGATCTACATGGGATCGGATTTTGCTCTGAAATATTGCTGTTCTAGATGGGGGTGTGACCTGGGATTTACATTTTCCTTCACTCTGCTTCTCCATTCACATCACTTTATTTAATCATTTAATCACTTTAGCTTCTGCCTCCTAACCTTCATCAGAGTGATAAGAATCATCCCGACGGTGAGAGAATAAAGTGACAGGTGAGAACTTGCAGCTCCAAGCCGAGATTTTGATGACGGGCGGAAACATGTTACTTTGGGTATATTTGGTGGATTGGTAAAATAGATGTAAAGTAACACAACATGTTTTTGCAACCACGTTCAGTAAAGATGTTTGATCCCAATCCTTTTGAGATGTTGATTAAGGTGGCAAAAGGGCCAATCCCCTCAAAATGTCATGTAATACAAGTCAGTTCAAGACAACTTCATTTATACAGTCCAAAATCACAGCATACAACACTCCATCCTTAGACCTTTATGTGAAGAGAGACTAGACAAGTTATGAAGCCCTCCGTCACAGTGTGTGAGGTTGTGCTTGTGTTGTATGACTACGATATACGCATGACTTCAGGAATTTGCTCCAGGAGACTCTCGATTGAGGTTGCTTTCACACAGAACCAGCTGGTGGTCATTTTTTTGTCATTATTTGCAACAAATTGTGTATCCAAATACAATACCCACGTTGGTCTCCTGACAAGGGCTTGGAAGGGTTTTTTCATACAACTGTATAACAATAAAGTGCAATACGCGTCCAATAGACTCAATAAAAAGAAAACCTTTCTGTACACAGTTTTCAGATAATAGGAAACAGAATAGAAATACAGCGCTATGCACAATGTATTTCCTCCAGCAACAAGTGCTCTACAATATGTTTCTACTTCTAAACTGGCCTCAAAATTTCACAGTTGCCATACAATGTGTGTTTAAAGTATAGACCTAAATCTATTTCCCAAAGACAGTGATTGGCAGAAGAGGCAGCCGGGTGACAGCACTCTCATCCAATAGAAACGGTCGTGTAAAGTAGTGGGTAAATATACACATATCTTGTTAAAATATGCACGAATGAATACTTTTACAAAGTTATCTGTCAACATTCCAACTGGAAGGGTTAGGTTTAGATGCTACTGGAGTAAAAGTAATGTTAATATACATAAAGCCAAGACCAAACATCAGTAATGCATAATTATAAAATAATTATAAAATAGATAGATAGATAGATAGATAGATAGATAGATAGATAGATAGATAGATAGATAGATAGATAGATAGATAGATAGATAGATAGATAGATAGATAGATAGAAAGATAGATAGATATTGACAAAATGGGAAATTATAGTGTTACAGCAGCAAAATATTAGTCACACAGCACAGAATATAAATATAGATTAAATAGTAGGATACCATATACATACATACAATATACATGAAATAATAATAGGCTAAGATAAAAGGACAAATGGCTTTATGTTAATATGTATTTATTTAATTTAATCTAGTGTTTTAGTCATCTGCCATATTCTGTTTTCTTTTAAATCATGTTTTGTGTGTGTGTGTGTGTGTGTGTGTGTGTGTGTGTGTGTGTGTGTGTGTGTGTGTGTGTGTGTGTGTGTGTGTCTCTCTGGGAAGAGTTGTTGGGAAGACACTCCATCCTGCTCTTCCTCAATGAAAACACATGCAGCCACTTACAGACACACATGTAATTACAACAAGGAGAATCAACAACAGCGCGACTTGAAGAAATTGTTCACCCCCCCCCCCACACACACACACACACACACACACCCAAGTTCCCAATTCTCTGCTGCCCCGCAAAAAAGAAAGAAAATGAAACATGAAATTAAATGTGTGTGTACATTTTATCATGTCTGCTATCGCCTTTTGAAAATTGCAGGTAGCGGAGTGTTTAACATTCTCTTGTCAAGCGTCCTCCTGCTGGGACAATAAATGCCTGTCCAGTTCTGCTCACAGCGGCGGCTGCAGATTACAAACAGCAGGAGCACGCCGGAGTCTGAACACAATACCGATAAGGACGCCTGTCTTAGTGCCGCCGCTTTGGCTGGCTTCTCCTCACGCCAGGTACCTGCTGCTTTCTAATATTTACACACACCTACAATGGCAAATGTACCGTAACTTCACCCACACACTCCCCCACCTGGAATCAGTGTGCATATTGTTTTGTTTTTGTCTTTTGGGAGACAGGGTCGGGTTTTTTTTTTTTACAAAAAGTGGAAGGGGGGCTAAATTACAGCATCGAGTGAAATTTCCATTGCATCTTTTCACCCGGGAGTTTCAGGAGAAATAGGTGTGGAGGATTGCAACTGCGTTCTTATGCTACTTTTTTTTAGGTGGAAGTCTAGGGGAAAGATTTTTTTTTTTTTAGGTGACGGTGGAGGGTGAAATGCAGATTTACTGTCTAAGCTGTGACAATTGAAGAGCCAGGGAATGTAGAGGGAAGACACAGGAGGCGACTGACACAGCATATTATTCACAACGGCAAGACAAAGAAGTCCATCTGATTTAGATTAATACACAAGGAAAAGAAAAATGACTTATATTTCTTACCAATTCTCTGTCATGAATAAAGTACATGTATTCTTTAACACTTTAACATCCTAGAAAAGGAAAATACAAGAATACTAATGATACTATATCTTCCTCGATGTAAAAAACTAAGAAAAATGATAATTTAAAACAAAAAAAATTCCTATCAACAGCAACTTAAAGAGCTTCTGCTTTTCTTACTCTATTATATGATATGAAATATGATACTCGATACCAACAAAGTCAGAGGAACGCTAAATGTGTTAAAGACCTGCACACCGGGCTAGTACACAGATGGCCAAAGGGTACGAGTTTACGGGGTGCACCTGAACGCACCATGACGTCCCGTATGTTTCCATAACTCACTCATGGGGGAAGACTTCAGGAGAGCAGGAGGATTTAACCAAGGGGGTGGGGGGGGGGCTCTCCTCTCTAAGCGTAGCTCCTATGGTGCCATTTTAATGCTATGAAGCCATCACCTGCCGTTAGCATCCCATTGACTCCCATTCATTTTGTTAGCATCCCATTGACTCCCATTCATTTTGTTAGCATCCCACTGACTCCCATTCATTTTGGCGCCACTTTAACGGCGAACAACTTTCCATCTGAAGCGTTTAAAGACTCTATTTGTCTGTTGTTTATTTCTAAAGAAACACAACAATGTATAATTGTACCTTGTATCTCACGTTATGGCTCCGTAGCAGCCGTTTTTTTTACGTTGTACCCGGATACTGGTAAGCTGTTAACATGAACCTGTGTCTTTAGCTGCTTGCGACCAGCCAGTTAGCTACCCTGTGTCATCTACGTGTGTCGTTGTTTTTCCATAGCTAAAATTGTATAATTAACCAAAATCCAGGAGAATGGGAATGGAGAGATATTTCCTTCTTGATAGAGCTGCGTAGATTGAATTATTACTTTATGGTATCACTATTATTATTACTACTTCAACTTCTTGAAGCAAAGAATTGTGACTTTTGACAACTTTAATCTCCACCAGCCACATTACACATCGATTATTTGACCCATTATTAATATATATATATAAAAAACTAGTTCAGGTGTAAAAATCTGAGCAGAGGTATGAAACAGGGGTGAATTTGCTTTTCGTACTGGCTGGAAGTTAACATTTTGAAGAATACCAAATTTTCTAAAGTTCAGCATAATAACCAAAGCAGGTCCCCAACATTTGGCTGCACCCATAAATGCACCCTAACCCTCTCCTTTTGACTATATTTCTTTTTGCAAAGAGTCACCCAACAAGCTCTCAACTCAGGCAGTGGAAATGTGCATGCATTTCAGTGTAGGTGTCTCTGTTTTTTGGTATTGTGACCTCAACAGAAACTTCCGTAGGAACACGGAATCTTATGGAGACATGATTGTCTGTACACCCACGTATCCCGTGCACACACAAACACAAAAACAAAAGGAAAAGGGAATAACAGTTTGACGGCTGCTGAGTTGCGAGGCAGAACACACCCCAGCAGCTGTTCAGGCTACATCACAACTCATCAGAATGGACAACAGATACAACCTCCACACACTGCAGCATTGTGAAAGTTTTCGCAGAGCCACATCTCCTTCAAAACGCCTCCGCTGTCTTTAAAACGATAGTTTGGATGTTTAGAAGTGTGACTGTACGAGCTCCTTCTCCACAGTCAGGGTGTTAGCTCCAGTAGACGGGCCCCCCAGTTTGGAAGACACAGGCAGGAGTACCGATGAAGCTAAGCAATGTCCTGCAGTGTGTGTGTGTGTGTGTGTGTGTGTGTGTGTGTGTGTGTGTGTGTGTGTGTGTGTGTGTGTGTGTGTGTGTGTGTGTGTGTGTGTGGGAACGCAAACAACACAAGGACAGAATTTGTATAGTTCCTTCCAGAATAGTATGTATAACAAATATCTAACTTTAAATTGGAAATGGAAAGTAGCCTACATTGCTGCATTAAGCCAAAATAAATCAATTTGACATGATACCTGGTGATAACGTGAATCAATGTTCAATTATTGTGGCTATTTACGAGAACACTATATTTAAATCAAAATATAGATTACATGATTTTTTGCTTGAACTACATGCAGGAAGGTATAGTTGTCTGCAGGGCGTCCCCGAACAAGCTCCCACAATTAGAGCTAAAACCCAGGGAAGCCCACAAAGCACTGGCTACTGCTCCTTTAGCAATTAAGTACTGAAGGCATTTTAGATGAGCTTCCTTCCCTCATCTATTTTGGCAGTTGGACAGTCACAGGACTTAGTTTCAAGTAAATCAATCTGAAACTGTTAAAGGGTTTAAGGGTTAAATCAGAGTTGCAGTGGATCTTCGGTTCTTTTCAACCCTATGTTGCTATGTTTGTGTGTCTAAGTGACTGATGGGAACAACAGTCTGACATCGGTCCAGTATTAAGAGAGATCTCTGCAGTCGGCAGCAGAGAAACAAACTACAACGGAAGTTAATAGGACAATTGTGCAGCTTCTACTTACAGTACGTTCACAAAAGTGCTTGTTTTGCCTCTGACAGACTCAGATTAATATTCTAAGTTTCTGCCATTTTGGGTCGTCTTTCCACTTTTCCAACCATCACAACTCTAGTTTTGGTTGACATAAACACATAGTTTACCGATTTACATGTGAAAATATGTTGGCGCTATACACGCTAAAAGTATTGCTTTTTTAAATGGAGTCTGGTGGGTTACGGTTAGTGACCTCAGATCTGTTTCTGGTTAAACAGAAAGGTCTTAATGAGGTTTTAAAGACAGGATCCTTTCCATAATGTTATCAGACACTTAAAATTTTAATCTGAGTCTGTCAGGGACAAAATAAAGCACTGATGATGCATATTTTCCCAATAGGGTAACATCGAAGCATGCTGTTTGCAGCGTTCATGTTTGGACCGATGTCAAAGATTGTTGTTCCCATCAGACACTTACACACAAAAACAAGAATAAAGAGTTAAAACATACAGGCGAAAAGTCACGTGCGTCTAGTCCACACCTCTGCGCTGTACATCTCCAGTCTTGTCTGGGTTAAATATACTACATGTATCGGCTGTAAGAATGGAAAACATACGGGGACATTTTTCCCGTAGCTGTACCTTACATTTGAGTTTGAACACTTTGGGTCCCCTCCCGGCCAACCCTACCAAAATTCTGACAATTGTCACAAACACAGGAAACCCAGCCGCCGGGGAAACTGTAATCGAGTTATTGGCGCGTGGGCCTGGGGAGGGATGACCTCCATATTATAAAGGTGGTGGTTAGGCCACTGCTGCGAGGCTTTCACGCTCCGCCGGCTCCGGTCGGAGACAGACCACAGCAAACACACGGGCCGCACACCGGAGAACACATCCCTGCTACACATCCTCACCCTGCAAGCAGAAGATATGCTAGTGTTGGGTTTAAGTGCTGTCCCTTCTCACCCCCCCACCCATCTCTCCAACCTGCCCGCCAACTACATCCATTTGCTATCATTATGTACTACTGCCACCTACTGTGTGACCAGGGATGTGGCGCCCCAGAGGTCAGTGTCTGTGTGGGGGAGAGGGGGGGGGACGAAAGCCAGGCAAGGGGGGGCTCTTTACTCCTGGAGAGGCTGGAACAATCGATGGGGAGCCACCAGTTGCCACAGGGACCCCCCAAGGCCCTCACAACACTGACATTAGTGGAGATGTCTTCCTCCATGGGGTTGGAGGGAGGGGGCTCCCACTGGGAAGCTCGAGGACAGGAGTGGATGGAGGGGAAATGGACAGCTTGTCAGCAGCTTCTCATGTGTGAAATGTTCTCCTGTACACTCATTTTGAGAGAAATACAATGTTGATGATTTGACACAGGTTTTATAACAACTTGAAAAATGTCTGTCACAGCTAGATGCTCAAAATGGGACATTTCAGAAATGAAAAGGAGGACAAAGACGTGATCTTTGTTAATGCAGGCTGATGATTCAGATTTGACCATGTGTGATCAGGAAATGAGATGAGCATCCTGAAACACATGCTTTAGCATTAGCACCTCAGAGCTCAGCAGTGGTGCGGCTGTGTTCTCCAAGGTTTGACAAAGGCAAAGTAACATTAACACGCTTGAGTGTTACAGGTTGCTATATCTTCAAAACTCATTCCCTTTACCAAGGACTCCCATCTCAAGTAGCTGTACTACAACTGAGATTGGTCCTGAACACCACTAAAGTCCTTGTTATCAGCTTCATTTGCTACAACTGATTCTTCATTTAAACAGAGGAGCTGCCATTCTGAGACACTCAGGACATTATCTTCTAATTCCTGCAATTGCTATTAAATAACTTAACATGCTTATTAGAAAGATTCTTCACACCCTTGCAACCTAAGAGGAGTTTTTAATCTATAAGTGATTCACAAAGCATCAGTACATGATTAACTATCTATAAAGCTTTTTATAGAGGGTGACCTGTCAGAAAGGGCTGGTACCATAACGTGCATTTTGCCAGACATCATGAAATAAGCTAAAATGAATTTAAAACATATTCGAAAATCGTATAGCACACAACCGGGCATAACCAGACGGACAGCTCATGGAGCATTCAAAGACATCTATACCTAGCATTAAACTACTCTAAATCTCTCTCTCACTCACACACACACACACACACACACATGTGCAGAGACTGAGTTGGCCTCAGTCACCTGACACCTCCCCAACCTAGTACATGGGGGGTGTCCTGGTCTGCATTAGGTTCAGTGCCAGACATCAGGCTTCTGTTTCTAAAATAATTTTTAAACCTTTAATTAAAAACAATAGATGGACAATTTCATTTCCTCTTTAATACAATGGATCTGGTTTCAACCACACCAAATAAAATCCAACATCGTACGTAACAGAAATCATATAAAACTTGAAAGTTTTGAAGTAAACAAAAATAAAGCAAAAAAACATATTTGAAAACCAAATCATAAAAACAGAATCATGCTGGAATCAGAGCTGAATCTACACTCAGATGCCAGTGTATTATACATTACGGTGGACAGGTGACAGCTCCACACTGGAGCATCCAAAGACATGGCTACACCCACACACACCCACGCAGACAGACACACACCCACACAGACAGACACACACCCAACCACACCCACACAGAGAGACACAGACATGCATACACACATCTCATTTAGTGACTATAACAGAACTTTCCTCAAATAACTGTGTAATGCGAATGCTAAATAAAAAGTAAAAACTATTTCCATTGACCCTGAAACCTTTTATTAAAACCAATAGATGGACAAATTAATTTCCTCTTTATTACCATGGACCTGGTTTCAACCACACCAAATACAATCAAACATCATACGTAACAGACAGAAATTTGAAAAAACTTGAAAAAAGGGATTCTTGGATGGAGGGAGGAGTGTTGACAGAGGTGGGTGTTTAGGCGCTGGCTTTCTTGGGTCTGCCTCTGGGTTTCTGGGCGAGTCCGGGTGAAGTCTGGGTGCCCATCTCCACCAGTCTGGATTTGGGGTCACCCCGTTTTCCAGTGCTGGGTACCTTCTTTGGTCTAGGAGTTTTTTGGGGACTTTTCTTCACTCCATTCACTTCTGCAAGGGGAAATTCATCATGTGTAAGCACAAGGATACCTCGACCTCAGGGATATCTGACCTCAAGACAAATAAAGATCTACCTCTTTTCTTTGTGACTCTCTTTTTCTTGATGGGTCCTCCATCAGTCTCACTCTCTTCTGCTGCACTGGCTGCTTTCTTTCTCTTGATGGTCCTCTGGAAGGACAAGAGGAGAAAATGAAGAGAGGGGACATCGACTTGTTGGCGACAACAGGAAGGTGGGTGAACATGTATACCTATGTAGAAGTTACATTTGATTGGTTACCTGGCTAAGACTTGTGTTTTTGCTAGACCGAAGCTATTTCTCGAACTTCTGAGGGCTTGATACAACAACAAACCATCAGTGTGGCTGAGCCAGAAATAACTTATTGGACATTAAACACTCCACGCGTCCATCAAAATAAGTCAAAAC